>CM053772.1:250416882-250454263 GCA_028658325.1 Potorous gilbertii | reverse complement strand
TGAAGTCTTCTTGTTCATCATTTCTTATGGCGCAATAGTACTCCATTACATTCATATACCATAATTTATTAAGCCATTCCCCAATTGATGGGCATCTCCTTGATTTCCAGTTCTTGGCTACCACAAAGAGTGCTGCTATAAATATTTCCCAACAGTCCCTATTCTTAAGAAGCTTATTTATTTCATGTAAATGCTTTATTTCTTGTAATACAGCAATAAGGAGGAGAACGTGGTTGGCATTGCATAGCGCATAATGGTTTACAAAGTGCTCCTTAAGACTCAAAGAAACCTCAGAGAAAGGCACTCTTACTGTCCTCATTGTATAGCTGAGGAAAAGGAGGCCCAGGTAGTTCAAGGAAACTTGTCTAGAAATATGCAGCTAATAAATAACAATGATAGAAACTGAATGCAAGTTTTACTTGCCTCCAAGCTCAGGACACAATCCACCTGGGAAAAATGACATTAATGTTATTATGACCTACAGGTTTTATGCAAACCTGGTCTCAGGTTTACAGGTGGGGAGTAGGGTAAAAGTACAGCTTGCATTTGGACATGTCTGATGTGTTTAGTTTAGAAAAATGGTAACAGCAATCTGAATTAGTTTTGCTTTGTTGGATGGATATTTTCTTGTTCCTTGATCTCAGAGAAACAGTTATACAGAATCTTAGTGAATGCAATGACGACTGAGTCCATTTGCATAGCTACCAAGACTGCTCCCTGAGGCTAGATAGATAGCTAGACATATTTATTGATAGATAAATAAATGTATGATAAATAATAAGTGGACAGGAAGAAGGAAGGAAGGAAGGAAAGACAGAGAAAGAAAAGAGGGAGGAAAGGAGAAAGAGAAAGGAAGGAAGGAAAGAAGGAAAGAAAGAAAGAAAGAAGGAAGGAAGGAAGGAAAGAAAGAAAGAAAGAAATAAAGAAAGAAAAAGAAAGGAAGAAAAGTTTCTCATTCCCAAGAGAAATCTTAGAGAACATAGCAAGTTACAGAAAACTCAAAAGTTCTCTGTCCTTTTCTAGAAAGCTAGATGTTGCAGTGAATACTTACAGAGAACTGGACCTGGAGTCAGGAGGACCTTAGTTCAAATCCACCTTCAGATATATACTAGCCGTGTGACCATGTGCAAGTCACTTAATTTCTGTTTATCCCAATTTCCTCACCTGTAAAACGGGCATAGTAACAGCTCCTCTCTCCCAAGGGTTGCTGTGAAGATAAATGTGATAATCACGGTAAAGAGTAAGCACTACATATTTTTGTTGCTGCTGCTGTTAAAATTATTCCTAATTCCTTGGCCACCCAAGATGCCACCTGCATCTTTGATTCTGCACATAACTTGGTAGAAGAGACTTTGTATATAAATATATCTGCACTTAATTATAGCTTTGGGGGGCAGGGAGGCAGGGAAAAAGGGAAAAAAGAACAAAGTAAAAAGTACACAGTAGAGAACAAAAGAAAACTTACAAGGAAGCAAAGAAAAGATGGACAGCTCCCAACACAATGGATAGCATTTATCATACAGGTTTTCTTGAAATAAAATCCATCATCTTTGGAGTCAACCCATTCCCTTTATGAACTGCTCTAATGGTTAGCAAGCATTATTTTCCTAACATCAAGTCTGAAGTTATTGTTGTTTGTATCTACTACTCCTGGGTCTACTCTCTGGGTCCAAATCAAGCAATTGTCATGCCTTTCCTGCAAGATGACCCTACAAGATACTTGAAGGCAGTGACCTTATCTCTCCTGGCTCTTCTCTAGTCTAAATATCACCAATTCTTTCAGATGATATGGACTCTATTCCCCTCACCAAACTAGCTGATCTCCTTTAGATGTTCTCCAAGCTTCATCATTTGCAAACTGTGATATTCAGAACTGAATACAGTACCTGGAGGTGGTCTGATAGCACAGGATCTAATACAAAGGCTTCCCGAACTTTTTTATGCCTTTTTTAAGCCTATCTATGCCTTCTCAGAATAATATTTTTAAGTTAAAAAAAATAAAATAGATAGAATTACAAAGGAAACCACTTATACTGAAATACAGTTAGCAAAATATTAAAAGCAATATCCCAGGTGAAGATACCCTGAGAGATTATCACTTCCTTATTCCTGGAAGATTTCACATTCCAAGACAGTAAAACTTCGTTAATTATGATCTTTCCACCGATGTCAATTCATATAATTTCACCTGAGAGGAGAAATTATTGCTATGGTTATTTTTTCCTGTCCCAGGCAAACAGCCCTTTATCTAGAATGATCAAGGTTTCAAAACAATAACCACTATAAAATGCTGCTCCTGACCTGATCAAGCCACATATGTAGCATCTTTATTTCTACACACTTAGCAGGAAGTACTTTGACAAAATAGACTGTTTCCAAATGATTTGGAAGGGATAGTTAGCACATTGGATGACAGGCAAGAAGCAAAATTGTCTCAGGAGGTTGGTTCAATGGTTGGAAATGGAGGTGGATGAAATGTCCTACCCTGAAAATTAAAAGGAAATAACTTCAAAAGTATAAGGTATAGAAAATATGACTACACCTCGGTTTATATAGGGCAAAGAAAGACTATCTAGGAGGTTTGTTAGACCATAAACTCAGATTGAGTCAATACTGTAACACAGAACTTAAAAACAAGGATCTAACCTTAGCCTATATTACGAGAAAGGGAATGTCCAGAAATTGGGAGGAAGATACCCTGCATTGATCAATGGCACCTGAGGTACTGTGTAGAGTTGAAAGTACCACATTTTAGGATGGACCTTTATGAGCCAGAGGATGACATTTAAAAGAGATTGGCAAGAATGGTGAGTGTTCTGAAAACCATGGTCAGCTGACACAACTGGAGATGGCTGGTCTACAGCCTTGAAAAATTAGAGAGAATCACCATTTGCAATCTTCAAGTGTCTAAAGACATGTCATACAGGAGTGGGATTTCATTGGTTCTACAAAGGATCAAGCGATCATAGAAGGTTGAGAGGAAACTGCATAGAAACAAATTTAAGTTATATATAAGGAGAAACTTCCTAACAATTCCTGCAGTGAACAAATACCTTTAGAGGTGGGTTTGCAATCACTTCAGGTCTTCAGGTAAAGGCTGGGGAGCCACTTATTGGGGCTTTTGTAAAGGGGATTGTTCTGCAGAAGGGACTCTTAACCTGTTTTCTGAATCGTGGACCTCTTTGGCAGTCTTGGGCCCCTTCTCAGTAATTTTTTTTAATTTCATAATTGAATAAACTGCTAAATTTCAGTTGAAAAGTAGTGTGTGTGTGTGTGTGTGTGTGTGTGTGTGTGTGTGTGAGTATATTTTTCTTCTCCAAGTTCATGGACCCTTTGAAAATGGGTCCATAGATCCTGGGTTAAAAAATTTCTCTCTAGAGGTATAAGTTGTCCCAAATGGGCCTTTCCAACTCTAAGATTGTGATTATCTGATGGTGGCATCTTGCCATCCATGATTCAGTTGAAGAACATTGGGCCACTATCCATGTGAACATTCATGGACCATGTGAACAAGGGATTAGCAGAAAAAGATTTTGAACTCATAAAATCTCCTAAGACTGACAGTTTTCTGAAAGTACAACGAATTGTGTTGGGAGTACTGTCCATCATTGTATTTATGTAAAAATTGATGACCAGTTGTCATGCATGTAGAGAATTATAGGTTGAATCAGATGGCCCCCGAGTACCTTCCCAGCTCTCAGATCCCGTGATTATGTGTCTCATTTTTGGAACCATAGGTAATAGTGTACACTCTGAGCCAGGGAGAAGCTATTATAATTGGGAAATGACTTCCCATCTCACTTACAGAATGTACAAGATGTTGACTGAGCTCCAAAGTGAAACCTGGAGCTGTTTTCCTTTCCCACACTGTGTAGGATTTAGTCAGTAACAGTCACTGCATTTTGGTCTCTATCATTTCCACAGAAGAGCCAGAAAGTGAATAAAATATCTAAATACTTCATCAGTGATACAGTCATTTTGAAATAAAGGCTTAATGTGGGGAACAATTTTTCAAAGTTTAATCCCCATATCTTTCTCCCTCTCTCTGATTAAATGCTTCCCTCTGTCCCCTAGTTTCTTTGGGCAGAGATCTTATGAGTATATGTGTTTGTATGCATGTGTGCACATATTACATATGTGTATATGTATATGCACAATACATGTGTGCATGTGTGTATATGTAAACACATTAAATGTATACTATATGGTTATATGTAGTTTTATATATGTACATGTGTATTATGTATGTATTATATGTGTGTGTTATATATGTGTGCATTTGTGTGTATATATGTGGTTAAACACACACACATCTGTGTGCAGTCATAGGAGTGCAAATACATAGCCAAGAAATGAGTTGGAGTCAAGAAGACCTGGGTTGAAATCCCATTCCAGACACCTACTAGTTGGGCAATGGTGGGTAAATTTTTACCCTTTTCAATGTCAGGAAAGAGAAGGAGAAGATATTAAAAATACATGAACAACTACTTCATAGTGTTGTAAGGAAAGTACTTTGTATGTCTTATAATACTAAAGATAATACTAAGAATACTAAAATAAATATAAATAAAAATATATACTAAAAAAGGATGAACCATCGCCCCTCTGAAAAAACACTTGTTTCTCCTTTTTGTCAACCATCTAATTAAATTTTCTCTCCATCAGAGCTGACCTTAGGGCTAGGCAGAGCAGACAAACAGCTTCCTCCAGACCTGTGATATTTACTCTACCTTCCCTCACCTCAAAACACATTCTTCTACCTGCATTTCCACCTTTAGATAGAGATTCATTCCTTTGCATTTTGAATGCTTTGGGATCTTAGAAAGATGCCTATTGAAATGCAAACACTCCTTAGTGAGCTAAAAGGTCTATTCCTTTTCAATTAATCTAGTCTTGAGAATCTATTCAACAGGTTAGTGGGTTGGTAGAGAACTTAACATCTTCTGGAGAGGGAGAAAGAGGGTGGGAAGGTAGACTGGAGGGAGAGATTCAGGCCCGGAATGGATAAACACCAAAGACCAATTGTACCTTAATCTTTATGCCTAAGGCTGGGCCCTGACCTTCATTCTTTGCATCAATTTTGACTCAATTCAATAAGCATTTGTGAGAAATGTATTATATGACAGGCATAGCTAGGTACTGGGGATGTGAAGGCTGTAATAAATAGGTCCCGGCCCTCATTCAACTGAGGGGAAATAAAAAGCCTATTTCTAATGCCTAGGAAATCAACATGACAAACATGAAGAACTATGCCCAACTTTTAAATCTTTCAGAAATTAAATTAACTATATACTATAATGGAAAGAGTTTAGATTTGGAGTCACAAGATCTGGGTTCCAATTATGATGCTTTACTTGCTACTTGTATGACGAAAGTAGCATTTATTTTGTAGAGAAATAGCTCAGATGTATTTAAAGTTATCTAGTCCAACCCCCCTCATTTTTATGAATGAGGAAACTGAGGCCATGGGAAATTAAGTGACTTACCCAGGGTCATAGTGTCAGGATTCAAGTCCTCCGCTGCCAGATCCAGGACTCTTTGCCAATAGGCCTCACTGCTTCCTCTGGGCATTCACGGACTCCTTTTTCAAAATGAGGGTGTTCTAAATCAGGGTTTCTTGACCCGTTCTGGCAATCTAGTGAAGCTTATGGATCTCCTCTCAGAATAATGCTTTTAAATCCATAAAATAAAACTATAAAGGAAACCAATGTTGAAATGGTCATCAAGATATTAAAAAAATAAATTATGGATTCCAATGTAAGACCCCTTATGCTATATGATGCCTAAATTTGCTTCTAGCTTTTCACTCCTCTGATTACACTAGTCTGAATATAGGCTGACCATATGTAGAGATCACCTCTAAATAAATTCCATTTGAAGGGGGAAGGTAAACTGAAAACACCAATTACAGGTTCCATGCAGGTTTTATACAGTTCAGATTTGAGGGGAAATCATGATAAATGCCTTTAACCCTAGTCTATGGCATAGGTCCCTGCAAGACTTTCACTATTCCTTGGTAGATGCCTCTCAAACAGGTGCAATACACTCTGTCCATCAGAAGGAACATCCGGGCAAATAAAAAGCTACAGGGGTACAATCTATTTATGAAAACCCAGAAGCAAACCACCTAAACCACAGCCTCTGATCTTCCCACAAGGGGATATTTTTACCACTCTCCATAATGCTGAGGTAGGTGTTTATCACTTTAGTAATGTCTGTCCATCTAAAAGGAGAATTGGGTAGACCAAAAAAAAAAAGTATTGGGTTTGCTAGAGGAAGACACAGTAGATGCTATAATTAAAATAGAAAGAAACCAGTCATCAAATGCTATATCGACAAGGAGATACAAGGAACAGTCACGCAACACTTTTGTGGGCTTCAGGATTTACTGGCAATGGGAATATTTTTAGCGTGTTAAAATATCGAGAGGTGGTGTGGGCTGAGAGGCAGCTTCTAGAATAGACCTGAGTTCCAGTCCTGTCTCTGACACATACTAGCTCTATGAGTCTCAACAAGGCCCTTCATTTCTCACTGTCCTCAGGCTACATGGTTTAGATGGCCCAAGATACAGGCTAAGCAAGAGTCACTAATCTGAATGACTAAGATAATAGCATTTACATAGTGGTTTTACTTTTTCCAAACACTTAACTCTGTTATCTCATTTCATTTTCACCACAACTCTGTGAGATGGGAGCTATTACTATTCTGATATTACAGCTGAGGAAACTTAGACCCGGAAAATTGAAAGACTTGTCCAGGACATACAATCAGTTAAGGAAATGAGGGAGAATTGTGTACAAGTCCAGTGCTCTATCCACCATATCACACAGAGAGAGTTTCTTACACATAGGACCTGATTCTTCTGCCTCCAGTAGAAAATCAAAAGTAGTAACAAATGTTTCTATTATACAACCTATTTTCTTAGAGCCCAATTTTTTTTTTGTTTTCTTTAGGCATTTTATTTGTTTTTATTTCTTTTTTATTTTATTTTTTATTATTAACACAGTTTGTAACAAATAAAACAATTCAAACTTTTGGTCTTTAGAAAGATATTTCTTTTTAAAGCATTTACAATATGGACCACAAAAGAATTTTTTTTAAACATTAACCAAATGAAACATAATATTTATGTTGCTAACTTCACAAGCTCTTGACCTAATTGTGTCCACAGTATTACTAAGAATTAAAGGACTCTACCTTATTGTTGTTGGTCTAAAGTCCTATGCCTAATAGCTTAATTTTAGACTTAACCTCAGATGTTCCCCTACCAAAAATCTATAATTTAATAGATTTGGTATTAAACTTACAAATCTTTTGATTATAGGAAATTGCCACCAAGAGGAGGGACTTTGCAGGGATACAATATCTCTCCAACTTCATGTCAGTTCCAGGTAGGATTAGATTGTCCACTTACATTCAGTCAGGCTTAAAATCTGCCAAGTGTCAGTGAGGAAATTGAATTAGAAGAATCCTACCTCAGCCCAGGCTGAACAGCCGTTCTCCCACCCTTCCCATGAGATCACCTTTTGCAGTTCATACCAGCCTCTCACCAGTTTACTGGCATCATGGATTGGAGGCTCAGACCAACTTTCTTGTTATCCATACCTGGGGTTAGACTCAGAAGAATAGTCACTTAATAGTCCCATACTGCTGCCTCCCCAGCCCCACTGAGAAGGCAAGCAATTCAATACAGACTAAATATGTGTTGTTTTGCAAAAGATTTTCATAATAATCATGTTGTATAATACTAATTATATTGCTCTCTGTCCTAGTCTATCCCCCCTTATTTTTCCCCCACAATCGACTTTGTCCCTTCTCAAAAGTGTTTATTTCTAGTGACTCCCTTCTCCTATTTGCCCTCCCTTCTAACATTCCCCTCATCCCACTTGATGCCTCCTCTCCTACTTTCCTGTGGTGTGATATAAATTTTTATATCAAATTTAGTGAGCATGTTATTCTCTCCTTCAGCCACATGTGGAGAGAGTAGCTTTATTTTTCCCCCTCTCTCTTTCTCCTTTTTTTCCTCCATTGAACAAAATTATTCTTATCTCTTTTATGAGTTATAGCCTGCCCTGTTCCATTTCTCTTTTTCTCTCCACAGTATTTTCCTCCTTCATCCCTTAATTTCTATTTTATTTTATTTTTTTGTATGTGGACATCATCTCTTCTGATTCAACACACCCTGTACTCTCTATCTATATATGTGTATGTGTGTGTGTATGTACAATCTATCCATCTACCCAAATACTGAGAAAAAATTCAAGAGTTAAAAATATTTTCTTTCCATGTAGTAAAGAGTTCAGTGTTAGAAAGTATTTTGTGATTTTTCTTTCCTGTTTATCTTTTCATGCTTCTCTTGATTCTTGTCTTGGGAAGTCAAATTTTCTATACAGATCCAATCTTTTCCTCAGTATGAATGATTGAAAGTCCTCTATATCATTGAATGACCATTTATTCCCTTGAAGTATTATACTCAGATTTACTGGGTAGGTGATTCTTGGTTTCAATCCCAGTTCCTCTGACCTCTGAAATATCCCATTCCAAGCCCTTCAATCCCTTAATGTTGAAGCTACCAGATCCTGTGTTATCCTGATTGTATTTCCACAATACTCAAATTGTTTCTTTCTAGCTGCTTATAATATTTTCTCCTTGATCTGGGAACTCTGAAATTTGGCCACAATATTCCTAGGAGTTTCTCTGTTCAGGTCTCTTTCAGGAGGTGATCAGTGAATTCTTTCAATATTTTGCCCTCTGATCCTAGAACATCAGGGCAGTTTTCCTTGATTATTTCAACGAAGATAATGTCTAGCCTCTTTTTTTGATCATGGCTTTCAGGTGGTCCCATAATTTTTAAATTGCTTTTCCTGGATCTACTTTCCAGGTCAGTTGTTTTTCCAATGAGATGTTTCACATTATCTTCTATTTTTTCAAATATTTGGTTTTGTTTACTAACTGCTTGGTTTAACTCATAGTCATTCATTTCCCTGAACTCAATTCTCTCTTTCAATGAATTATTTTGTTCAGTGAGCTTTTGAACCTTCTCCTCCATTTGGCTAATTCTGCTTTTTAAATCTTCCTTCTCCTCATTGGCTTTTTGGACCTCTTTTTCCAACTGAGTTAGCCTCTTTGTAAAGGTGTTATTTTCCTCAACATTTTTTTAGTTGTCCTTTAGTAAGCTGCTAACTTGACTTTAAGGTCATCTATTGCCTGAGCCCAGCTTAAGTTCCCTTTAGAGGCCTGGAGGCAGAGGCCATGACTTCCTCTGACAGTATACCTTGTTCTTCCTCATCTGAAAGGATGAGGGGAGACACCTGCTCCCTAAGAAAGTAACCTTCTATGGTCTTATTTTTTTCCCCTTTTTTGGACATTTTCCCAGTTATTTACTTGGCTTCTGAGTTTCCTCTCCACAACTACCCCTCCTCCAGTTCATCCCAGCCAGCACTGGGGGCTGAGATTCAGATGAGCTGTTCCAAAGCCTCAGGGGCTTTAGATGGGGGCAGGGCTGCTATTCAGTATGAGATTAAGATCAGCTGCTTAGGAGGGGGCAGGGCAACCACACCAGGCTAAGTTCCCTCAGGGGTTTACAATGAGACCTTCAACAACAGATGCGGACTACTGCCTGCTTTGCAGGCCCATTGCTGCTGCTTCTACTGCTGCCACCTGAGGAGGCCCGAGTTATGGGGATACCCTGCTCCCTTCTTGGCCAGCCAAAAAGACCCTGTCACTCATCTTTGGTGCCTGTGGGTTGAGGGATCTGTGCTGCTGCTGGAGATTCTGTCCCTGAAACCTGCTCAGATCTGCTCCTCTAGGTGCAGTGTGGTCAAGGCAGGGCTGGGCTCTGCTCTAGTTCTGTGCGCGACAGACCTTTCCTGTCGGACTTTCAGGTAGCTTTGTGATAGAAATCTCCTCTACTCCATTTTTATGCAGCTTCTGCTGCTCTAGAATTTGTTGAGAGTTCTTCTTTACAGGTATTTTATAGGCTGTGGGGTAAGAGCTAACGTATGTTCGTCTTTCTACTCCACCATCTTGGCTCTGCCTAAAGCCCAATTTTTAACAATTATTTGTGCTGGTCAGGTATGGTTAAAATTTTTAGAATCTTCCTCTAGTGCCTCATTGTGATGTGAGGGTGATTCTAGACTCTTCAAGACAAGGGTAGAAGAACACAAGCTCATACATTTCTTTTATACCAAGAAGGAAAGGCTTGAAGGACAGGATCAATTGTAATAAGAAAAATAAAAGGAAACATTTTTTAAGCATTTACTATTTACCAGACAGAGACAAACCCTAGAGTTACAAAGCAAGGAATAAACTTGATCCCTGTCCTCATGGAGTTCACATTTTGATGGGGGAGGTCACATTGCAAACAACTACATATGGACAAGACACATGCAGGGCAAATTGGACTGACTCTTCCATTATATATGACTCTTCTATTTGAGGTTTTCTTGGCAAATAAACTGGAGTAGTTTGCCATTGCCTTCTCCAGTTCATTTTACAGATGAGGAAAATGAGGCAAACAGGGTGAAGTGACTTGTCCAGGGTCACATAGCTGATAAGTGTCTGAGGCTAGATTTGAACTCATGGAGATGAGTCTTCTGATTCCAAGTCCAGGACTCTACCCGCTGGATCACCAAGCTGGTCAGGGTAAATTGTAGATAACATCAAAAGGAAGCAATAAGCAGAGGAAAGGATCAGAAAATGCCTCTTTCCAAAGGCAATATTTGAGTTCAGTATTGGAAAGAGCTAGAGTAGTCAAAAGGCCCAGGTAAGGTGGAGATAGAATCAAGCTGGGTTAGGCAAGGGAGAGAGAATGTGGGCCTTTTGACTAGGGACTGGCCAAACTCAATTTTAATGAAGTTCTTCAAGAGAAGGCAGTCCACTCAAGGATGAGGTTGTATTTTTGTTTTGTTTTGTTTTATTTGCTCCGTAGTAATACACAAAAACCATCAGCTCTCGTATAGAGAGAATTGGAAGCTGAGTTGGTAGAAGGACTGTCCACACTAATGAATGCACATCCCACAGCTCTGAAGTGTTGGAGGAAGGTGACATTAATGAGCTTTTCTATAAGCTTGTCACTGAATTATGGCCTTTAAAAAAAGTTATGAAAAGTGCTGCCTTTGGAGCCAACACCACTTTTTTAATCAGCCTCATTCTTTCCCTCGTTATCTGCCCACTCTCTTCCAACACCAACGTCTTGACACTCTCAACTCCCTGGCTTGTTTCACCAAAGAAACTGACAGCGTTTCATCAACAAATGTCAAGTTTGGTCTAATGATGATCCACAATTTCTTACCCCCAAGTTTGGCAGGAAAGTGGCACATAGAATCACAGAGACCTGAGTTCAAATCCTGCTTCAGATATGTGACCCTGGACAAGTCACTTAACATCCCTCATCCTCAGTTTATTCATCTGTAAAATAATAGCAGAAGCAGAAACTTGTGGAGAGATTTAAATGAAATTAAATATGTAAAGTGATTTGTAAATTTTAAAGTGCTATATAAATGCTAGCTATTGTTTACTAGCACATGCCAGTTATTCCCTTTGTGAGTCGCCTTCACAGGCACACAAGCACAACAATCAAATAAATGATGATGATTAGATATCATTTTAAGGTTTCCTGGAACGTTTTATATACATATACATATATATGTATATATATACATATATATGTATATATATATATATATATATATATATATATATATATATATATATATATATATATACTTTCATTTGAACCTCACAAGAATGTAGGATTCTTATTCTCATCCCCATTTCACACTTAAGAGTGCTGAGAGCACTTAAGTGACTTACCCAGGGTCACACAGATAGTAAATGGGTAAGACAAGATTCTAACTGAGCTCTCTCTGACTCCAAATCTAGCACTCTATCCACTGTATCATCTAGATGACACAAGAACATTTCAGGATTGCAAGTAATCTCCATAGACTTCTACTCTAACCCATTCCTGGAAAAAGAATCCCACAGTAAAATAAGTCCTTCATTCAGCTTTTACTTAAAGGTTTCAAATAATAAAAATACTTCCTCCCTACCACAGGAAGGGAGATGTCCATTTCACATGTGTATAGCTCTAATTATTGATAATTTTTTCTTTACATCAAGCCTTAATCTCTTTCATTGTTCCCACTTATGACCCACTGGGTTAAATAGAATAAATCCAATTCCTCTTCCATTAGATCACCTTTCAACTACTTGAAGAGAGCTGCCATGGTCCTACCACTGCCACCCTTAGCTTTGTCTTCTCCAGGCTTCATATGTTCAGCTCTTCATCTTAACTTACTATGGATAGTCTGAAGACAACTCACCATTGCTGGATGGTATGTAGCTAATCAAATGAACATAATACTGCAGATATCATTTGTACAAAGTGGGAGGAGTACTGTTATCACATATATCTTCCTAGAATCTTTGCCTTTCTCAGTGCAGCCCAAGTTTGTCTTAGGCTTTTTGCCTGCTATGTCATTAATTGACTGACACTGTTGTGTCATTATGTACTCAGTATATACTGCACCTACTTTAAGCTCACTAAAATCTTCTGATAATTTTTCAAACTGTTTCCATTTCCCATCATGTACTTGTGAAGTTTATTTCTTTAACCCAAATGTGCCATTTTATATGCATCTCTATTAAATCTTATCTTATTAGATCTGGACCAATTTTCTGACTTTTCAATGTTTTTTTGATGCTGATTCTGTTACCCAGTATGTTATTTTTCCTAGTTTTATATCATCTGTAAATGTGATGGGAATAATGGCTTTATCTTTACTCATTGACTAAAATGTTAAAACAGTACACAGTTCCCTGGAGCACTCCATTGGAGAATACTATCCAAGGTACATGAACCATTAGTGTCTATTTTGAGGTCAGCCACTGTATTGTTAATGTTCTAGAGTGTGGAAGAGGAGATCAAAATAATTAGTCACTAGAAGGCCTGTATTGTTCATATATTTTTGCATAATGGGAAGAGCTTTCCCATCCAGTAATTGGTCTATATGATCTGCCTGAGTCACATGAAAGCCTGAGTCACATAAGTCTGTGGTGGGAGGAGCTTTCTAAATATGTAGAGCAGGAAGGGGTGGAAGAAGAAGGGTTCAACAGAGCTGAGAGAAGTTGGACACAGCAATGAGAGCTGAGGTAGAAAGAGGAAGCCGGCAGCAAGCTATGGGTGTTCGTGTGTGGTAAGGCCCTAGCAGGGAGAAGGCTTGTGGATGATGGTGCCACCCGCATTGCTATTATGTATAGATTTATTTGTTGCTATGATAGATTTGGCTTTCTGGGGTTGGGATTTGACTTTCTTGTGTTTAAAGAAATGTTTTAGCTCTGTGTTCTTTGTGGATAGTCTGTTATATTTTGCGATTCAGAATTACACCAGCAAATTCATAGCCACCATAGGCCCTGTGAATGTTGCATTGGTACTACAGCCTTCCAATTCCTTCCAAATCCAATTGAACTGTGGCCTAGTCCATGTTTATATCTTTCTATTTCTTGTAATGTGTATCATACTTTTCCATCAAGTCTCAGCTCAAGTCCAAAAATTCCCTTTGAAGTACTCTCTAACCCCAACCCCCCTACCCCAAACCCTTAGAAGAAATATCACTTCTGAACTTCTGTGATTTTAACATACAGACATTGGCTAGGAAGTGATGGCCAACCAAAATTTACATGGTAGTTAGTGTCACTATCCTCACCAAGATTGGGACAAATGTCAGTAGCTGGCAGGGGTGAGATAGGGAAGGGATGCTGGAGCAAGTAGTGGTCCATGTGGTCAATATATGAAGCCAAGAAAAAACATTTTAAAAATCTGAAAAGAAAATTTCTCATAATATGAGACAGCAAAAATAGGAGTTAAAAAAGAGAGTCTGAGTCTGGTGCTTTGGAGGACCAGAAACTGGACAGAATAAAGGAAAGGTACAGGATAAACCAAGTAAATCAAGAAAAGAAAAAAAAAACAGGAAATTGAATCATACCAGGACTAGAAAATGGTTCTACTTAAGTTTTCTGTGACCTCTGCATATTCTAGACAAGTGCCTTGACAAGATTCATATGTTATATTCAGTCATTTTTCAGTCATGCCCAAGTGGTTTACCCTTTTCTTCTCCAGTTCCTTTTACAGATAAGGAAACTGAGGCAAATGGGGTTAAGTGACTCATCTAGGATCATATAACTATAAAGTGTCTGAAGCTGGATATATATATATATATATATATACACACACACACACATAGCTATAGATAGATATGTATATCTATAGATATATAGATATTGATATATGTACATATATGTATGTGTGTGTATATATGTATACAGACATGCATACATGATGGAGCAATGGCATTGGAATAAAAAAGACTGGAGTTTGAATCCTGCCTCAGACACTGACTAGCTATGTGATCTTGGGTAAGTCACTTCACCATTCTCAGTCTCAGTTTCCCCCTTTTTCAAAAGAGATTATAATAGTACCTACCTCCAAGAGTTGTTGTGAAGGTCTTTGTAAACATTAAAGCCCTCTAGGAATTCTAGCAATTATTGTTCTTACTGTTAGAATTACAACAGATTTGTGTGATAAAATCCTCATTGCTCAAATGCATAGGGAACTGAGTTAAGTTTATAAAGAGTCATTCCCCAATCGATAAACGATCAAAGGAAATGGAAAAGGAGTTTTCAAAAGAAATGAAAGCTGTCAACAGTAAAATAAAAGTTCTCTAAATCGTTATCAGTTAGAGGAATCCAAATTAAAGCAACACGGAGGTAGCAACTCTGAGGCACCATCCATCAGCTTGGCCAAGATGCTAGAAAAAGGAAGAACAAATGCTGGAAGGAATGTGGACATTTGTACACTCATGCACTATAGGTGGAGCTGTGACTTGGCCAATTGTTCTGGAGACCCAAAGGGCTACAAAACTGTGCATACCTTTTGACCACTACTAGGTCTGTACCCTAAAGAGTTAAAAGCAAAAAGATATACATATACATATAAACACACATATGTGTACGTATACATATATATGTATATGTATATAGATATGTACATGTACATATCTATACATATTAAAATGCATATAGTAGCTCTATTTGAGAGGGCAAAGGATTAAAACTGAAGGGATGACCATCAATTGGGAAAGCCTGAACAAGTCATAATACACGATTGTGATGGAACATTATTTCATGATAAGAAGAAATGAAGAAGGTGGGTTTAGGGGAAAAAATAACCTGGGATGAATTATGTGAAATAATACAAAGTGGAATGATCAGAACCAGAAGAACGTCGTACACAATAAGAGCAATATTGTGCCAATGATGAACTATGAAAGACTTAGCTATTCTGATAAACAAAATGATCCACAATTCCAAAGGACCAATGATAAAAAAAAATGATATCCACCTGCAAATAGAGACCTGACGGACTCAGGCTGCAAATTGCCCTGTATTTTTTCTCTTTAATTTTCTTGGGATTTTTTGCATCATGACTGATAAAGAAATATGTTTTGCATGACTTTTTAAGGCAAAAACATCACCTAAGAAAAGAGATGAAGAAACCACCTGTACCTTAAAATCCTTCAGATTTCAACCCAGTATTTCAGGCACTAGAATTACATTCCAGTTTTCTTCTGCCAGAATCATTAATCCCACAACCATATGAATCAGTAGCTGTCAGCAAGTTTCATCATTCTTAGCATCCTCCCTATCACACCTCCTTTCTATGTTCCAAGAAGACAATAAGCTTGCTGAGTGACCATATCAGGTCTACATATGGTTGTTTCCATTCCCTTCAGCAAGGAATCAATAGCTCCTTCAATTAGCCTCCTATTCTTGAAGCCAGAGAAAATTCTCACACCTGCTGGTGCCTAATGATCTCCCTTATCATTCTGTGAGGCATAGGATGCTGCTGTTTCTTTATTTAGTTTGAATATACAACTCTGTCATTATATACATGTGTATACACAGAGAAACACCTACCTTCCAGAGGATCAAAGGAGATCATCAATGCAAACTACCTTTCAATCCTTAAAATGCTATTTGTTTTAACTATTCACCCTCATCATTTCCAGATTCTGTGACATGGAAATGGGGAAAATTGGGTAAAGAAGTGACCAGACTTAGTGAGGAATCAAGGATCATGGCAATCTCAAGGAAATCACTTTAAACATGATAGGAATGAAGTGATGAGGATGGTGACACCTGAGTTGTCTCTCCGTCTCTGTGTTTCTCATAGCCTCTATCTGTGACCCTCTCTATCTCTGCATTGGTGTCTGTTACACTCTCTCTCTCTCTCTCTCTCTCTCTCTCTCTCTCTCTCTCTCTCTCTCTCTCTCCTCTCTCCTCATGGGATGATATTTTCAGTCATAGTGATAAATATTTATAGGTTCCAGGTAAGAAACTCATGTGAAAAAGCTCTATAATTCAAATTCTTACATACTGGCTGAATATACAGTCAAGTACAGAGTGCACTAGGTAGCCTTTGAGATTCTTCCTGCAGCCTGAGATTCTATAACTCTGTGTAGACAAGTATATATAGACTTCTCACACTGGACTGTTCCTAGACAGTACACATGAATCAAAACCAGGGACTTAGAATGAACAGAACTGTATGCCCCAATGCTACCAGAATGAGTGCATTGAAAAACACTTTGTACCCAGAACCTTAGGGTGAGTGTTGGGAGTAACTTCTTAAGTTAATGGAATTGAGGGAAGTATTTGACATGACTTTGAGTGAGACTCAGTAAAACAATTTCCAGTAAAACATGAGTTGGGAAATTAACCCCATAATAACCAAATGCAAACCCATCCAGCTTCTTTAAGAACAACATAATAACATGGGGAAAAGCATACTCTACTCAATTACTCATGACATGTTCAGTACCTGCTATGTATCAATCCCTTGTACTTATTGTACAATGTAAAAGATCCATTATAAGTGAAATGGATGACTCAATGAGAACCAAAAAATGTGAAATGCTGGCCATATGCTAATGTGTAAATGACAAATGATGGATTGTCTTTGTGATATTATAACAGTAAGTAGAAAGAGAAAGCATGGAATAATGGATAGAGAAGTATGTTGTCAAAATCATAGGTTCAAGTCCCACAATGGCACATAAAGGCTGTCCAAGACTGGGCAAGTCACCAACTTCTTGATGCTTTAGCTAATTCTAGAAGAAGCCTCCAAGGTACAGAATGTTTTCTGATATTCATTAGTAGAAGAATCCCAGGTCTAAATCAAGAATAAATAAATAAATAAGAACTACCACAAAATCTGTGTCAGAAGGTGATCCAATCTGTGCCCAAAAAAAGAATCCTCACTACAACGTAACCCAATAGCATGGTTATCCAGCGTCTTCTTAAAGACTTCCAGAAAGAGAGAATGCACTACTATCCCATTCCATTTTTGGATAACTCAAATTGTTGTGAAGTCTCACCTTTAATCAAATATAACTTTGCCTTTTTGTACCTCCTAGTCATTGCCCATAGTTTTGTCCTCTAGGGCCAAGCAGACCAAATCTAATCCTCTTCCAGGTAATGGCATTTCTGTCTGTATCTTTCATGTTGATTTGTTCTTTTTCATATAGATGATCAATGAGTTAGAAATGGAAAAGAATTTAGTGACCCAGTAGAAATCCCCTTTATCTTATAGATAAGGAAACAGAGGCAAAGTGAGGTTAAGTTACTTGGTTGCATTGCTAATAAACAACAAAGGTGAGATTTGAGACCAGATCCTTTCACTCCAGAGACAGTGCACTAGACCACTCTATCATGCACTAGATATGCTAAAGATGGGCTATAATTGTAACTGCCATTCCCAAGCAACATAGAATCCTAGGTATGGAAGTAGCCTCAGTAGCACAATTTCCCACTTAATACAGGAATCCCCTCTACAACACTCTTGACAGATGATCATCTCTTCTTTCCTTGACTATTTCCCATGAAAGTCAGCCTGAGTTTGTCCATTTTCTTTGGGAGTACTTCTGTCTGTTACAGTGTTCTTTCTTATATAGAGTTGAAATCTGCCCTGCTGGTCTTCCCACTGACTAATTGCAGTTCTGCTTTTAGAAAGAGTGCAAAATATCAACTCCCTTTGCCACTTAACAGACAAGAACTGTGAGTGGCCTTCTAGGTAAAGTTGAGTAAAGTGTAATTGAGTAAAGTGCAATTGAGTAATTATTAACTTGAGTTTTGATGGTATGCTTCTAATAATGTAACCTAGGATTGTGTTACATAGATATAGACCAGAATATAGACAGAGATAAAGAGTAGGCAAAGACATGCACATACACATATATATGCACAGATGTATACATATGTGTGCATAGTGCATACATGCATGTTTATTTCTATTATATTTCTATATGTGTAAGAGCTGTGTACATCACTGACAAACTTTTAGAAGAGCAATGCATAGGTTATAAAGCAGCCACAAATGCATCTAACTGTACTGTTAACATGTGTCCACATCTCCCTATTTTGCCCATAATCTTTATCATGAAAGATGGCGGGAACTAATAGAACACCATATAGAGATCTTAAATAACCCAATCACAGAAAAAATAAAAAATAGCAGCATAGTGCTGGGATGATGAAATGTTGCAGAGTGAAATAAAATGAACCTGAAAAACAAAAGATAGTGTCCATGAAATCATAAATGGAACAAGGAAAGGAGGAAGGAAGGAAGGAAGGAAGGAAGGAAGGAGAGATCAAGCTAAACTAATTATGCCTTAGTTTATGCCTTAAGTTTATGCCTTAAGATGAGAAAATGCATCTCCCTCTCTTCACTAAAGAGTTGAGGGGACTATAGCTATGGAATGTTGTATGTACTGTCAGATTCACTCTTCATATTGGTAAGTTTTTTGCTGAAAGCTTTCTTTTTGCTTCTGTTTCTTATTACAAGAGATCGCTTGCTGTCGTAAGTGAAGGAGTGGTGATATATTCGTAAAGGCCAAGAAAGCAATAAATAGAAGAAATAAGAAAGCATCCTCCTCAAGCTTACTGGCCTGTAATTTCTGGAAGTGTTTGTTTTCTCTTCTCTGGAAATGTGTCTTCCTCCAGTCTTCTGACACCAGCTCTCATTTTCTAGGATCGCCAATACTGGTTCTGTGGTCACACCAGCAAGCTTCTTCAGTAGCCTCAGATGTAATTCGTTCAAGCCTAGAGACGTGAATTCATTGTAGATGTCTAAGTCATTTTGTTCTCACCTTACCATCTCTGGGTTTCAAATCCTTTTTTTTGTGAATAAGGCAATTCAGAAGAGAGGAAAGAAAGAAACCTGCATTGCAGTCCCAGCCTTGCAGTTTCCTCTTCCCACCTGCCTGTGTGATCTTGAACAAAGCACTTAACCTCCTCAGACCTCAATTTCATCTTCTATAGAATCAGGGAATTAAACACCTGATCAATAAGATCCCTCCCTGCTTTCCCTCTCTCACCCTACTGTCTCATGGTACTCACTATAATCTTTCTAACTTGAGGACTGAGCAATATACAAAGGTCCTATCTAATTACCTCTTATAAACGTGGTGGTTGTTCACTAATTTAGAAATTTTTCCTAATCTGTGTCTCCAATGTCTTCCTAAATACTATAAAGAAGAAAGGGTCTAATCTTCAATGCATTTCACAAATATTTATGAGCTCCCTACTAGGCACTATGGAAGATGTTCCTGTAAACAAAACATAACTTATCCTCAAGAAGCTTATCCTCTGGTCCACTGAGGAAGTGACTATATGAAAACTATACTGTGCTAGACACAAGGAATACAAGGAAGGCATGATATCCATCTTCAAAGAGTTCACATTTTGATTGAGAAGATGGGCACACGCATACACATAGAGGATGCTTGATTGGTTGGTTGATTGGTTGATTGCTATCCTTTTTGCATGAATAAGACCAAAATGACATCACTGTGTCAGATTCAAGGTATTGTTTCTGACTGTGACTGATCAGACCAATACAAGCTTCTAACCTAGGTCAGACACAAATAGTCCAGATTTAGAGTGAAGATGTCTCTAAATTTGTGCATCCCACATTTCTTTTTAACTATTGCACTTCTGCTTTACTCATAGAGCACAGCGCCTTCTTCAACATGGACAGATCACACCGGTCTATGCCAGTGTCTCTCATATTCAATCAATTCTAAAAATTCTTAAGAGAGTCCTTGAGATGTCCTTGTATCATTTCTTCTGACCTTCATGTCAGTTCTTGTGTTGTGTGAGTTCTCTATAAAGTATTCTTTTAGTCAAATGTTATTTGGGTACACAAAGGACAAACAATAATACAGCAAACATTAGCTAATATGGGCAATAAATGTGTAGTAGCAGGAGGAGTAGGAGTAGGAGTTGTCATCATAACTCGCATTTATGTAACACTTCAAGGTTCCCAAAATGCTTCATAAATATTATGTTATAACAACATTGGGAGACAGACCTGATTATTAACCCTCATTTAACAGATGAGGAAACTAAGACAGAGTTTAAGTGGCAATAAGAATTCAGAGAAAAAGGAGTAGTTAGATTATTGGAGAGGAATCCCTCAAATTATAGCATTTAAGTTGGGTCCTAAAGGGTGAATAGAGAATGTGTAAATAGAAAAAGGAAGAAGGGAAACAGGGAAACTGTATGAGCAAAGCTAGAGAGAGATGAAGCTACCTACAGCATGTTCAGGAAGAAAAGATTAGCCAATGGGAACAGATTGATCATTCAAGGTAATAGCGGGGAATGCATTTGGAAGGAGAGTTGTAGGCCAACAGTGGAGAATCTTGAACAATTTGGATTCTAATCCACTTATTTGGAAGTCCTTAGAATTTTAGAGCCAGGGAACAGTATGAACAAAAGAAGGCTTGAAGAGGAGAGTCAAGACCATTGATCCATGTTGGCTCTGGACCTAGACCCTTGGAATGTTATAAATTAAGATTCATCCCAAAGTTATCTTTCCATTTTCACAAAAATGTATATTTTGCATTCGTTCATGGAGAAAAACGTGTACGTATAATAATATAACTTACACATCCTAAAAGGAGAAGTTGAATAGATAAAATGGCTGGTGTATGTAAAGCAGATTCTAAAGCTAAAACCACTGTAGAAATGCACAATTTGGGGCAATTATGCTTATTACTATGAATGGTTTAGGAAGAATCATTGCTCAATCACGCAGGAAAATCAATATTTGCATGAGCAAGCTGATTCATTGGAGAATGCGTCCCACAAAGAACACTGGTCATCACGGACTCATCTTTAATACTATTCTAAATCTTCCCAGTAAAATCAGCTCCCTCATCTACACCCCAAATCTTTCAAATGATCATCCATGGAATTCTAAAGTTGTATAAACCACCACACTCTTCTGAATGTTACAAATCATAGGAGAGACTAGTTCACCTGATCAGTCACTGAACTCATCCCATGATTCCACATTTCCACATGGAAAGTGGGAGGGGGCACATCTCCTCCATTTCTAATACACTGACAGTGAACTCTTTCTATGACTAAACATTTCCATACAGAGAATGGGGAAACTATTGTGTTTTCACTGTCTAATTCACTGGCCAATTGTCAGAACAAACAAATTATATCAGATGGGAAACCAGGACTTTCAGCAAGAGAGAACTTATCTATGTGGATGGATTTTCTTGGGGGTTTTTTCTATTATTGTGGGTTTGACCCATGTTCATTGAACGTCATTGGGTGACTAACAAAATGGGGCAAATTATTGAAGATAGCATGGCAGACTGGAGGAGGCCAGTAGAAAGGAGGGTGGCCACTGGTCAGGTATGCAGAGCATAAAGACTTCTGGGACTTGTACATAGTACTGCATATTCTGAATCAAAAAAAAGTCTCTATAGCAGAGTCTCTCAAAAGTCCTAGGGTAGCTTTAAGTCGGTGCTAAGATTTTTGAGATGCCCTGTATTTGAAAATTAGGCTTGTGGAACCATAGAGATGGAGCTGGGAAGAAACTTAAAGATCATCTAAGCACCATTTCCCTTGCACCTCATACCATACTATATCTAGCACTTGCCATTTTACTATGTGGATCCTCATAACAACAAAACTCAGAGTGGAATGGAGACAATTTTTGGGATCTGAGAATAGAGAAAACCTCCATTTGAATTCCTGCTCTACAACGCAGTTACCTATATGACCTTGGAAAAGTCAACTGACCTCCCTGAGCCTCAGTTTCCTTCTTTGTAAAGTGATCTTTGAGGCACCTTCCAGTTGATGTCCTATAATCTCTAATACTATGACCTAGGTTTGAATCCAAGCTCAAGCAAATACTTGGTAAACATATAGACTTAGGCAAGTTAACCTCTTTTCTGCCTCATTTTCTGCATATACAATACAGAGATAATAACTCCATATTGTATACATGAGTTATAAAATAAGACAGTCAACCTCGCAGGGTTACTCAAAAAAAAAGTATTTCGTAAAGCACTATGTGAATAGGGCTTCTTCAACTATTATTCTATAAATATTTGAAGGATTTGTAATTTCCTAGGCTGATGGAAATCCTTGTGTGGGAATGATCTACCAATTCAGACTGTGGTCCATCTATGACTTAGCAGATAAGCCATAGGGTGCTCTCAGAGGTGCTCAGAGGTTGTCACCTACTCAGAAACCAAGCGATTTTTTTCATATAGCTAGTAAATATTGCAGTCAGGATTTCAATAAGGATCTTCCTATAACTATAAGTGCAACATTCCATTATGTCCTTCTATCTCTCAACATATTAACTGTGAATTTGTTATCTCAGTGTTGCTATGCATACTACATTGGACCTAGAACCAGTATACTCTAAGTTGAGATCCAGTCTCAGACATGCAATTCTATGAAAGTCACTTAACCTCTCAGTCTCAGTTTCCTCATCTGTAAAACAGGTCTAATAATAGCACCTTTGTTGTAGAGTTGTTACAAAGCTCAAATGGGATATTTGTAAAGAGCTATGCAAATCTTAAAGTCCTATGTAAATGCAAGTCATCACTACATTACATTCACTATCGTTATTGTTAGCAATTTATTTAATTGTTGAATGAGTTATGTCATGCTTCAGGACTATCAACTTTATAGGTATCTGATAAGAATAAATAAGAATTTCAAAGACCTTTGAGCTCCTTAAATGAAAGCTACAGGACAGTTAGATCTCATTTCCAAAAAAACAACAACTCAGAAAATCCAATTGATTTAAAGAGGAATTATCCCCCCACGAGGCTGTGCTTATGCAGCCTCCACTTTCATTTCTCTTCCTCTCAGTGAGTCATCAGGAAATAGCCCAAAGTCACACCAGAATATGGGGCCCTCTTGGGAATGTGAAACAAATAGATCAGAAGCTGTACTGTTGATCCTACCCAGGCAATTCCACAATTCTCTGTACAGGAATCTTGCATAAAAAAGAATATGGTCAGTGCCATCCAACATAAACATAGCCCCTACAAGAGCAGCCACCAGACCTCTGAACATGGTGGATCAGTCTGGAGGGTTGGGGAAGGAGAGGAGATGAGAGGAGGCAGTGCACTGGTTTACTTTCATAGCTTCAATACTTTAACATTGCCATTGTGATCCAAAGTAGGAAGTTTTGATCTCATATGTAGCTATTGCTACAGATTTTTCCAAGGCCTCCAGCTCTAGGAGAGCAGCTTTGAAGAAATTAATTACAGTACCTTCCACAGAAGACCTCTGGTGCCTCCTTGAACCTCCTGAAATTGTATGGCTGGATTTTAATGGATGGAAAATTCATCAGGTATTATCTTCCATACAAGAAACATCTATACAGGCCTTCCAGAATCCATGGCCTCAATTTCTGGGGAAGTTTATCAATTCATCTTTGGAAATTCTGCCCTGAAACTGAGTCATCCTGATTGTTGAGTGAGTGAGTGAAGTCTTATCTAGATCATTCTACCTAGCTGGCTCCAGACTAAACTATGCCCCATGTTTCACATCCCATCTAACCATTCATCCAAGCCATTGACACTGAAACCATGCCTGGGAACTACCCTTATCTCTTCTTCCTACCACATACATACATGCACACACACACACACACACACACACACACACACACACACACACAAGAGTTTTCCTCTAGAGGTAAAAATCCAAAGCATGATACCACTGTTTATGGAAAAGACCCCATGGATCACCTCATCATTCTTAAGAGTCGCCACACTAAAAATCCCTCCCTAATTTCCCCAACTATAAAATAAAAATAGTAACAGCCCCTGCCTCCCAGGGTTATGGTGAGAATCAAATGAGAAAATACTTTTCAAAAGCATTTGACACATGGTAGATACCATATATAGGTTTATTCCATTCCTTCTTCTGGAGTTGAGATTAGTCATTGATCTGAATTGGCTTTTGAAGATGCTTCCTTTTATATGACTGGACGGTGACCATCATGTATATTGTTTTCCTTTTTTATTTATTTATAACATTTAACAGACTCTCTAAATCCTTTTCACCTTTCCCTCACCCAATGAGAAGGGAAACAATATGATATCAAGCATGTATTTTAAATCATGCAAGACTTATTTCAATGTTAGCCATATTGCAAAACAAGACAAAAATATATGGATAAGTTGATAGATGGATGAATAAATAGATAAATGAATAAATGAACAAAATGAGGAAATTATACTTCAATTTGCTCTCAGAATTTTAGCCCTGGGTAGGATCCTGGGTAGGATCAACAGTACAGTCACTGATCCATTTGTTTCACATTCCCAAGAGGGCCCCACTCTCTCTGGAGCTAGATAGCTTTTTTTTTATCATAAGTCCTTTGGAATTGTCTTAGATCATTCTATTAATCAGAGTAGCCAAGTCTTTAACAATTGATACAATTTACAGCATTGGTACTACTGTGCGCAATGATTTCTCAGCTGTTCACACTCCATTTTGCATCAGGTCACGTAGGTCTTGCCATGTTTTGTTTTTTGGGTTTTTTTTCTGAAACCATGTTCCTTGTCATTTCTTATATCATGATAGTACTTCAATACAAAACAAAGGCCATGACTTATTCAATCATTTCCCAAATGATGAGCATTCCCCCAATTTCAATTTTTTGCTACCATAGAAAGAGCCCTCATAAATAATTTTGTGCATATAGATCTCTTTTTTCTTTTTCTGTGATATCTTTGGGGTATAGACCAAGTAGTTATATTGCTGGATCAAAGGGTATACACAGTTTTATATCCCTTTGGACAAAGTTCCAGATTATTCTCCAGAATCTCTCAACCACTTCACTACTTCACCAACAGCTCATCTATGTACCCATTTTCCCTCATCCCGTCAAGCATTTGTCATTTCTGATCAGTGGGAGGTGGTACCTCAAAGCTGTTTGAACTTACCTTTCTCTAATCACTAGTGATTTGGAGATTTTATGGCTATGGATAGCTTTCATTTCTTTTGAAGACTGATTGTTCATAATACCCATTAATTGGGGAATGGCTCTCTTCTTTTTTTTTTTATAAATTTGATTCAGTTCCCTATATATTTGAAAAATGAAGCCTTTGTCAGAGAAACTTACCATAACATTTTTTGACATTATTTCATTGTTGATGGTACTTTTTATCAAAATGTGGTTTCCTGATTATGCCTTTTAATTAGGTCTATTTTTTGCTTTTGTTCTATCTGAGATCATACTTGCTACCTCTGCCTTTTTTACTTTGGTTGAACCATAAAAGATTCTGCTCCAGTCCTCTATTTTTAACCCTAAGTGTGTCCTCCTGTTTCAAGGGTGTCTCTTATATACAACATATTGTGGGATTCTGGTTTCTGCTATTTCCATTTTATGACTTAGTTCATCCCATTGACAACATACATACAATTACTAACTATATATTTCCCTCCATCTTGTTTTCTTCTATTTATCTTTCCTTCTTTTTATCCTCTCCCTTCTCAAAAGTATGTTTGCTTCTGACCACTGGCTCTATCAATATGTCCTTCCTTTTATTCCACCCCCCATATCTCTTATCCCCTTCCCCTCCTAATTCCTTATTGGGTAAAGATGGATTTCTGTATTCAACTGAATACAAACACATACACACACATAAATATAGATGTATATATTCCTTCTTTGAATGAATTTTGATGAGAGTGAAGTTCAATCATTGTCTTCCATCCCACATCATTTTCCCATCACCTGTAAAAACTTTTCCTTACATGCATCTTTTATGTGAGAAAATCTTCCCCATTCTATCTCTCCCTTCTCCCAGTATATCACTCTTTCTCACCCTTATATCATTTTGGAGATTGTCTCAACTCAATCAACTCACGCCCATGCCCTCTGTATAGATTCCATCTAACTGCTCTAATAATGATAAACATCTTAGGAGTTACATGCATCATCTTCCCATATAAGAATATAAACAATTTAACTCCATTGAGTCTCTTATGACTACTTTTTCATGTTACTCTTTTTATTTTCTCTTGAGTCTTGTATTTGAAAGCCAAATTCTCTCTTCAGTTCTGTTTTTGGGGGTTTTTTGTTTGGATTTTTTTTCAATCAGGAATAATTGGAAATTCTCTATTTCATTAAATATCCTTTTTTCTTCCTGAAAGATTATACTGTTTTGCTGAGTAGATTATTCTTGGTTATAATAACAGTTCCTTTGCCTTTCAACATATCATATTCTAAACCTTCCATTCCCTTAACTTAGAAGCTGCTAAATTTTGTGAAATCTTGACTGTGGTTCCATGATATTTGAATGTTTCTTTCTGACTGCTTGCAATACATTCTTTTTGACCTGGGAGTTATGGAATTTGGCTATTATATTGTATTGATAATGCATTTTTGCTTATTGTTAATGGAATTTTGCTTTTTAATGGGAAAATCTTTCCCATCCATTACTAACAGTAACCTGCTTAAGCCACATGGAAACCTTAGTCACATGAGTCAAGTCACATGGAAGAGGGAGGGGTGGAGCAGGAAGGATGGAACAGAAAGAGGCAGAACTAGAACAGAGCTGAAAGAAAGGTGGTCAAGCTAGTCAAAACTGAGAAGGACAGAGACAGATTGGCTTGTGAGCGTTTGTTTGTTTGTGGAAAGGTAGGGAGAAGCTTGGAATTGCCTTTGTCCCTAGCAGTTACTTCTTGGTTACTATGATGCATTTGGCTTTCTGGTGCTGGAATTTGGCTTCTTGGTGTCTGAATAAATGTTTTGGTTCTATCTTCCATGTGGAGAGTCTGTTATATTTCACGACTCTGAATTGCACCAGCATATTCATGGCCACCATAAGTACTATGAATATATTGCACTGGTGCTACAAGTATCCCTGGGAGTTTTCATTTTGAGATCTCTTTCAGTTAGTGGATACTTTCATGTGTATTTTACCCTCTGAATCTAAGATATCAGTAGAATTTTAAAATTTCTTGAAATATAGTACCTAGTCTTTTTTTGTAATCATGGCTTTCTGGTAGTCAGATAAGTCTTAAATTATCTCTCCTGGATCTATTTTTCAGGTCAGTTGCTTTTCCAATGAGGTATTTCATATTTTCTTCTATTTTTTCCATTCTTTTGACTGTGTTCTATTGAATTAGCATTTTTCTTTGAGGCTTTGCTTGTACCTGTTTTCTCATTGTTGTCTTCTAATTTTATGTCTTGGTCATCTCTGCCACCATAGAAGCTTTTTATGACTCAAGTAATTTGTTGTTGTTTGTTCATTTTCTCAGACTATTTTATGACTTTCAACTGTATGTTAAAGTTGGGTTCTGCCCACCTAGGGATGGGGAGGCACTTCAGGCCTCTGGCACTTTTGTGCTATTGTTTTTCTAGGTAGTTCTGAGAGTCTGCAACAGTGTTAGTGTTTCCAAGGGGAATTTATCCCAGAAGGGGTGTGGTCATTGCTTTTGTGGTACGCATTCTGGTCTTTAACCAAAAAGGATCCCTGTTCCCCTTTAGTCCCAAGTGCTGTGCTCTTCTTGTCCCTAGTACTGCGACTATGGCCCCTGATCCTTTGTGATTGACCACTATCACTCTTCTCTAACTGGAACTCTGACCCAGAACTCCTTATAAACAATAGAGCTGCCAATCAACATCAGCTGCACCCATTTGCTAGCAAAGGATCCTCTGCAAACACTCTCTGACGAGTAGTTTGACACCCCCTTTCCCATCTCTGGGCTAAGAGTTGCTTCTACTACTATCATGGCTGCCTACAAGACCCACCACTGGGGCTCCTACCATATTCTGAGCTTATGCCCAAACCCAATGTTACAAACCTCTCCTATTGACCTCCTAAGTTGTTTTAGAATGGATAAATGTCTCCCCTAACCTTCTCCTGGCTCTGCCACTCCAAAATTTGATTTGAGGTATTATTTTAAAGTTGTTTAGAGGAGAATGTTGACTAAGTTCAGCTAGGTCCTGACCTGTGCTCAGCCATTTTTGCATATTGTTTTCCTGATTTTCTTTCCTGACTCTATAATAGTTGACATGTCTATTCAAGTTTCTCTGAATTCTTCATATTTACTATTTTTTAACCAAATCTATGATTTCATTGATAGAAGAAATTCAGAAATTATATCTTCTGTAATGCAGATTAGTACCTTCTTTGCAACTTGTACTCTTAGAGAGCTACCTTTGGCACTGAAAGGTTAGAAGGATTGCCCAGTTTAACACAGTAAGTTTCTGAGGAAGAGCTTGATCTTAGGTCTTCCCAACATTGAGGATCTCTATTATGCCACATTGTCTCTTTTCATTTCTTATACTACAGTAATATTCTATTACTATCATGATCTACAATTTCCTTAATTATTCTCTAATTGGAGGGTACCTACTTTGCTACCACAAAAGTACTGTGATGAATACCATATTGTATATTATATATACATATATATGACTGTTCTCATCAGACAGTAAATTTCTTGAAAATAGGGATTGTTTCATTCTTTGTTGTATATACAGAGTAATGGGGTTATTCTCTCGAAGACATGAACTAAATAATGGAGTAACTTTTCTGTTATAATTCCATTGTTTTTCCTAGAATGGTTGAATCAACACCAAGGGGCTTCATATGTCTGTCTTCCCATAATACCTTCAATATTGACTCATTCCATTCTCATTAATTACTTTTTAGGTTTTCACTTTCCTGGAGGCAAGGGGTTGGACAAAGTGCCTTCCATGGGTCACTTGTAGCTTTGATGTCATACATTCTGCATTCTACTGTCACATCTATCATTTTCTTCCTCTGTGTCCCAGCTTAGTTTTGGCTGGTGAACTGGCCTATAAGAGGAGGAGTAGGAGATATCACTGATTGTAATCACTGCAACCCCCTTTCTACCATTGCGAATTGGCCTGAATGTTCTAGGAGGGATAGAAAGATAGTTTATATATTCATGTGTATACATATATTATCTTCATGATATATTATCATCTGCTTGTATATCATTTAATTTCATATACATTATTCTTGTTGAGAAAACCAGGAAGGGATTTTTAATGTGGCAACTCTTAAGGATAATGAGTTGACCCACAGGGCAGAGAGAGAGAGAGAGAGAGAGAGAAGTAGCCAAAGTTCTGCCTTCAAAAGTCATTCTTCTCCACTTTGCTATAAAGTACTCAAGAAGCTTTCTAAGGACAATTATGCCTTGGTCTGATTACCACAAGACACTTGTCAACCTTAATCTCCACTGTCAGACAAGTGACCTTAAGCAAAGACAAATATCTTCAGAAATAATATAAAGAAATACATGTTTTCATTTGGTAGTGGAGGACTTAACTATTGCTTAACTGGGACAGAAAATGGGGAACTATCCTTGGGTATCTCTATCATATCACTAAGATTTTGTTGTCTTAGTCTTATATGTTGGAGATTAATTGTGTTGTGCATCTAATCTACCTGTGTAGGCTACTAATTTATCAAGGCTGTCTCTTCAGTCAGACAGCAGTTATCATCTGTTTGAACTTGGCTCAAAAATATACTTTTTCATGGACCATCTGGATAAGTGCCTTGGTCTTCCACTTTATAGTCAAAGAATGCCATAGTTATTTGTAGATGAGACAGAGAGATACAGAGAAGAGGCAGAGACAGGAGAGTTACAGAAAGACAAAGCGAGAAAGAAGGAAAGAAAAACTCAAAGAGACAGAGACAAAAAACAGAGAGACTAAAAGTATGTATGTGTGTGTGTGTGTGTGTGTGTGTGTGTGTATGATAGAGAAAGAGAGAAAGAGAGAGAGAGAGAGAGAGAGAGAGAGAGAGAGAGAGAGAATCAGCTCCAGATTCTTCTGTTTTTTCATAATGAAGGGAAAGAAAAATCACTGGCGAGGTTATAAAATGCAAGGCTCTTTCCAAATTCCATTAGTGTTTCCGTGGGATTCAGCCAATGGAATATTTAATATTAATTTTATTTCTTAAATGGGCTATGGATTTTTTTATAAGGAAATAATACAAGTGTTAATGTGCTAGCGACATTTGACATATTTTCCTGCAAAAAAAAAAGACATCCTGTGCCAGTAAATAGTTGCCATGAGCTGCCTGCACTTCTGAGAAACAGGAGAGGTGCTCCCGTGCAGCCATGGGGCATCCTAACACTGCCTATCTAATGACAGATTCGTCTGGGCCCCTATTGATAACCCTCACCACATTTCTGTTTCATTTATTTATGCTAATTTATTCTGTGGTTTGTTGTGTTCAGCATCTTTTCCCCCAAAATAAATTATTTCTAGTGGACTGGTCACAGTGGATAAATAGAGTGAGAGAAATCCAGTTATCACTTCCTTGGTCCCAGAGAGAACAGAGCAAAGCCCAGGGAGTTCTAACCCTCAGAATCCTGCAGTACCATTGCCAGACCCTCATTCCTTGGCTCTGAGATCTGGAGGAAAAGACAAAGGTGTTACCTTACATGCAGAAGACAACTCATCTTCATTGGGAATACTTGGGGGCATGGTGGCCAGTGTGAATGAGTCCACTCCCCTATCCCTAACCTAATTTGTAAAGTATTTTAAAATGCTAACATAAATAAGAAACTATCACCATTGCCCAATGCTGTCCTTTCTGAAACCATCTCCATTACTCCACAATGCCCTCCCCTGGGAAGTGGAGACTAGATTCTGGAAACTGAGTCACCACTTCTCCTACAACATCACCTCCCAAGGAGGGACTAGAGAAAGTGCATGGATAATGTTCCTAAATTCCAGCTTCTTGTGTAAAGAAGAGAGAATTTTTCTTTCTTATGTAGTGTTATTTCAGTATCTCCCTTTCCAACTTACTTCTTGATAAATTCTAAAACATAAATCATCTGGGAAAGAAAACTTTCTTTGACAAGAATTTCCGAGGAAACAGGAAAGAAACATGGCAGAAATTATATTGAGACCAGCATTTTACACCATATTCCATAACAAACTCAAAATGTATGTGATCTGAATATTAAAAGTTATATCATAAAAAAATTGTAGATCATTTAAAAGGGTGACATTTTTAGTTATGGCTAGGGTTGACATCTTAATCTATCAATAAAAAGAGGCAATTATAAAAGATAAAATGGATGGCATGAAATTTGCAGCCTTTTTTGCATAAACAAAATTAATTAAAATAGGTCAAGAAGAAAAAATATCAACCGGGAAAACTTTGTGGCAAATCCATCTGACAACATTCTGATATCTAAGATATATAGGCAAGACCAAAAGCCATTCCATAATAGAGAAGTCATCAAAAAAAGTTTTTCCAAAGAATTGCAAACTAACTTTAAAAATCACTAATAATAGCAGAAATACAAATCAAGGCAACTCTAAAATTTTACCTCATACCAAACAAATTGGCAAAGATGAAAAAAGATAAGAATGGCCAATGTTGGAAGGATTGTGGAAAGGCAGGTACCCGAATAGACTGTTGCCATTGAACTCCCTATAAAAAGAACTTCAGGATATTGAAGACCATATAATATGCCTTAAGTTGAAATTTAATGAAATATAAAAGTAAATTTGATCTGTGAATTGATTCAATCAATTTAACTGGAATTCAATTTGGAATTATGAGAATATCCTTTGGATCCAAAGCTATCAGTATTAATCTTATATGGTAAGGAGGTAGATAATCAAGAAGAAAAGATCTATATACATGAAACTATTTGTGGTTGCATGCTTTGTAGTAGAAAAGAACTGTTAAAAACTGTCATACGGAGAACAGCTAAAGAAGTTGTGGTGCAAAGTATGATCAAGCAACACAGTGCTGTAAGAAACAGTGAATGTGACTAGTATAGAAATGAATGGGAAGATGTATATGAATGAATGCGAAGTGAAGTAAGAATAATAAATCAACGTATCTAACTCCAACAATGTAAATAAAAATAATGAAGCAATAAAAAATGAATACAAGATTATAATGATGAAACTTGGCCCCCAAAAAGGAATATGATAAGGCATCTCTATCCTCTTCTTTGCAAAAGTAGGGGGTTATAGATGAGAGACATTACATATAATGTCATAATCTATATATTTTCATTAGTTTTGTGGATTTCTTCACCTCTTTGTTATAAGGGATGGTTCTCTGACAGGGATAGGGGTAAGGATATATTGGACAATGTAGATGATATAAAAACACAAAATACCAATCAAAACGATTTTTTTAAAGAGTCTTCCATCTCTGGCTACAAGATTATATTCTAGGATCACAATACTTGGAGTAGCTAAATCCTTCTTCTCTGCATAGAAGGCTAAGATTAAACATTATCCATGAACTCTGCTCCATTATGTTAATGAACATATGCTCCAATTTGTTTTTGCAGGATATTCTTTCTCTTTCCCAGCTCTTCTCTTGGGTCCCATCTCTCATCTATACAAAGAAGCTTTGGGGTCATATCTTCTACCTCCAGGCAGGTATTAATAGGTCCTGGACAGAGAAATTATGCACATGAATGTTTACCTTAAGGACACATCTGCTTATAGCCCTATCATTCTCTCTGGATCTTAGAAATAAAGCTGAAAGAGTCCCAAAGACTTGACCAAGTCTTCAGTCTGCATTTATAGACATGCACAAAGGGGTAGTCCTTTGTACAAGAGATCATCCTCTCAAGCATTTAGGTCACCCAGTTCATTTGGAGGGCAGTCCCAGACACCAAGGGGCAATTAGGTGGTGCAGTGAATATAGTGGCAGGCCTGGAGTCAAGATTCATCCCCCTAAGTTCAAATCTAGTCTCAGATCTTTGCTAGCTGTGCAACCCTGGACAAGTCTCTTAATCCTGCTTGCCTCAGTTCCAAAAGGCACCTAGGTACAATTTCACACCAGTTTATTTCAGGGGAGCTCTCTACATAGTACAACTTCATTGGGAATAGCATTTATAACAAAATGCACAAGTTGTACATCCTTTCCATCTATGTCCTTCAGGAGTTTTGTTCTCTTTCAAAATCATACTTAAGTGACATGTCTTCTTGAAAGCCTTCCCTGATTCATCGTGTTTCAGTACCAGTCTCCCTTCTCTGATATTTTTAGAAAAACCAGTCTGATCCCCACTCCGTATCTACTGCTCTGCCTGGTTTCAACTTCATAGAACAAGATGCTCCTCCCAGGTTAAACCCATTGTCGCAAATCTCATCACCATGCTGCTACTCAAGCCTGGACTGACACCTCTTTCCTCAGCCTCTCTCCCCTCTGACTGGAGGGCTGGAGAGTGGAATACCAAATTCCTCCCAATGCCTTCCTTTAGAGAGGGCAGAAACTGTCCTCAGATCACTCCATCAGCTGCCCAGTCCCACACCATGGAGCTTCATTCCCACCCTTCTATCCCAGGTTTCCCGCCTCCCATTGTGTGTCATCTCTCCCATTAGATTATAATCTCCTTGAGAATGGAAACTCTTTTTTATGAATTGTATCCCCAGCACTTAGTGCAATGCCTTTAACATAGTACGGACTTAACAAATATTTCTTAGATTGATCCTGCCTCCCTTCCTTACCCTGTATGGTGTTTATCTAGTTTTTATTGTATCTTCCCATTGGAAAAGAAACACTCTGAGGGCAGGATATGTTTCATTGTTCTCTTTGTATCTAATAACTTGTACCATGACTTGCATATCAAGAAACTTATTAACACTTTGTAGAATGAGATGGAATTCCATGGATCACCAAACCTCAGGACTATGAAGACCCACGTGAGTTCCCACAGCAGCAGCATGTTGAAATATAATTCACACATAAAGAGTGGTGTAAAAACACACCATCAAGACTATTTAAGGCCCGAAAAGTCACAAATCGAAAGGGAAAGATAACAGAGGGGCCACTTAACAGCTTCACTGTTCCCTGTGAAATATTTTAAAAACCAGAAGACCTCCAATGTATCAAATAGATCTTTCAGGAATCTATAAATAATAGAATCTTAGAAGACTTATGAAAAGTCTTTATGATTGCTGAGACAATAGAAATAGCTCTGGATTTATTATCAGGGAGTTAAATTACTGCAGCAGCAGTAGCAGCATAGCAACAACATTTAAATAATACTTTAAGGTTTATGAGTACTTTACAAATATTGTCTCATTTTATATTCACAACAGCCCTGTGAGGTTTATTATTCATATTTCGCAGATGAGGAAACTGAAGCTCTCCAATCCCTTGTTGGTCAGACTTACCTTCCTCGCTAAATGGTGCCTGTCTCCCACCTCCATCCCTCAAATTGCACCTAGTTAGATACCTATATCTCTCTCCCATATAGTGAATGCCATATCAGGACTTTTTTCACCAAAAAATTACCCCAGTTCTAGGACTCTCCATTCTGTCTTTTCCATTTAACAATATTTCTATCTTGGACCCCACTTCCTTAAATGAGGATTTAAAACTAAATTACACTAAGGCATTAGAAATATATTAATAATTTAATTCATCACCTACCCTAGACAACAGACTTTCTCTTTAACAGGATCTTTCAAAGCAAAACTAGTGGATTCATCCCAGAATCTTAGATCCAGAAAGAACCTCATAGGGTATCTTACATGTGTCCTTTATTTTAAATATTATAAACCATTCACATCTGAGAGTTTTCTCTTTGTCTTCAAATTTGCCTATTTTACCCCAAGTAATGCATGAATAACTTAGTAGTAGGGACCAAATGTGTGATTTCACTGGAAAACAGCAAACTTCTTGGTAAGGAAACTTGCTCTTATTAATATAGATACATGCTTAATCTGCAAGTTCTAGTCTCAAGTGTCACATAGTCTATATGTATCAGAAGCAAAACTCAAACCTAGCTCTTCCTCAAGTAAAACATATATTTATTAAATAATTCCTACGAGCCAGGCACTGCACTAATCAGTGATGACACAAAGAAAGCAAAAAACGATCATTGCTTTCAAGAAGCTCACAATAGAATGACAGGGTGAGAGGAAAGGATAGACAACATGCAAATAACTTTATGCCAACAAGATATAAATACAATAAACCAGGGGCTATAGGGGAGGGCAGGCACCAAGATTAAGAAGGACCAAGAAAGCCTTCTCAGTAAATATAGAACTTTAGCTGAGACTTGAAGGAAGCCAAGAGCAGAGCTGAAGAAAGAATTGCAGACATAGAGATAAGTCAGTGAAAATGCTGGAGTTGAGAAGTAGAAGTAGATCCACTATTGCCATATTGCCACCATTCAAGGTCAACTCTCCCCACTATGCCACATTGTCTCTAAAGAATAGTTAAAGAATAGAAAATTAGGCTACCTAATTTTGCTGCCACCACTACCAACCCAGTTCTAGTCAAGCACCTTCTGTCCTTCCTAAGTAACTTGATGTCCTTTGCACTTCATGGATTTCTTAGAAAGATGCAACATTCTCAAAACTCAGTGAAGTAGAACCCAACAGAAATCGATGCAATTAGGTTCCACAACAAACCATCATCCTGTAGGAACACATTCATCTCCTTATTCTTCCTAATTTCTAAGCAGTCTTTCTGCCTCCAATCTATTTTTTCTCTAAATCTTTACCTCATTAAAGGGGCTATGCCCTGGCTACTTCTTAAACAGATCTATTCAATAAATGGGCATTACCTCTCCCTAAATAAGTACCTGCAAAGACCTTGGCCTAAAGGGACCAAGTTCTCCCAGTGCATCCTGGTCATCTCCAGTCATCCTGATGAATATCTGGACACTGAATTCAGATGGTTCTGGAGGAGAAGTGAGGCTGGAGGAAGAAGAGGCATAGCCCTTCCTCACTCAAAACAAAGTCACACATAAGCCATGTCATCATTTCCCTGATGGCATGGTCTTCTTTGGCAACGAAGGATGAGCACTAACAAACATCCCTCATGTACCTGCCCAAACAATCTCTCTAAGGCATTAGGCCCACAAAATGACTCAGTTTCCCTGGGGAGAGCAGAAAACAGTTTTGTTTTTAATTATTTTCTTCTTCCCCTTTGTGTCCTTCAACTGAACAACGAGCAAAAGTCTCCTTCAATATCTCAGAGAAATCATGCTTTCATCATTGTGGATATTCTCTCCAATACAGTGCCAGTTGAAACTACTACATGCCACCTTAACAAAAAATTTTCTGAGTGACCCACCAAAAAACTTACATCTTATTCAATATTCTTGTAATTGGTCTTTCTAACCTGAGCTAGGCTAGTCTTCAGATGATAATGATAGAAGAATATATCACCATGCTCATAACTGCAGCTTTTTCAACTTAGAATAAATTGTCAGAGTTTATGTACTAAAATGCTTGCAATAAAAGAATTTCAAAGGTGCCTTTGCCGCCTGGGGCAAAGGTTCCTAATCTTTTCTTGTCATGGACCCCCTTGATGAAGCTAGAGGATCCCTTTCTCAGAATAATGGCATTAACCCCTGTTCTGATAGGAACAAAATCCACCTCTATAAAACTTACTAACCAAGTTGCCAGTAAGCCATCACTTGAACTTCTAGTGGATGAGGAGCCAAATGCCAACTGAGGTTACCTATTACATGATTGGATAGCTCCAATCATCCTTTTTTGTTTCCTAATTTTGTATTTCTACAACTTCTACCAATTTCCCCTAGTTCTTCCCTCTGAGGAGAAGTAAAATAGGTCTAGTTCTCCTTCTTTATATGAACACAGCTATCATGCACCCTCATTCCAGTTTTCCCTTCTATATCCTAGAGATTCCTATTTCCTAGAGTCATCTTTATCACTAGTATCCTCCCTATCCTGATTGTATTCCTATATACTCTCCCATCATGGAAATGTCTTTCTTATATGTGCCATCTGGAATTGAACACCACACTTCAAATGTGTCCTTTCTACTGCACCAATATCCAGAAAATATTTACAACATATTGATAATATTTATGACTTTTTCTAAAAAGTCATAATGCCCTTCCCTGGATGCCAGTAACTTGTGTCTGTTGTGTCACTCTATTCAAATGTAAGTTTCTTGATTATTGCCTAACTTTGGAACATGTGCTTGTCCTTTGTTGCCAAACAAGGCCATACCAACAGAAAAATAATGACATGACT
>CM053772.1:250384011-250416782 GCA_028658325.1 Potorous gilbertii | reverse complement strand
TTCATCAGGATGACTGGAGATGACCCAAGATGAGGCAATTGGGGTTAAGTGACTTGCCCAAGGTCTCACTGTTAGTGAGTATCAGGTGTCTGAGGTGAGATTTGAACTCAGGTCCTCCTGACTTGCACTGGTGCTCTATCCACTGTACCACCTAGCTGCCCATATACATATATAAGGGCATGGTTAAATATAAGAGTTCTATTTAATTGGAATTTAAAATCTTATAAAATATTTTGCACATTATTCTGTAAGACACAAAAGACAATATTAAGAGCTGAAAAGAATCTAATCCATTATGCACCACCAAATAGAAACTCATGTTATGGTTTCCTTCAGTGAAGATCATCTACCACACATCTGAGCATTTCCATCAGGTTGAGCCCATCCTACCAACACAAAGTTGTCACCTTTAAATTTTTCCTCAGAATGAATATCATAAATATGTTCTATCATTTATATTAAGTATAACAGAGACCTGGCTTATGGACATGTATAAGAAAGCTATAACAAGCATATATCCTGACTCCAAAGCCAGCACCCTTTTTAGATCACAAAACCTTTCATGATGTATATTAGTTGTTGAAGTTCCCCTTTGACATGCTGAGCCTTTATTAAGAATGAACAAATTAACCAGTCAATATTTACCAGTTTTAAGTCTTCTGTGATGTATGTCTTCTTCTCATATAAATAAACAATTTCATGGGGATAAAATTAAAAGTAGAGGGAGTCATTAAGTCTCACAATGACAAAGAGTCAACTCAGCCTGAATGCTACCAGATTGTATGACCAAGGACAACCAATGGCTCTTCTTTGGAGGCCTTTAAAAATAGGGCAAATCTCATTACTTTGGGATGATCTATTGCAAGGATGGTATTGCCCAAAGCAAGAAAGATGGACTGATAGACTAGAAGATACTCTAAAGTTCCTTCCAACCCTAGTGGGCTGAAATATGGCCTAACTTCTAAGGAACCAAGAACAAAGCATTATGTTTGAAGATCATTTCATTATGCATTTTGGAATTATATTTGGAAATCAGAGTAAGTGAGTCAGAGAAGAATAACAAATAATTTACTATCGTGACAGTCCCACATTAGGGTGGGTGATACAATATGCAACATATTACACCCTTAGCCCAACTCTTCAGACATAACTGGTCCCCTTGGAAATAACTGCTCTAACTTCTCATCCGACCCTAATTACTTAAGTAGATCCTCCCCCCACCCTTGCCACCCCCATTCCTATGCTCCACTCCACAGTTCTTTTCCATGGGAATGTTCATGTCAAGTATGGTGAATATGTCTTCTGTTAACAAGAGGTAAAGGATGGCACACTACCCTCTTCATTTTCTGGAAATTATAGACCTAGCAGCAAGAGCTTTGGCAGCTCACAAAAGATTGTTTCATCTTATTCTGCAAGAGTTTTGCTCTCAGGAAAAAGAATTAGTGTAACGACAAATTTAAAAGCCCTGACTATTAATGTCTAAGTTTAGACTAAGTCTCTACCCTGTTACTATGTTTAGGCATGAAAATGAAAATATTATTTGAAGACAAAATTGAAATGCTCATCATCCCTTTCACATGAGAAAGAAACTATTCCTGAGAGGCTCTGAATTGGTTGTGAATACAATGTAATCATTCTAGTGAAAGCATTGGCTGAGAGTGTTTTCTCTAAATATAGACATTAAATATGCTAGAACATCCCTAGTTCATTTTCCCCTCTTGTTCTGTTAGGCAGAATGGGGAAAGAATACTGGACTAAGAGTCAGGAGATGTCCCTAATCTTGCCAGCCACTGGCAATGTAACGTTGAATAGGTCATTTCATTTTTGTGCTCCTCAGTTTCCTAATCTTCAAGATGAAGCAGGCTCTATTAATAAGTTACTAACAAATGCTGCAGTATTGCATACTATATAAGAGTATTATGGTGGGCTTGAATAAGCTGTAAAATATTACAAACAAGAAATTACAGAGTAGTAGTTGTCTAAAGGATGTCCTTGAAGGAATGCAGAATTAAAAACAAAGATGGATTGGGAAAGAGTTTTTTCACCTTGGGGTTCCCTATACCTAATGAAATCACTGGTCCAGTTTCAAGCCTCATCCTAATTTTGGTTTTCATTTTCAATTTCTTCCTCCTCAAAAGTTCTAAAATTTGAATGTGACTCATCAAGTTGACTTGTTTTACTTAACCAAATCTATCATTTTATTGATGTTGGTAACTTCCAGTAAGGACACTTCTCCTATTTATGTAACTTAGAATCTTAGAGAATTGTCCGGGGACAAAGAGAAGATAAATTACTTGCCCAAAGTCACATACCCAGTATAGATCAGATTTAAGACTTGAAACCAGGTCTTCCTGACTCCAAGACCAGTGCTAGATTGTAGCAATGGGGGTTAAAGATCTTCCCTGCCCATTAATAGACCTCAGGTGGAGCCCATTAAGGGAAGCTTGATTAGGGGAAGCTTGTTTTGTTGGAAAGCCCACACCTTTTGTTAATTGCTAATGAGGCATTGGGTCATGAGGGTCATGATGGCCTCTGACTCTGAAAAGTACATAAACATATATATACATATATATGTGTGTATATGTATGTGTGTGTATATATTTGTATATATGCACATATGTATACATCTATACATACATACGTATGTGTGTGTGTATACATATGTGTATATATATATATATATATATACACACACACACACTCTTTGGTGAGGTTTTGTTTTGGGGGCTTACTCTTTGGAAGAAGGTTCATATGCCAGATGAAACTCTGGACAGCCATTAAGGAGCCCAGATGCTGCTCCTCTCTCTGGTAACTATGTATGTATGTAATGGTCACACAGCTAGATCTATGATGTATGTATTGTTTATGGTCAGACAGCCTGAAGCCCTATCTGTTGGTCTCTATTTCTCTGCTTGTATTTTGTCCATTGGTATATGTGATTAAAGAAGATTGTTGACCCCTCAAAAGTTGCTTTCCTTTTAAAAAACCAGATCTAAGAACCTGTGCTAGCAGGCCATCCTGAATGTGTCAGGGTACTTGCTGCTACATCTATGTACTCCATTTCACTTCCAAAAATATAAAAATAAGTAGAAAGAAGCAGGTAGGCCTGTTGAATAGTGGTATACCCTGGATTTGGTGCCAGAAATTCAAATCTTGCCTCTGCCACTTACTAGCTGTATGGCCATGGACAAGTCATTTACCTGCTTGCATCCCCCGACAACTCTCTAAAACCATAAGTTATAATGGATTTCAATCTTCTCCATTGCCTCCCATATCAACAAAATTCCAGATTTTGACATAGCAACATACAAAAATAGAAACCAAAGAAATATCAATGGAATGTGACTCAACTCAGAATGATTTTGACCCTTTTTCTTCCCCAAGTGGTATATTCCCAAACAGTGACCTCAAGGTTTTCCAACATCTCTTTCTTTCCACTACAGGGATTTGTGTGGTAAAGTCCATGCAACTTGTGGTTTTCTCAACAGATTGTTCTTAAAAATATGATTTGAAGAATTCAGAGACACATGAAAAGATTTTTATGAATTGATGCAGAGTGAAATATATAGAATCAAAAAAATAATGTGCATAATAAAATCAATTTAAATGAAAAGATCACTGAAAGGAAGTTAAACTGAGTAACTGAAAAATTAACAAAGGTCTCAGAGAAGGGATGATGAGAAATATCTTGCTTCTCATGGCAGAGACTCAGGAGACAATTAGGACAAAATGTATGTGTCATCATGTGTGGTCACTGTAATGGACCCGTTTTTGCTTCTTTTCTTTTGGTCTATTAACACACATTAATTAAACACCTACTAAATGCCAGATTTCGTGGTTTATATCAGGGTTGCAAAGACAAAAGTGAAACCTGCCCTCAAGTAGCTCCCTTTCTAATGGAGGCATCTGTAATCTAACAGAAGGGTTCATTTTATAAAGGGGTATCTGTGGGGAGACTGTAGAAATGACTATGACGTAAACATGAAACTTATCAATAAAATGCATTTAAGTTGATTTGTGAACACCTTTCATACTGCTTGCCCAGGGCATCAGAATTGCTAATTGTGCATCTGTATGTGACAGTTATATGGCAATATATGCTATTAATATATTATTAATTAAATAATACCCTAGTTATATGATAAGTACATTTGAGAAGTACAAAGTCTGGGAGGGCTAAGAGGAACCAATATTTCTGCTCTGAGGGATCAAGGCATTATTTCTACTTAATAGTTCTGCATCTGATGAGAGAAAGAAAAGAGCACTAAAATCTGTGATATACAGTTAATTTTACCTATACCAATATAGTCCTATAATACCCACTTTATTCTCATCCTAAGAAATTCTTTAGCAGACAACCTACTATCTAATTTCTCTCCTTTGGAATAACCTGATTTTACTTGGGACTCCACTGATCCCATAAATCTGATTTAGCTTATAAGCTTTAATTAGATGTAAACCAGAGGCATAGGAAGTGAAAAGTTAACTAGCAATTTAACTCCTGAAGCACTTAAGCATTGCCCTGCCCCCATTCCAGACTTGTACTGTAAAATAGTGTTTGGAAATATATTTAAACCAAGATAAATAAAACATATTTTCCTGTAAATGATGCCAAGTCCTGCCAATTAAACTTGGGTCTATTTAGAAAAAAATCTTTAGCTCTCAACAACTGCTGGCTGCTTTTTCCCCACTAAAAGCAATTCTGAGCATTTACGCTCTCACTTTTCCCCGTATCATTTAGCTGTGTGTTCTTGTTAATATTTAAAGCTCCCCTAGCTGTTTTTTCCCTATACACATTTGGACTGAAATATAAGACTTAACTTTTCCATTTAAATGAAGCCTTGTAAAGAAAAAATTGTCTCATCTGCTTCTTACTTTGGGTGGGGGTTGGGGGGATATGCTTCATGAAATATCAACACACATGAAAACACTATAAAGTAACATCAAACAGGAAATTAACTCACAAAAGGAATGGGTAGAAACCTCACCATATTTATCTGGCTATATCTCCACCTCCAATTCTGCCTTCTTAGATGTTTACAGTGTGCTGGTTATGAGCAGATGTGCTGTTGGGAGGCAAATCACATATATAGCTATCCGTCTAGTGGCGGGTACCTTCAATGATGTGATGGCTTGTCGCTGAAAATATGAGGCCCAGCTTTCAGAGTAAAAACATAAAGGGGAGAAATTTTAGGAACTGTCTTCTCTAGACAGAGGGAGTTGATATATTACTACAGGAAATTGAAAAGGATCTGAACATGGGGCATTGAGGAGGGCTCGTTTGTACTCTTACCAAGATAAATGGTACCTTCATCCTGGAGGAAAAATACGTCATTGATTTGCATTAATCCAGCCCAGATCAGGGATCCAGCAGGGGAAAAAATGGTTATTCTAAAGTTTGGTCTGCAGAAAACTTGTAGTGCAGAAAACACACTTCTTTGCAAACTTGGAAGGCAAGTATTGTTAGACAATTTCTGTGCTAAATATTTTCAGTCATTTTACTTTCCTTTCTTCCTTCCTTTCTTCCTTGTCATGAGTGAATCAGTATTTATCGAGTTATTAACGTATGCTCTAGCACTGTGCTAGACTGCAGTATACAAAACCAGAAGGGAGAAAGTCCTTTCATGGAGCTTATATTCTAATAGAGGAAGATAATTCATATAAAAGAAGCATTGCTAGGTAAGGGTGTTTGGATCTAGATTGTCATAGGGACAGCAAGTGGAGCCATATGACAGTTAATTGACATAGCTTTTCCAGAAATAATCAGAAAGTATTGATTTTATTTTTGGTGCAAGAGCATTAAGTATATGTTTGAGGGTGGGGGAGAGGAGAGGATAAAGACAGAGACAGTATGTTTATTCAATTTGCTGATGATTGAAAGCTAGGAGGAGAAGTTGAAATAATTGGGTGGCAGTTTCAATAACCTAAGGTTAGGTCAGAACAAATAAAGCGAATTTTAAGACATGTAAATGTAAAATCCCACATGGATTCACAAAACAAATTTTAAAAACAGAAGATGAGTAAGATGTGGCCACAAAACAGTTCCTGTAAAAAGACATCTAAATGTTTTGATGGACCACAACTAACTCAATATCAGACAATGATGCAACAAAGCAGTTGAGAAAAGTAAAGCAAACAGGCACCATTTTGAGAACATTGGAAGTGATGCCCCTACTGTGTGCTCTGTCCTGGCTGGACCACATCTAATGAAATGGAAACAATGCCAGTGGCAGAGTCAGAGAATCCCATTTCAAATGCCAGATCTGTCACTCATTTCCTGTATTTCCTTGGGCAAACCTTGTCATCACTCTGGGGCTCAGTTTCCTCATCTGTAAAATAAAGTGGATTAAACTGGATAGCCTGCAAGATCCATGTTAGTTCCATGTCTATGATACTAAACTGGAGTGCCCAAAGGAAAGTAACTAGTATGGCTAGGAAATTTAATACCAGAATAGAAAAGGATCAGCTACAGAACAATGAATGTTCAATTGGAGAAGAGAAATCTGGGGGGAATAAGGGATGAAGAGTAGATGTAAATTCTCTGTTTATGAATTTAAAATACCATGACATAGAAGAGAAGTGAAATTGTGTCAGATCTCCTAGAATGCCATATAAAGTATTATTTTCATCTCATGCTTCATCAAGATCTAAGATGTTGAACACATGGTTTTCCTCTTGGCTATTATTTAAATCTTAACCTAATTTTGAAGTAGTGTATAGAGAACTAGTCTTTTAGGGAGGAAGACCCGGTTTCAAGAATTTAAAATGAGGTTTACATACTAATGGTGTGATCTTGGGCATGCTACTTAATGTCTCTGTTTTAGACAACCCTCTAAGACTCAGAGATAAGATGTCAACCTGCTTTGGTGGAAGGAGTTTCTTCACCTTGGAGTTCCTTAGACCTAATGAAATCACAGGTCCAGTCTCAAGTCTTATTCTAATTCCTGATCTCAGTTTCAACCTCTTCCTCCTCAAAGTTTCAGAATTTAGATCTGACTCATCTAGATTCTATTCATAGAATTCTATTGTAGGAAGACAGTTTAATCATGTCACCCAGCCCTAGGTTCTCCACCACTTCCAGTGGTTAAGTTGAAGTTACATCCTGTCTCTCTGGAGATATGGCTATACCCTCATCTCCCCAGTCACTGTTATTTACACAGTTCCTTCCCCATTGAACCCTGACTTGTGCATCTTTAAAGTTTAGCTCCTTTCTTTATGGGAGTTCAAAAATACCAAATAAAGATCTATTGCTTTTAGGAAAATGGGTGAGTTTTCTTCTATGATAAACTTTGGAATATCACATACAGGTCTTTTTTCATCAATCAATATCATTTGTTAAAGGCCTACTGTGTTCCAGGAACTGTGTAGACAATGGAGACAGAAGACCCTGCTCTCAAGAAGTTTACAATTTTTTCTGTCAGTGGAGATAATGTGCATAAATAAGACAATAAGCAAATGAAAATAAGATAAAATGATGGTGAGGAGAGTACAGGTGAGAGGGATTGGAAAAGGTTTCATGTAGAAAGTACTGTTTGAACAAACATTTGAAGGAATCATGGGATTCTGAGTGATCGAGATGAAGTAACAGTGTCAGGCATTGCAAAGGCTTAGAAATGAGGGTATTACAGGCATAAGGAAAAATGAGAAGGTCAAATTGACTGGCCAAGTTTTTTGGGCTTCATTTTTGAAAACAACTAGTGATATCCCTGGGCAATGTCTTGACTTGTGGGTGAATTGGATTTAAGTGAGGCAGAGTTGCACAAAGTCCTCAGCCTCCATCTCTCTTCACTGAAATCAATGGCAAGACAAAGTCAAGATGACTGACGATGACCCAGGATGCAACAGATAACTTTGGCATCTTCAATATCAGACCAAACTCTAGCTCTCCATAGCACCTGCTCCAGCCACCTTCATGGCCATTGGAAATAATTGTTCTCATCTACTCATTCCACTAAGGGAAGTCATCATGTGCTTGGAGTAGACATCCCCCCAAATTATTGATGGGTTTGAGGCCCATTGGTTACTCTGAACCTGGGTTAGCCTGTCTGCTCAGATGGTTTTCCTGGGGTGTGGTTACTGTACATTCTACAACTTCTTAGAACCACAAGCTGGGGAACTGGTGTACACCAAACGTGGATGAGCAGCCCTGAAAAGGCTTTCCTCACAACAAAGATACTAGTCTTCCCTAGAATGCGTGTTGGAGATTATCTAAACAAGGAGTATCAGACTCAAATAGAATGATAGCCACTAAATCATACATAAGGATCCCTGTGGCAGCATACTGACTTAAAAAAACAAAAATTAATATTATCTATAATTTATTCTATTTTTATTTATTTTGTTAGATATTTCCCAATAACTTTTTAGTCTGGCTTGACCTCTATTGGGGAATAATATGTATTTGATATCTCTGATCTAAGCCAATGCTCTCAATTTACAGATAAAACAGAAAACAAAAGTCTTGCCTAAGGTGACATAGTTTAATAAGTAGCAGCACCAGAACACCAAATTCCATGTTCTTTCCACCATAACATGCTGTCTCTCTGGTAAGCCTTGATTTCCAGTGGTCCCAAATATTTTCAGTGACTATGGGGTGCTAGAATGAATCTCTAAACAACATTTAGAAAAACACTAGGACAGATTACTTATCATCCCTAATCCCAAATGTGTTCAATAATTCATAGCTGGCGACTCTGAATATAACACAGGATAGAATTTTTACTCGAAATGATTCAGTTTCCATTGTTACAATCAGTGTTTATAATGCATATATTTATTAGAAATTCAAGTATAGAGACAAGGCCAATTATCATCAAAATCACCAAGTAATTAAATTTTGGTCAGTGCCCTTTCATTCCCATTCCCATTCCCAAATACTTTGCCTCAGTTCTCACATTCTGAACTCTGCTCCCTAAGGGCACCCAAGTGCACCTCCTAGTGATCTCATCATGGTGTTTCTTCCTGGCCAGCCAGTACCTCCTACTCCAGGTCTTTCTTTCCCTGTCTTCCCACCAAAATATAATCAAAACCTGAGTGTTCCATGATCCATTCATTCCCTCAGGGTATTACAGTCTTCTAGGAAAATGATAAACTTAACTGGTTAAAGTCTTCATGGTTAGTAATAGCTCTTCATTTGCATTTTAATAGCTATCTATAATATCATAACCCAAGGAAATGAGTAAAAGTGTAAATTTCAGACACTGAGGACCAGTGGAGAAAACATGGTTAGACAAGGGAACTCCAGCATTCCTTCAAATCAAATATGAATGTCTATTGTTTAAAGATTCAACCCTTGTGTTAGACTTTAAGGTTCATGAGAGCAGAGACCACAGCTCAACTATTTTTCACCCTAATATCAAGCACCAAGTTAGGAACTTAATAATCACTGAATTTAAATTAATTAAAGTCAGCATGATTTAATGGGAAAACTGTTTCATATTGTGGGTGTGAGTCCCAGGTCTTCAGCTTTCTAACTGTGTGTCCTTGGCCAATGGCTTCACTTCTCTGGATCTTAGTTATGTATAAAATGAGAGTAAGAATAGCTCTACTCACATAGTCATGGATGTGAGCAAGCACATTGTAATTGCAGCAAACTGTAGGAATGTCACCTATTTCCACTTTTGTACATGAGACATCATTACCTCTCCCTCCTGGGATGAGTTTCCAAAAGGACATAGTCAGAAAATAGAGCTTGTCAAGCACTTTTTCAGTTTACAAAGGATTTTTCCCCCAGTAACACTAAGTCCAAATTTGATCTTCTGGTAAATATTGGATGTTGTAGAGTCTTGTACTCTGTGCTCAAGAACAACAAATTTTGAAATGTCAATCATTTCAACTTCCTGTGTTCGTAAAAGAAACATTGCAGGCAGCCACTGAATCTAAATATGGTACTCTTCCATTGTTCAAAGAGATTCAACCACAAAGGTCACTAGGGGAATAATTACCAAATATGATATTCACCCAATGGACTGTTTTGTGGACATCATGGTTTTAAAGTCAATTTATCATAAACATCTCTAATTGTTGACTTTGGCTCAAAAGCTACCAGGATGCTCAATTTCTGGGAAGGGTATGTGTGCCTGCCAGTATTCCACTGAGTTTTCTAAGTACCTGTTCATCATGACAACACTCAACAATGAAAGTTGCATCCTTCAGTGTAGCATAAGCATTAGTGTGGGTTTCGTAGAAATTAAGGGCTTCTTAGGAAATAAATTTGTGAAGATCTAGAAGACCTGAGGATAAGATATTCAATTCACTCTGCTTTGCCCCAGAGAACATACCTGAGGATGGTGAATAGATGTTACAGAAAAACAGATTTAGACTCAGGTGTAAGGAATAACTTTCTATCAAATGGGACTATCCAAATTTGAATGAGCTGCTTCAGGAAGTATAAGATTTGCCCTGATTAAAAATCTTTAATGGGAAAGATGCATGACCTTTTGTGAGGATTTTGTAGAGAGAATTCTTGTTAGGATAATAATGTTTTTCAGATACCCTCATAGCATTCCATGCTTTTGTGATGAGACCAAATACATATGCGCTGTAAAAGTCACAATTCTGGATTGAATTCAAAGAGTTTTAAGATAGAGATGGTGGGGTGAGAGATGGGAAAGAGAGTCGGCTTTGGAATTAGCAGACCTTGGTTCCCATCCCACCTCTGATATTTACTACCAATGTGACCTTGGGTAAGCCAAGTTAACAGGCATTTATTAAGTGTCTGTTATGTATGTGCCTGGCATTGTGCTAAGTGATAAGGACACAAAGAAAGGCATAAAAAATGTTCATGGGGGATTCATCCAACATGACAGAGTAGAAAGATGGACCTACTCTAGCTCTCTCCCCAATAACCCATAAAATACTTGTAAAAAATGATTCTAAACAAATTCTAGAGCAGTAGAAACCACAAAATGATAGAGTAAAAGAGATTTCCATCCCGAGATAGTCTGGAAGGCAGATAGGAAATATCTATTTAGGCTTGGAATGGAGCACAGCACAGCCTTGGTCTCAATATAGCATAGGCAGGACAAGAGCAGGCAGCAGGGTGTACACTGGTATGTGCTACAGTTTCCAAATTTCTCAGCACACAAATGCCAAAGACAGCTTCAAAGGTCAGTGAGAAAATTCTTTCACCAGGGTGAGAGGGGAGCACAGTCCAGCCCTAACCCTGGCCCCAATCCAAGGACAGCAACAGTCACTGTGGCAGCAGTATCCACATTTTTAGAGTTCAGCCTAAAAACCCTGGAGGAATTGAGCTGCTGCTCTGGGTCTCAGTCCTGAGTGGAAGTTCTGGGGTGAAGAGGAGTATGGGCAGAGTGGAGCTAGTGGAGGCTCTGGACAGAGAATCCTATTTGCAGTTCCTGGACAGTTTTAGAAGAGTGCTTGTGGTTTCTCCCAGACCAGAGTGCAGGCCAGGACAGGAATAAAATCCTCTCCCTTGATTGTACCAACTTGAAGGGACTGAGAACTTATAAGTCCACTTGATGAAGGACTCAAAAGTCAAGTAACTAGTTGGGAAATTGCCCAAAAAGTGGAGGAAAAAAAGAATATAGAAGGTTACTTTCTTGGTTAAGAGATATTTTCTTCCATCCTTTCAGATGAGGAAGAACAAAGCATACCATCAGAGGAAGACATAAAAGTCAGGGCTGCTACATCCAAAACCGCCAAAATAAATATGCAATGGTCTCAGGCCAAGGAAGAGCTCAAAAAGAATTTCAAAAATCAAGTAAGAGAGGTGGAAGAAAAAAGGAGAAGAAAAATGAGAGCAAGGCAAGAAAATCATGAAAAGCAAGTCAACAGCTTGCTAAAGGAGACCCCCCAAAATGATGAAGAAAATGATACCTTTAAAAATAGACTAACCCAAATGGCTAAAGAGATCCAAAAAGCTAATGAGGAGAAAAATGCTTCAAAAAAAGCAGAATTAGCCAAAAAAGAAAAAGAGGTTCAATAGCTCACTGAAGAAAATAGTTCTTTAAAAATTAGAATGGAGCAGATGGAAGCTCATGACTTAAGGAGAAATCAAGAAATTACAAACAAAAACAAAAGAATGAAAAAATAGAAGACAATGAGAAATATCTCATTGGAAAAACAACTGACCTGGAAAATAGATTCAGGAGAGACAATTTAAAAATTATGGGTCTATCTGAAAGTTATGATTTAAAAAATAGCCTAGACATCATCTTTCATGAAATTATCAAGAAAAACTGCCCTGATATTCTAGAACCAGAGGGTAAAATAAATATTGAAAGAATTCACCAATCACCTCCTGAAAGAGATCTGAAAAGAAAAACTCCTAAGAATATTGCAGCCAAATTCCAGAGTTTTCAGGTCAAGGAGAAAATATTATAAGCAGCTAGAAAGAAAGAATTCAAGTAGTATGGAAATATAATCAGAATAAAACAGGATTTAGCAGCTTCTACACTAATAGATTGAAGGAATATGATATTCCAGAGGCCAAAGGAGTTAGAATTACAACCAAAAATTACCTACCCAGCAAAACTGAGCATACTTCAGGGGAAAAAGTGGAATTTCAATGAAATAAAGGACTACCAAGCATTCTTGTTGAAAAGACCAGAGCTGAACAGAAAATTTGACTCTCAAATACAAGAATCAAGAGAAACATGAAAAGGCAAACAGGTAAGAGAAGTCTTAAGGAATTCATTAAAGTTGAACTATTTACATTCCTACATGGAAAGAAGTTATTTGTAACTCATGAGATCTTTTTCAGTATTAAAGTAGTCAGAGGGAATATGTGTGTGTGTGTGTAGGTGTGTATGGGTATGTATGTGTGTGTATATTATATATGTGTAGGTATGTAGATGTGTGTATGTGTCTGTATGTGTGTGTACATATATATATATATATATATATATATATATATATATATATATATATATACACATATACATACATACACATATAGAAAGAGGGAACAGGGTAAGCTGAATATGAAGGGAGAATACCTAAAAAAATTAAATTTACTGATGAATGGAATGTACTAGGAGTAAGAGAAAGGAAGAGGTAGAATGTAGCAAATCATCTCACATACAATAAGGAAGAAAGAGCTTCTACAATGGAGGGGAAGAGGGGGCAGATTAAATGAAATAATTGAGCCTTACTCTCATGGGATTTGGCTTAAGGAAGGAGTAACACACGCTCAATTGTATATAGAAATCTATTTTACCCTGCAAGAAGGCAAGGGGGAAGGGGATAGAAGAGGGAAGATAATAGAGGGGACAGCAAATTGGGAAAAGGGATAATCAGAAGCAAACATTATTGTGGGAGCAGGTCATAGGAGAGAATGGAATAAATGAAGGGCAGGATAGGACAGAGGGAAATGTGGTTAGTCTTTTACAACTTAAATATTATGGAAGTGCTTTGGGGTATGACCTATTTTTTTAATTGCTTGTTTTCTCAATGAAGGTGGGTGGGGAAGGAAGGAGAGAATACAGAACTCAAAGCCTTAAGAATGAATGTTGAAAATTATTTTAGCATGCAACTGGAAATTACGCTATACAGGTAATGGAGTGTAGAAATCTATTTGCCCTACAGGAAAATGGAGGGGAAGGGGGATGGAAGAATGGAAGAAGGGTAATATAAGGGAGGACAGACTGGAGGAAGGGGTGGGTGGGGTACATGCTGTCCTGGGGTAGGGGTGAGAAGAGATAGGGAGAAAATTTTGAATCCAAATTCTTGGGGAAGTGAATGTTAAGTACTGAAAAATAAATAAATTATACTTAAAAAAATGTTCATGACTTCAAGGAGCTGACAATGCAATAATGAGCCTTAGTTTCCTTTTTCCGTAAAATAAGGGGATTTGACTAGATGACCTTTAACATTTTTACTATCTATAGGGTTCTGATCTCCAAATAAGGAAGAATGAAAAAGATTTACCTTATTCCTTCCCTCTCTAAAAGTAACCATAAAGACATCAACAAGTCCCCACCCACATTCCTTTTTTTCAGCCCTATAAAAGCTTTATGAGAATGGCCAAGGGTATCTTTGATTAAAACATGAGGGAACAGCCAAGCTTTATCACACAGTTTTCTCTAGTGAACCACATCTTTATGGTCACACAATTGACTGGGAGGTGTAGAGAGCATTAAATCCCACTGTACGCATTGTTCATTGATTTTTTTTTTAAATCATTGAACTTGGTGGAACATAAATGCAACCTTGAAGACTCTCCTCATATAGGATGAATCCCACATATACATTAATATCAAACAGAATGATGACAGATGTAATGCAGAGGAAATTTCATTTGATGATCTTTGAGCAATGCAGCAAATGAGAAAGGGAAAAAAAGAGTGATAGATCCCATCTAATATCTGCATAATGACACTTTTCAGGTAAAGTTCCCAGAAAAAGGGAAGGATTCTTAATTGATGGCAAATTTGCTTAATTATCTTATTTACAAGTTGCATGGTATGCATTTCAGGGAATCCTAGAATACTACAGAGTTTTACTGTCCAAAAGCCAAAGCAGTAACAAAGAGAATTGACATCCAGTCAGAAAAAGCAAAACACATTAAAAAATGGTATACTGACTAAAACACTGATACCCAGCTGGACTGGTAAATAATCAAACTACTCTTATCTGTCTATTTATACCGGATAAATATGTTGGATGGACTGTGACTGGAGACCAGAAATTGAACCATAAAACAAAATCCTTTTCCATTTATTTTGGAAAACTGAGGTTTTCAACATCTCCCTAATTACTAAGTGCTAGGGAAGTCCAGCTCTTTTCGACAATGTTCTCCCGGTGATGCTTTAAATTAGGGACCATCAAAATCTTGGAAACCTTGGAAGGATTGTTGCACTAGGTAGCCCCCCTACCCTCAGTCCTTCCCATTAGGCTTCCTTTTGTATATTGTCAAAAAAAAAAGATTGTAATTTTCTTATTAGATTGTAAGCTCCTTGCTAGCAAAAACTTGCTTTTCTATACTTATATCCCTAGTTCAACAAAGCATCTGACATAAAAATAGATGCTTAATAAATATTTATCAACTGGGCAGTATTGACCAATGCAGGTTGCCAGTTAGGCAAAAGGTAACAGAAGAATGTTTCATGACTGACTTATAAATAGACTGGTGATAGAACCAGGACTTAGTTCAGCAATTCTAGATACCAATTTTGAGTTAGGTAAGAGGCTTAACTATTGGGCATGAATTTCAAGCAGGTCAAAGGCAGAAACAAAGGTGCCATATATGCCAAAATATTCAAAGTAGTTTTATTTGAGGTAGCAAAGAAAAGGAAACAACCAGGGTGCCAATCAATTGTGGAATGACTGAACAAATTAGGTATATGAATGCAATGGGTTATTACTATGTAAGTAGAAATGATAAATATGAGAAACATGAGAAGATTTATATGAACTGATGAAGAGGAAAATAAGCAAAACCAGAGGAACAATACAAAAGATGATGATAATTTAAATAAAAAGATAACTAGAAGTTATCAGTGAACACTGAGAAATTTAAAAAAATAATAATTGTTCCAGGTAACAAGTAATGAAATATACCCCCTCCCTCTCAACAAAGAGAAAGTGACCTATTAGGGTAGAATGTCTGGAGGGAGACAAATAGAGAAGAGGGAGAGAGGAAGAAACAGAGGAGGGAAAGAGTGAGAGGAGAGGAAGTGGGAAAAGAGAAGAGAGAAGGAGGGAGAGGGAAGAAAGACAGAAAAGAGGAGGAGTTAAGAAGAGAGGAGAGAAGAGGAGAGGAGGGGAAAGGAGAGGAGAGGGAGAGGGAGATAAAGAGGGAGAGGGAGAGGGAGAGGAGAAAAGAATTTACCAACTTCTAAAGTCATTCCATTTAAAAACATGGACATTTGTCCTTACCTCAAGCTTAAAACTGCCTTTCTGTAACATCTATCCACTATGCCCTATGGAATCAAGGCAATCATTTCTTCTGCATAGCAGACCTTCATGAGGACAATGATATATATTCCCTAGGTGTAAGGTGGCATGGTGGTTTGAGTGTTGGACTTGGAGTCACATAGATATGAATTCAAATCTCACCTCAGTCTGAGGTATCAGAGTCAATTAGTTTCCTTTGTAATACTCTGTACCTTATTTTATATATTTAAAAACCATTTTCTGAGAGGGGTTCATGAACTTCACCAGATTGCCAAATGAGTCCATGACATAAATAAGTTTAAGAACCCCTGTTCTAGATACTGTGGCTTTCTTAATGCTTCCTAGATAGTGTGAGCTTTTTGTTGGCCATGCTACACCATTGTCTTATAATGAGACTATATAGTCAGGTGGGGTATAGGGTGGATGTTGTATTCAAGGGGTGCAATTAATTGAACAAATACAACTTCTCACTACTAGCACATTTTCTTTTTAAATCTCTCCAGGTTCAGAGTAGTATGGGATATGGATACTTCATAAATTACTAAAATTACAGAAATTCTCTATTCAATTCTCAGTCTCTCCTCAGCCCAAACTGAGGAAAAAATTCTCTCTATTCTGAAACACTCCATCACTCTCTCAAACCCACACTACACACTCACAGGCTTTCACTAAAATCTAGCTATAATTTTAATGTAATACTAATTTCAAGTAGCATATGAATGAAAATGGCAACAACAAACAAACAAAATAAGTTTCCATTTGCACACCATGATGGCTACAACATCTGACTCCTTCATCTTCCCTCCTCTAGTTTGAGAAAAAGTAGGAAGTCAATTTTTAGGCTAGGTAAAAGGGAGTTGAAATTTTTCTTAGCAGCAATCATATTCATTAGCAGGGGAAGACAGGTACTTTGATTGGATTTCACTAGTTCGGCCAATCGTAGTTTCCCATGCACCCTTAAGTCTTGAGGCCCCAGTCTGCCTGATCCAATCTCTTCCTGCCTTGATGCATGCTCTGCCAGGGCATAACATCTTGTCTCAACTTGCTTTCTGTCATTCTCTACCACAGATGTAGCCACCCGATTCCAAAGTTCACCACCAGCTCAGAAAGGGTACCAATGTGACTTCTAATACTTCCTTCCATTGCTTGGTCTTCTTTGCATCACTTTCATGTGACTTTTTTATCAAAAGAAAATTAGTTCCAAGGTGAAAGTCTTCAGAAATTCTGGAAACTCCAGGTAATGCCTAAGCACTAGCATTCCAACACCACTAATTCTTCATAGCAACAGCCCTGGGGGAATAGCTCTACCAGTGGAGCTCTAGAGTCACCAGATTTTTTTTCATAAATTGTTGTCTAGACATACCATTGTGCTGTCCTCATCGTTTTATGCGTGTGAAAACTAGACAGTATGCGAGGAAACTGAATCACTTCCATTTGAATTGTCTTAGGAAGATTCTGAAGATCACTTGGCAGGATCACTGAAGTCCTTTCCTGAACTAAACTGCCAAACATTCACAGAGAGCAACTCAGATGAACTGGTCACATTGTTCAAATGTAAAACATAGGCATGCCAAAAACACTATTTTATGGAGAATTCACACAGGGCAAGTGTTCACATCGTGGTCAGAGGAAGCGATACAAGCAACATTCTCAAAGCCTCTACTAAGAATTTTGGAATTCCCTTGGGCAGGGGCCTGGCCAGCTGCTAGAGGGGCCCTGTTGGCATGGGTTCAGGGAGCGTATGGTCTAGCTGAGCTGGTGGGGCCCAAAGAGGCCAGAAGCCTGCCTTGACCCTGCTGATCCCCAGGGTGTTCTCGGTTCATTCCAGACTAAGAAATTGTAAATGCTGAAAAGGCACTATCATAGATGCACTAGTGGAAGATGGTATCTGTATTCTGAACTGTAAAAAGATTCCTACGTCATTCTATGCAGGAGAGGAGTCCATGACTTCCCACTCTATCCTTGTTACAGTATATGAGGATATCAGAAAGAGACGTAAGGTTTCAGAGAAGGAGAGCTCCTTCTTAAAGAAAAGAATATGATTTCTGAAAGAAAAGCATCTTGAAACCCAACTAGATGAAGAAACAAGTTCAGTAGGACTAGAACAAGTAAATGAAGCCTATTATGCTTATTGGGAGGACTGCCTAGACAAAGATAATTTGAAAAGCAAGTTGGATAAAATGAATAAAGACAACTTTGAATCTTCGAAAGCATTAAATGAACAGCTATAGACTAAAGCAGTCAAGTTCCTCCAGCTCCAGATTGAGGTAGAGACTCAGCAAATGATGAGGAATCTAAACCAACCTTCATCTAACTGGGAGATAGAAAAGTTGAGCAATAACCCAAAAATCCATGGTTTGGAACGAGAGCTAGAACTGAAGAGAAAGGAAAGAAAAGAACTGCAGAAATTAAACCACATGTATACCAAATTCTGAAATTCAGTAGCCTCGATCTCCATCACTATATAGGAGTTATTCTTTTTCTTGAATCCCAAAGTTCACTTAAAATACATCTATAAAAACACAACAGGAATACTCTCCTGCCATGAAAACTATGTATTATCTTCTTATATAACCATATCTTGTAACATCTTGTAACAAAATATTGTTTTGTCATATATTATGGACTTTCTGTGACCTTCAGTTTATGTTATTTTGTTGAACATCATAACTATTTAAACCTTGAATTGGATCAGTTTCAGATAGTTGAAGAAAACTGGAGAGTGGTTAGCTTGGAGAAGAAAAGATGTAAGTGGGGAGACATGATAACTATTTTCAAGAATTAAAACACTGTTATTTGGGAGAAAGATTCATTTCATAGTATTTGGCCCCAGAGAACAGAACCAGGAGTACTGGCAGAACTAGTTCAGTTTATAGAAAATATTCTCAAATCTTGGAACTGTGGATTGAGTTCTCTCAGGAGGAAACAGGTCTCATTCATGGGACATGCATGGTCTGTCTGAAATGCTGTAGAAGTGATTTTTTTTCAAATAGGGGTTGTTCTAGGTGATATAGATGGTCTCTTTTGAACACAGAACTTCATTGTGATTATTTGAGAAATCCATAATATCCCAAGGTCTGATTTTTCTTTTATCTAAGAGGAAATATTTCAAGAATTTGTCTCCAAAAACAGTTCTAGGTATTTGTAGATCTAGGTGAAATCCTAACCTGGGGGTCATGAACTTGTTTTTGTTTTTAATATTTTTTAAGCTTTTAAACTATATTTCAATAGAATTGGTTTTCCTTGTAATCTTATGTATATTATTCCTTTAACATTCTTCTGATAATGGTCACATAGGCTTCACCAGACTCCCAAAGGGACCACCAGGAGACTAAAAAACTCTTAAATCTCCTAAGTTAGATGAAGCAGGGGCAGAGAAGGTAGCGATTCTGGTTAGGACTGAACAAAATTGACTTTCTCTTTAGTTTGAACACTCAAAACTATTAAATAGTATCTTAACATACTTACATGTTGGATTCCTGGTATCCTCAGTCACCTATAACACATTGAGTATTTCAGTACTTAGGTAACTCTTACAGAAAGTTTTATTGTTAAAAAAAAAAAGGGCTAGATTATCTAGTGTATTTTTTTTACTTTCCTTGGTTTCATAAATGTTGAATTGGGAGGTAGAATATGTTTGAATAAACCAAGTTATCTAACCAAAAAAATGAATTTTGTAGTTGTGTAACATGAGAGACACTGGCACAGGACCACTTAGCATGGCATACATGCCCTCATCAGAGAAAGTGCTGCACTCTGTGAGCAAAGCAGAATTGAAGTATCTAAAAGGAAATATGTAGGATGTGCAAATTTAGAGAATCCACCCCAAATGCTCACACGGACTATTTCTGCTGGACCAGTGGTAGAACATTTAAAGCTCATATTTGTCTGATCAGCCACAGTCAGACACACTGAAAGTTGACTCTAGCATAGTGATGTCATTTTGGGCCTCTTCAAGAACAAAGGACAACCATCAACCAACTCCATATTTTACTTTCATATTCAAGGTGGTTGGGTTTTTTTTTTGAAACCCATGTAAGATTTATTTTTATCCCCCTGAATTCCCATTAGTAGATTTTGAATATTATTAGAGCTTATTGAGATCTCTTTGGCCCTGACTTTATCATCTAATATACTCATTTCCCTTGCCAACTTCATATTATCTGAAAATTTTAGAAGTGTGCTCTCTATATTGTCGTCCACATAATTAATGAAAATATTGAGCATTTTTATGGCCAACTTTTCTCGGTCCTTCATGCCAGTACTCTGTGATTATGATTAGAAGATAATTTTCTCTAATGTGCCTCACTCATCATCATCAACAGTCCAGAAACTAATCATTTAGTGGGGGAAGTTAAATCACTTATGAATGGTACTTAATTAAATCTTGTTTCTGTAAGAGCTAAAAAAAAAAAAGTAAATATTTTTCTTCAATTGTTATTCGGACTTGGATTACTAGAAGTAGAGTTGGGAGACTGGGAGTTTAATCCCAGTTTCACAATCTATGGGACATTAAGCAGGTCACTTCTGGTTGCTGTGCTTCATTTTCCTCATCTATAAATGGGGAAAATATATTAGATTTCTTGTAAAGAAATTGATCTAAGTACTGTAAAACATTACATAAAAATCAGACATTACTTTATCATTCTCATCGTCATCATCGTTTTTATGAGGAAGAGCTGCGGTCATAGAGACATTGCATGTGGTCAACCAGGGGATAGAAAATATACCCTAGGTATGAGCACATCTGTAGGGCTATTTTTCCCCTTGGGGAGGCAGTATGGTACAACAGAAATTGTTGTCAGACTACATGGGTTCAAATCTAACTTCTGATATTTACTAAGACCTAAGTTTTCCCCTCTGTTAATAAGGGGCAGAATTAGATGTCCTTACTGTTTTATAATCTTTGGGAAGCCATTTGAGACAACTTGATGACTCAGTAGATGGAGTGTTGGACCTGGAGTCAGGAAGATCTAAGTTCAAATGCAGACTTAGCTATTTACTACTACCTGTGTAACCCTGGTCAAATCATTTAACTTCTGTTTGTCTCAGTTTCCTCTGTAAAATGGGAACAATAATAGGCCCTACTTCCTAGGGTTGTTGTAAAGATCAAATCAGATAATTGTAAAGCATTTAGTACAGAGCTGGCACATAGTAAGTACTATTTAAATGTTAACTATTAACTATTTTTATTATTCAACCTCCTTGGCATTTGTTTTCCTCATCAATGAAGCAAAGGTGTTGAACTAAAATAATCTCTTCTAGACCTGTGATCTCATGTAATATATTATTTCTCCCCACACTCAAGACACAAACAATCTTTGCAAATAGACCCTGGAATATATTAGATATAGGGAAATTTATACCATCAAGTTCTCTTGTCCCCAGAGGATGATGGGATTTAAGACTGGAAGACAACTTAGAGACCATCTAAGCCAAGGGTTCTTAACCAGGAATCTCTGAATATTTTTATGGATAATATTTAAAATTTTGGTGTTATTATTTCAGAAGAACTGGCTTTCTTTGTAATGATATCATATTTTATTTTATGTCAAAGGGGTCTACAACACAATAAAACAAAAACAAAAAAAAAGTTTGAGCCCTGAGCTAACCTCTCTCATTTTACAGATAATTCAATTTTATTCAATTCATTAATTATTTATTAAACATCTGCTATATGCCAGGTACTGTGCTAAGCACAGCACCAAGGTTATACAAAAAAGAGGCAAAAGACAGTCCTTGCCCTCAAGGAGCTTAATGAAGTCCCAGAGGCTTGGAGCATCTTGGCTAATATCATAAAATGAATAAGATTTTAACACAAGCACTCAGTGTTCCTCCCACTACATATAGTGAAAGAGAATTTTAACCAATCATGCCTTGAATTTTATCAGTCAGGCTCAAAGGGAGATGTTTTTAGTGTCTCAGTTTTCACTGAGGTAGGTAATAAGTAGATTCTGGTCAATTGAATGGTGATAAAACAATGTTTTAAAAACCCACAACTGACTTTTTGAGAAACCAGAATACATAACTACTCACAGGTTGTAAATGAAACATTTTAAATATGATGTAGGGGAGAGTCCTTTAGATTGTGGATATGGAGACCTAGGTTTAGTTCTGGCTCTGTCACCGTGTCTAGGAGACCTTGAACAAGTCATTTCTTCTCAGTAGGCTTCATTCACTTGACTAGATTATGTCAATTCCTTCCAGTTTCAACTGAGATTGAATTGAAAGAAATGCTCCCACTCCCCACCACACAAGATTACTTACAACTTCTTCACGGTTGAGCCAAGGATAGAAAAACAGAGGTGAAAAATCAAATTCATTTTAATTCCACAAACATTTGTCCAGAACCCATGTAACTACTTTGTACAAGGTATCTTGGGAATAATACAAAGATTAAAATGAAAATCTGCCCTCAGGGAGCTTATATTCTTGGGGGCGGGGGCAGGAAGAACAATATGTAGACAGACAAGAATATATAGACTATATGGAAATTATACAAAGTATGTGTGAAAGAGACAGACCGAGAGAGGGAGATGGAGGAGAGAGAGAGAATGAGAGAGAAAAAAAAGTAAAGAAGAGAGAGAAGAGCCTGAAGGACAAGAGAGGGACAGGAAGAAAGAAGGAGGCGGGATAGAGAGAGACAAAGGGAAAAGGAAGAAAAGAGAGTGAAGAGAAAGAGAAGAGAGAGAAAGGGAAGGAGAAGGAACAGGGAGAGGGGAGAAGAGGCGAGAAAAGAGACGGAAAATTCACAATTCTGGATATAAAGAAAGGGCTTCCATAGTTGTACTTTCAAGAAGCTAGGGCTTCTAAGAAGCAAAAAAGGAAAAACGTGAGGTCATCCAACAGTACGTCTGCATTAAACCTTTCAATGGCTTCTGAAAATGATGTAGACATCTTAAGGGATCACCATACACATAAGAAGTTTTCTTTGTAGCTGTCATATCATAGCCACAGAACTATCACAGCTTTTGTAGAGAGAAACATCCCCAAAGGCTCCCAGTGGCAATTGATTTAGCAGAAACACTAAACTGTTCCCTCAAGGAAATCTCCTTATGCATCCATTGTCATTTATCACTTACTCTCATCAGGGTCAGGGATTTATTTCAGTCTAATTTCAAGACTTTAAGGGGTCCTAGTTATGGATTCTCTCCCTGTTGACCTCTGTAGAAATTCGTTCTCCTGGGGGCAAGTGATACTTTACCATAATATTTTTCCAAACTTTTTGGGCAGTGATGCACCTGTGGCAATGAAGAATGAACACACACCTCTAGATCTGTAACTCGGTATATAGTTCCAAGAGTTATGATCAAAATTCTGTATGACCTAGAGACAATCATAGCTAGCATTTACATAGTTTGCCAAGTATTTTATTGAAGTTATTTCATTCTTCGCAACAACCCTGTGAGGTAGGTACGGTTACTATCCCTATTTTACAGATGAGGAAACTGACACTTTAAAAAAAGTGTCTGAGTCAACATTTGAATTCCACTGTTCCAATTAGCTACTTTTCAATGCCCTTGAACATCTCCAAGCACTGGAATGAACCCTCAAACCCCTTTTCCTTTTACATGGTTTCCAAATAATCTCCCAAAAGCATATAGCTAACCATGAGATTCCTTGTTCAAAGCCTTAGTTGATTCCCTCCAGTACAAAACACAAACTCCTAGCTCAGGTTTTTAAGGATCTCCACAGTCTGGTTTCAATCTATCTTCCCAGCTTTATCTTATCATACTCTCCTTTGACTAGTTACAATAAAGACAAAGAAAACTGTTAGCCATAGGCTGAAGTCATCATTCCACCTTCATGCATCAGTACAAGTCAAATCTTCCAACCCTTCCAAGCCTGGAACGCATTCCCTTCTCATAGTTGGCTCTTAGGATTGTTACCTTTCAGGTTTCAGCTCAGGTATCATCTTCCTGGTACCCCTGAGTGTCTCATTTTACCAGTTATAGTCTGCTCCTCCTCCAACACATCATCCTTACCAATATATATGCTCCAGAAAAGATGCTATTTTCTTTCTCTGTATAATCGCAAAGGCAGCTAGGTAATGCAGAGAGTAGAAAACTGGATCTAGAATCAGAAAAGCGTCAATTCAAGTCTAGCCTCAGATACTTATTGACTGGGGACAATGAGAAGATAAGTGATTTACCTAAGGTTACATAGCTAGACTGTGTCAGAGGTGAGACCTGAACTTAGCTATCTATTGACTACACCATAACTGTCTCTACCTGGCCATATTTCAGTCTTTTTGTAACCAGACCTGCAATTTCACCTCAGACTCATTTTCCCTAATCTGTAAAATGAGCCAAATAATAGCACATTCTTCACAGGGTTGTAGTGAGGATCCAAGAGAGCCTTATAATACTCTATAAATTCTAACTTCTGTTTTTGTCAGTGCAGATCGGCCCCTACACCATTTAGAGAATTGCCTGAGACACTAAGAGGTACAATCAGATTTCCCAGAGTCTTTTAGCCAACTTATGTCGGAGATGGCACTGGAACCCAGGTCTTCCTGACTTTGAGGGTCAGCTTTCTATCCACTACTCCATGGTTTCTTCCACTGTGCACTTAAAAAAATGTTGGTTAAGATTGAAAACATTTCCTCTACTGCCTACCATGATAGTGACTTAAATTGGGCTCAAGAACTTCATTCTTTTGGGTATTTAAGGCAGTCCTAGCTCCCTTATTTAAACTCTGAGAAGGATATTGTAAGCCAGCAGCCTCTTTAAATTGTATATTGAAATTAAATGTATAACACTGATCTATTTTTCTGCTTTCTATATAAGCCTCATGAAAGAGATTTGTCAATTCCATTACATGTCCCTCTGAGCAGAGAGACAACGGACTCCATCTTCTTCCATGGGGGCATAGGACAGCTTTAAGCACCTCTTAGGCTGAAGACGCTAGCTTTAAAACATTATCTCCTAACACCTTTGTGGGAATTCAAAAAAGCAGATGGAGTGTAGAACTGTAAGGGAACAGAGCCAACAGATGGAGGGTAGAAAAATGGTGAACAAAACATTGAGTTAGAAGGAAAAGTCAGACAAAAGTTGTTGCTGTTAAAAATTGTTGGAACCTAAAATATTGGAACTGTAGAACTCTTTAGTGATTGAATACTCATTTTTTCCTATATTTTTTTTACCTGGCCCAATATCTTTCAGGCACTGAGGGAATGGCCTTATGCCAACTATTATCACCAGCCTATTTCCATCTGGATCATTAAGGTCCAAATGACTGGAGGTACCAAAGCCCAGAGCTCCCTCTCCCTAATCATGTCACCTTGGGAAAGTCATCTCAACTATTTGAGTTTCAACTTTCCTTCCCTATAAACTCAGGAGACAAACATATCCTTTGCTCATTTCGCAAAGTCATTGTCAAGATCAAGTGAGATACTGTCCAGGAAAATTCTTTGCATGCTCTTCAACAGTGATTGTCAAAGTTTTAAGCCTCAGGATCTCTTTACACTGTCAATAATTATTGAGGATCTCCCAAAAAGCTTTTGTTCATTGCAGGTAAAATTTATTGATTACTACCATATTAGAAATGAAAACTGATCAATTTTAGGATACTTATTAAATATCTTAAAAATAATAAAGTCATTTTAATTTAACATAAATCATACATATTTATGAAAAAACTATATTTTCTAAACCAAAAATAATTAGTGAGAAGAATGCATTGTTTTATATATTTTTTTTTCAAATCTCTTGAATGTCTGGCTTGATAGAAGACAACTGGAATCTCTTTTCTATTTCTCTACTCATTCTATTAGGGTATATTGTTTCATTTGAAGAAAATCCTTCCTCACACAGATTCATGGCTATAAAAAGGAGGAGTATTCTAATAGACAAATAAGATATTAGTAGTAGTAGGAATAATATTTATAGAATTTTACATTAGTATTTTATATAATATATACATATATAGTTATAATAGTTTATATTAGCAGGAATACATCTTAGGGAACATAGTAGGAATATATATATCTCAATGACTATGCCTCCAAAAGGGTTTTGGGTGGACCACACTTGGTCTACTGTTGCTCAAAAACAATACACAAGAATAAGAATCTATCAGGGGACTGAGACTATCTAAATATAGTACTACTTCCCATTTTTTCCTTCATAAAGCCAATGCAATATGGCTGAAAAGTATAAAAATTCAAATAGTTTTTTTTAATTTCCTAGATGATGCCAAGTAATTATTAACTTGCCTATAAACACATACCCATAATGGAATGGACCAAATGTATCATTCTGATATGATGTAGAAACCCCTAGAAATCACCAACCAACAAAGTCATATTCACTTTTCTTCTCTTTATATTTGGAAAGATTTCAGTGAAATTCCTGAATGTTTTTTCTTCTCTGTATTTCAAGGATAATGAATCATAGTTATTGAAAGACTCCATCAAATGAAAAAACTTAACGTCCTTCTAATTATTTCACTTAGCATTCCCAATGACATCCTCATGGCTCTCAAGGTCAGACAACTAAACCCACACTTCAGCTGAGATGTCAGGGTTTACTGACATTAACTTCTTTATATTAATAGATATTTTTCTCATTCTTCAAACAGAAAAAATCTAACTTCATACTCTCTCACACTGAGGGTTACAAAAGACTAGACTTTCTTCTTTCTTATTTTTCTTCAGTGATATTTTCAAGATCCAGTTTTTAGGTTCTGATCATGGCTTTTAACCAATACAACATGAGAGATAATTGCATAGAAATTAAATTGGCAGAAAAATATCCAGAAGTCATGAAGAACCACAAAATAAATTTATGTTGTTATTATGTTGCTTTTTCATTTTTTAACGAGCACAGCAATGGGCTGTCTAACAATGCCTACGATCCTATCTTGGGTCAATTTCCTACCAAGGCAAAGGAGATTAAGACTCTAGAATGTTTATTTCAGAAATGCTTAGATGTCCAACATTTCTAACTTGCTAATGAAGCTGATAATCAGTAAAGAAGAATTATAGTTTTCTTTGTCTTTACACCAAAAGTCACCAAATGTTATTCTTTCCTTAAAGCCTTTTGCATAATCAACAGAGCAGAGAGGAGCTCTGGGAAGCTGGTCATAGGAGAGCAGGGACCCTGGTCACAGTTCCAAGACAAAGAGAGCCACCACTTGTGGCAGCAGAAGATACTGTCTGGGTGAAAACCAGAGTGCAGACCAGGACAGTAACTATGCAGAAGAGATCGACTTCTCTTCTTATATAAATCTTAAAAGACTGTAAATTCAATAGAATTCTACAGTTCTACACAACAGCTACAAAGAAGAAAGAAAAGTAAATATCTTAAACTGTACATTAGGAGAGGTACAGAGCCCAGAAAGGAGATAAGTGATGATTCCGCCAATCAGACTACATCTAGAGTATTGCTGCCTTCTGAACATTCTGAAAGATGTATACCAGAAAGGACAGTGGAAAAAACCCTTAATGTGTCTGTATCAGTAAGCACCCCAACACACACGTGCTGTCAGTTTCTTTGATCTGCTTCTCTGAAAGGAAATGCAACTTTTGAGGAGTTAACAATCACTTTAATCAAGCACATATATCATTCTTTTAATCAAAGCACATATATCATTCACCTAGTTCAGGGGAGTTAGCACCCTGAACATCAGAGAAAATACAGAGAGATCAAAGATCAACAGACATGGCTTCCTGTGCCTGACTATAATTCAACGGACAGGTCTGACCATAGTTACCAGAGAAGCAAGCACCGATATCTGGGCTTTGGGGGTAGTGGGGGAACGGTCCTTAGCAGTTTCCCAGAGTCCTCCTCTGGTCAAACAAACACTTCCTGTCAGGAAGCCCCAAAGTAAAACCTGACCCCCAGAATATTTATACACTTTTCAGAGCCAGAGGGCATGATCCTCTGAACCAGTGCCTCAATAGAAAAAAACAAAAGGTACAGTGCTACAAAACAACTCCCCTAATCAAGCCTCTCTCGATGGGCAATCTTCTTTAATCACATTCAAATAGAGGCATTATACTTAAGGCAACAAAAACAGCAAAAGATCTTACTTTGCTTGGCCTTGTAATACCAAACAGGAGAAGAGTCTGTATGGTGAAGGGTTTAGAGACCATGCCATAGGAGGATGAATTTGGGGACCAAATAGCATGATGGTAGTGTTCAAGTGTGTGTGTGTGTGTGTGTGTGTGTGTGTGTGTGTGTGTGTTCATCCTTTGTTGCCAAAGAAGACCATGCCTTCAGAGAAATGATGATATGACTTGCACTTGACTTTGTTTTGAGTGAGGGAGGGCTGTGCAGGTCACCAGAGCCATCCTCCTCCAGAGCCATCTGAATCCAGTGACCAGACATTCATCAGGATTACTGGATATGACCCAGGATGAGGCAGCTGGGGTTAAAGTATACATGGAAGGGAGAAGAAGGACCAGATTTGACTCAAGGCCTAGAAGTTGCTATGCAAATTTAGGCTCAAACTAAGAAGAGATTTACTAATATGTAGAACTCTACAAAACAGATATGGGTTGCCTCAAGATATCAGAAGCTACTGGTCACCAGAAATGCTCAAGGGTTGTTTGGAGGGACATTTGTTGGGAAGATTGTACAGAGTTTCTGTTTATTCCATTAGAGTATAAATTACTTGAGAACTAGGACTTCTTTTACCATTCTCTTTTTCTCAGAATTTAGCACAGTGACTAATAATACAATAGGTGCTTAATAAATGCTTATTGATTTGGTTGAACTTTTTAAAGTACAAGTTGGATTTAGAATTTTAAGGTTCCATGGTTCTCATAAAAGTGCAATATCTCTACTACTCTTCCTGAAAATCAGCAATAGAAAGTTTTTTACAGGAAAGTGGCATTCCATCTTCCTTTGCTGGGCCTACTAGTGTAATCTTTAAGTGGGCTCCACCCCAGATTGTTGCTGTATGGATTATCATTGCAGTGAATGCTCTGTGTCAGGTACAATTATTAACAGGTTTTTATCTCTTGGTAGGTGACTTCATCTATGTCATCGGAGGTTGAAAAATTAAGATTTGCTGATGAAAAATGGGAGTAATTAATCACATTATCTTGCATCACTCAGACATGCAAGGAGCAGAGGGCAGGAAAGACAATGTTGGAATTCTGCTGAGAAATGCTCATTTCAGTTTGATGATAACTGGTGAACAGCACTCCACTTTAGACCATGATTGGCCTCTAGTTTCTAATAAATAAATATTAGTCACTCTTATCAAAAAGCATTTAAATACCCAGTGTTGAATTTAAAAGGGATGTTGCTGGCAAGGTGGTAGTTAGCCTAATAAGGGGAAAAGTCTGATCCCTGACCAACAGTTCCTTCTGAATTCCTTCTGAATACAGTGAATCTAATCAATTTCCAAGTCAGGCCCCATGTAGCCATACTATTTCATTCTCATTCTCTTCCTTCCTGTCATCAGTATCTGAGCTTTCCTCCATGTCTTATTCACCTTATACCTGTAATCTCCCATCCTTGACTTTAGGGGGTTTGTCCTCTCCAGATTCATTCCTACCTTAAAAAGACAAATTTTCATTAAATTAAATGTCAGGATGGTACCACAGAAAGAGCATTGAGTTCTAAGTCAAAGGCCTGGGATGCAATCTGACTCTAATAATTACCTGTGTAAATCATTTAACATCTCTGGGACTCAGTTGCTTCACTAGTCAAATATGAGGCTTATATTAAATCACCTCTGTGGTCCCTTCTGGGTTTACATCTATGGTTCTATGTAACAAACACTGTGCTAGTATTGAAGCAATCAATATCTCAAGTATCTTACCTATCTCTTCATCCCCTTTCTACCCTTGTTATTTCTATACATCTCACTCTCTCCCACTTACTCTTCATTTCAGTGACATTGGTCTCCTTGCCTCTCCTCAAAAAAGACACATCTCCCAACTCTATGAATTTTTTGCTAGCTGTTTCCCATGCCTAGAACTTTCTTCTTCATCTCTGCCTCGTGCCTTCCTTTAGATTTCAATTAACATCCTATCTTCTGCAAGAAGGCTTTCCAGATTGTCCTGAAAGTCAGTGACTTCCCTCTATTCACTATCTCCAAATTATCCTGGACATATCTCATTTGTATCTAGTCATTTACACGTTGTCTCCCTAGTAGACTGTGAGCTCCTTGAGATCAGGGACTGTCTTTTGCCTTCCCTTATATTCCCCTTACTTAGCACAATGCCTGGCATGTAGCAAGGACTTAAAAATGCCTGTTGACTGATTCTCAGGGGGAAACAACATGCACACACATAAGCATGTAAAGTATAGAGACTAGATCTGCAATTTCATTTATATAGGCAGCTCTCTCCATCGATAAGGGTCCTCCCCTTCTCTATAATTTGAAAAGTTGCCTGTAATACCGAGAGGGAGGTCAAGGGATTGGCTCAAAATTACCTAACCAGTAGGTATCACAGACAGAATTTTAATCCCATTCTTCCTGATTTCTAGGGGCTGTAAGCTCAAATCTTTATATACAAAGCACGCAAACATGCTGAGCTAGCATTCTGTCATTCATTTCACACTTATTAAGCATCTATCACCTCCGAAACACTAGATGCTAAAGGGTGCTAGATGCTAAGGAGCTAAGGAGTCTCTGTCCCTGAGGAGTTTACAATGTACTAGTTAAGATACTACGAATTTGGGTAAATATAATGTAAATTAGTATGTGACAAATACATAGTAATATCTGCACTGATATAATCATCCAAGATTTGCAAGTACTTTATATTTGTTTTCTTACTGTATCTTCAAAACAGAACTGGACAGTTCATTGGTGCTAGGAGTGTCATCCCCATGTATAAATGGGGAAAGATCTCAAATAGAAGAGACTTCCCTAGGCTTACATGGCTGGTAAATGCTGGAGGCAAACCATCTCATCTGACTTCAGGTCCCAAGGAGTATTCTTTCTATTACACTGTGCTGCCTCTGAAAACATGAAGGATAAAGTAATTTGAGATCAAAGGAGGGATCCGGAAAGGCCTCGTGGGGGAAAACCCCTGGTACAATATTTAGTATCATAGACTACATTCCCGGGTCCCCACAATCAGACATGTTCTCAATTTCCTTTGAATCCATACATGTAGCATTTGCTATAATCCACTCCTATGGATTATATTTCTCTCATGCTAGCATGTATTAGAATGTTTTCTCCTATTTTGTGGTAGCACTGAATTTCATTTTCCTTGCTGGATTGTAAATTCTCTGAGGACAGTGGCTATGTATTATGAATCTTTATATTATTCATAGCACAAAGCATAGGTCAGACGTAGATAATCAATAAATAGATTTGAAAGGAACAAGGAAGAAATGGCCTCTACACAGTCATGGAATTTTTAATCTAATTAGAAAAGACTTACACACATCAAATATAATTCAAGTTCTACTCAACTCACAATCCCTTAGTACCCAAGGTTCAACTTGAGGTGTTTGGAGTCATCACAATGATGCAAATTGTGGCGACAGCCCCCATTCTAGCATATCTTATATTCACAGATGTTTCCTTCAAGTCTCAGCTAAAGTCATCCCTTCTAGGGGCCTTTCCCAATTCCCCTTAATTCTAGTGCCTTCCCTCTGTTGGTTCTCTCCGGTTTGTGATCTCCTTATTTTGTTTGCGCACAGTTGTCTGCATCTAGCACATTGTCCCTTCTTATTCCAGTGTATTTTATATTCATAGATATCTTCTTTTTCTCCATTAAAATCTTACCTTTGAAAAGAAGCCTTTCCTGATCCCCTTTATGCAAATGGTTTTTCCTCAGTTGACTATCTCCAATTTCTCCTGTATCTATTTTGTCTGTATGTAATCGTTTGCGTATGGTCTCCCTCATTAGACTGCAAGTTTCTTCCAAAGGGTATATCTTTTGAGGGTCTTTGTATTCCTAGTGTTTAAAATAGCACCTGACACTTAGTACTCGCTGAATAAATGCTTGTGGACCAACTGACAGAAACCACATACTCAGTAGCAAACTGTTTAACTGAGAGATAATACCACAACAAATAACAGGGGCGTTAACATAACCAGACAACAGAATCATTCTCCTATCCTATACACAATTGGGAACAATGCTTCCCAGACTCTGGAAGGCTTGGGACTGAACCTTCTAATGATCCTCACTCATCTAGGGTCCTTCCCAATCTGCCTTCAGCTAATTTTGCCAGGCTTATTCTATACATTGTATTTCTTTGAGAACTCTGTGCTCTACACAAACTAAACTACCTGCGATTTTTCATGCATGACTTTTGATCTCCAACCTCCATGCCATTGTATAGATGGTACCCCAGGCCTCCTTACTTGTGCCCCGTGGCTTCCTCCAAAGTTTACCTAAAGGGCCACTTCCTACATGAGCCTTTCCTGATCTCATTTCCCTCCTCAACTCTTAGTGTCTCCAACCTCATGAAATTTTCTTGCCATTTACTAGTATTTGTGAATGCACCATTCCTCCAGTTGAGTGCACCACTCTTCCAATTAATGAGCCATTATTGCAGCTGAATGCTCCATTCCTCCAGGTGAATACAAACTGACTGTGGGCGGGCCCTGTTTCTTTTTTTCTATATATTCTTACCACTTACCTAATGCTAGTGATGGGAACAAAGCAGCCACTTAGTAAGGTCTTATTGATTCTTTGAGTAATAAACCTACAATAGCTAATTAGGGGCAAAATTCTCTCTGAACTCAAAAACCTAATGATAAAAGGCTTAGGTTCCAGGGCCATCTCCCTGTTTATGAACACTCATGGAGCCTCTTCAGTTCTTCAAAGGGCTTTACATGTTATCGCATTTTATCCTTACAACAACTCTGGGAGGCAGCTTCTACTATCATCCTCATTTGACAAAACTGAGGCAGATAGAATAATATGTAACTTGTCCCGGAACTTACAGTTTTTAAGTTCAAGGCAGGGTTTGAATGCAGTCTTCCTG
>CM053772.1:250371447-250383911 GCA_028658325.1 Potorous gilbertii | reverse complement strand
GACTCCAGGGTTATTGGGATTCTGCTAAATCTTCAGGGTTCAGGCTCACTAGGGCAGTACCATTTCCTAACCTCATGTTCCATTTCACATCTCCAGCCTCCCTACCTTTTATGACAAGACCTCACCTCCACTCAGCTAAGATTGTTGCTTTTTGGACCTTTTGCCTTTAAGCAAATTCCCACCAAAAAATGGACTTCACAATGTGATGGATCTACTTTCACCAGATAGACCACTGCCTACTGAGAAATGGAGTGCTGAGAGTTTCAATCAATGAGCAAAGATCCATACGTTTCAACCATTAGGACACTAGGTTGAGAAATAAGGCGCTACATGCTCCTATTACAGCATAGTGAGAATAACCACTATAAAAGTTCAATACATATAATATTTTATATTATATATTTAAATGCATTTTATTATATTTATCACATTATGTTGTTTATTATATTATAATTATTATATCATTTATTTTAATATGTTTATTATATATTATATTTATAATTGATTGTTATATTATATAAAATACATTTTTTTCATATAACATTTTGAAGTCTGCAAAGCGTTTTACATATAATATCTCGTTTGGTCTTCATAACAACCCTGTGAGCTAATTATTGTCAAGATCTCAATTTACTCCTGTTTACTTATGGGTCCCAGAGAGAACTTATGGTTACTCAGATCTCTCTAGCAGACTGACTTCAGGGATAAAGCTGCCCAGCCAGGCCTAGATTCATTGAACAAAGGGAATGAAGCCGACAACTTTCCAGGGATTGATCTCTCTTCCATTTTCCATCTCTGCCTAGTGATATACTTCAAGATTTAGCTCAAATCATTCTTGGTCCCTGAAGCCCTCCCTGATGTACCCAGATGAAAATGATCTTTCCTTTTGATAAGTTGAAGTAACCAATGCTGGGAGAGGTAATCCCCATCTAAACCAATATACAGACTCATATTTAGCCTTCCTGACTCCGAGTCTATCACTCTGTCCTTTAGAGAAAACTCAAATGTAATTCTGGCAGAAAATAATTACGTTATGGAGGGGTCTGCAGGAGACAGAGATCATAGAAAACTTCAGGATCAAATGCATTTTGCTGGAGAAGGTAGGCATCAAAGAATGGATAGGATTTGTACAGGCAGAAGGGGAATTCCAAGTTAACTTCACCAATATTAATTTACATGAGATAGGGTAGAGAATATGTGTTGGGGCATATTAGAAAATAGAATTCAAGAAATAAGGTAAGGATTAGATTAAGAAAGGTCTTTAAATGGGGTGTAGTGGAAAGAGCCTTACACTGTGAGGAGAGGGATGAGGCAGAGGACCTGGGTTCAAATCCAAGTTCTCCAGTTAATTGCTTGTATGTCCTTGGGCAAGTCCTTGCCCTCAAGGAGCTATAGACTAATTAAAGAAGATAACACAAAAAAAGGAGAAGAAAATAGGTCTAGACAGTAGGAGTAGAGGAGAGAGAATAGAGTATGAGTAATGAACATGGCTGGTCAGGGCACTTCCTCAAAATGGAGGTTCTGAGAGGAACTCACCAGCTGGAGGAAGGTGTCACACACAGTCCAAGGTGGCTAAGACATGGTGGTGAAGTCCAGAATTTTCACCAGAAATGAAATGAAGGCATGAGGATGGCTGGGCTAGGCTCTTCTTTTCCTTAAATTAATATATTTAAAGGATTTACTTATTGGTGGACATAATGTATCTTGTTGGTAGAACATGAAACTACTTAAAGGCAGAGACAACTTACTGTAGTATCTATTTTACATCTACTCAGTGCCTGACCCATAGAAGTCTTTTTATAAGTTCTTTGTTACTATTCAGTAGTCGTATCTGGGGGGAAAATATCTCAGAATATTCTAAAACCTCTGAATCATCCCTGGAGCCACACACAAGGTTATACAGCACAGGTGTTTCTAAAGCCAAGGTATGATCAGGGAGTTCCAAGTCCCCTCCAATCTTCCAAATCTTCCTTCCTTTGGCATGACTCAGCTCTAATGTGAGCACGCAGAGATTTCACATAGCACAGCCCATATTTCTGGGTGACTCACTACCTGCTGGGGATTTCTTAAAGGGGAGCCAAAGGCATTTCAGTATGTCTATCTTTAGGCGGTGTTTGTGCTTTGCTCATTTACAGCTGATGGCAGAGAAAACGAGGTCATCAATAAGCACACCAACGTATTGAAAGTTTATTCAATGTCCTTTCACTCTTCACAACAGCATGCTCATGGGAAGAAAAGCACAGAACCCACTTAAAGTGCATTAAGGTAGAAGTTCGATAATTCAATAAGAGCCCACCAGAAGAGCTATCACAAAATCATGATATTCTGGCCAATGAGATCAGAAACACTAGATCTGAAAGGCACTTTGCCTATGGAAGGGTGTGTGTGAGGCAGTGTTGACCTTGGAGTCATTGGACATGAGTTCAAATCCTGTCTCTGCCCTTTATGTGACTAGTCAAATCCCTTGACCCTGTTGGGCTTCCACTGTCTCCTCTATAAAATGAAAATGCCGTACTCAATAGCCCCTGAGACCTTCATCTCTAGCTCCAGATTTATGATCACATATATCTAATCAATCAGCCTTATTTTAGAGTCAAAAGAATTGAGTCTCAAAGAACTAAGATGACTCACCCAGAATCACCCAAGTGTTGAGTGGGAGAGCCAGATCTGGAACATGGTCCTGTCTTATAACACTCAACCAAGCTTTCTTTCTACTGGGCTACATTTTAGCCTCCAAACCCTTTGGGCTTTGATCCTTGGTGAAAATTTTCTTAAAATGCCCCCCATTCCTTTTCTTTCTGTCTTTTGCCGAGAATATTGAGAAAAGCCAGGCAAGTATTTATTCATCAGTGGAACATTAGCTCAACTTAATTCAGCTGATATTTATTAAATAACTGCCTATGCCCTGTTGTAGGCATAGAGTTAGGTTACAAGCCTACAGAAATAAGCAAAAACAACCCTTAGCCTCAAGGAGTTTACATTCTACTTCTCTTACCATATCAATGGTCTTAAGCTAGAAAAGATTTTAAAGGTTCATAGATGTAAAGTTGAAAGGGTACTCAGATGCTATCGTATTCCTTCATTTTACAAATGGGGAAACTGAGGCCCCCAAAGTGAAGTAATTTGCTGTCTCACAAAGATAATAGGTAACAGAAAAAGCATTTGGAACCAGTTTTCCCCTGAATTCAAACCCAACATTCTTTCCATGACACCATGTTGCTTCGAATTGATGATGATGATGATGACAGCTAGCATTTACATAGCTCCTACTATGTACCAGAAATTTTACAAATTATTTACGAATTTTTTTTAAGCACTTTACAAATACCGTATCATTCAATCTTCACAACAACCCTGGGAGGGAGTTGTTATTACTACACTTACTTAATAGTTGAGTGAACTAAGGCAAACAGAAATTAAATGACTTGCTAGGAAGTCTCTGAGGCCAGATTTGGACTCAGCTCTTCCTGATTCCAGACCCAGCGCTCTATCCATTGCTGTCACCTAACTCTAAGATTAGAAGCATGTATACAGAAGGGAACAAGAGATTTGCCTAAATCTGTCTTCATTTCTATATCTAACAGATACTTCTGAAGCCTGTATTTTGTGCAAGGCATTGAGTTAGCTGCCAGAGAAATAATATACAAATAAACAGAGTGGGTCCTACCTTCAATAGGTTTCCATTTTGTCTGGGAAGATAAGGTGCATGTCATATATTGACGTGTCTTAAATAGTGAGAATCCAAATTTCATAAGAGTATCAAATATATCAAGTTCAGATCATTTTCCAACTGAAAACATCAGAAATGACTTTGGAGAAAGGTGGCATTTTTGGTCTGGACCCAGAAGAGTATCACGATGCAGAGATGAGAAGAGGAGGGGTGCCTCTGGAAATCAATTGACTTTATTATCTTCCAATGAATTCAGGCCTGGCTAACATGTACAGGGGACGAAAATGGAGGTTCTGTCCCTAAAGCTAGTCATTCTGAGTGATTCTAGTACCCATAAATAAGCAGGAATAACTGAGATTGGTGGAGGAGGTGGTCATAGTAATGCCTTTGCAATCTCCTAAAGAGAGTCTGAAAATATAACTGTATCCCATGGTGATTGGACTATGAGGAAATGAAGTACAGGCAGTCTTGATTAGCTTCACCCTGCTTACTTCAACATACAACTAAATATCTGAAAGAAATGAAGAGTTACCCCCACAAACTGCAAAGAGGAGTACTGCCCGAGGATTAGGATTAGTCCCCCTAAAATCAATCAACCTAATCTCAGAGAGTTACTGTGAGACCCTGGGCAAGTCACTTAACGCTGTCTGCCTTAGTTTCCTCATCTGTAAAATGAGCTGGAGAAGGAAATAGCGAACCACTCCAGTATCTCTGCCAAGAAAACCCCAAATGGGGTCACAGAGAGTGGGACATGACTGAACAACAACCACGACCTCCCATAGGAGGCATATAAGCAGCAGCAAAGGAGAAATTCCCAAGCCATCCCCATCTGGTCTAAACAAATTGAGCAAGACAATTTTAATTTAATGTATCAGATCAGAATATGGCCTCTGTGTGTATGTGTGTGTGTGTGTGTGTGTGTTTCCTTTCCCGAGAATAGCAAATCTAGAAATATGGGATCAGCACTGTTCCAGTTTTTATAAATGGTGAAAGCTGTTAATTTCACCGTAGATATTATGCATGTTTTCTTCACAGCCTTGAGGCTATGTTTTTTGCAGCTCATCTACTTTGTTGCTGTTAGGTCTCACAGAATTGCAATCGGTAACATATTTCCTTTCTTCCCCCATCCCCTTTCTAGTACTTAGTGATTTCCCAAAGGAAAAGGAAGACCTGCAAATGTGTAATTACTCCAATATTAGGACATGTTATGGCATGATATTTACAACTGGGCAATCGAAGCAGGGCCTAATTTATGAATGCTACTTATATTCTTGCATTTTTCTGGTGAGAATCATCTCTAGGTTTTTGTAGGATGGGAGGTGGAGGAGGGACCTTCGAGACCACCTAGCCCACAGTGTCCCGTTCCTTGAAAATGTGGTATTCAGTGTCACAAAAAGAGAGAGAAAATGTCATGAACAAATATCAGTTGCAGTAACAAATCTTGTAAAATGTGAAAATGGGAGGATATAACAATCGATTCTTTTTTATCATAATAGTTTGCTCATTGCTCTTTCCCTGTTATCTCACTGAATCGTCAAAACAACTCTAAGAAGTAAGTGCTGTTACTATCCCCATTTTATAGAGGAAGAAACTGAGACTGAGAGAAGGCAATTACCCAGGCTCATATAACCAGCAAGTATCTGAGGCTAGATCTGGAATCAGGACTCTTTGACTCAAAATTCCAACACTTCCTCCACTGTATCACCTGTATCACAGAGCTGCCTGTGCTGTTTTTACCTGTGATCAAATATCCCTCAATCTCCTCCACTCTCCACCTTCTTCATGACTAACATCTACAGATATTCTAGATTTGGTCATTGAGTCTAGATTCCTTTGTTTTTACAAATGAGGAAACTGAGGAATGGGGAGAAGTTTTTTTTTCTTTTACTCAATGTATTTTAAGTCACAAAGTGACCTACAGACAAATTTTTTTAGTAAGCACTAATACAATACAACCAGTTCCCTCAGTTGTACAGATGAATCAACTGAGTCCTAGAGAAGAAAGATCTTTTTCCAAAGGTCAGACAATTTCTTAGTAGCCAAGTCAGGACTAGGACCCACATTTCTTAACTACTAGCCTGGAGCTCTTCATCATACCATCTGTAGTTGAAATTCCTAGTCTCCTAACTACGCCATTCATGAAAGAAAAGAAGTGAACATACAACAACGAAAAGAAAATTGCATGCACTTCTAAGAAATCGTTAAAAAGTGCACTTTTTTCTGTGACCACTTACACAATTCATTTAAAAAAATCTTTATTTGTAAACAGCAGAGATTAAACTTACTTGGGATAGCTAAGTTAGGTTCTGGATTAAGAGCAATGCTAGATATGGAGTCAGGAAAGTCTGAGCTAAAATTTGGCTTTAGACACTTACTAACTGTGTGACCCTGGGCAAGTCACTTAGCCACTGCTTGCCTCGGTTTCCTCATCTGTAAAATAAGGATAATAAATAATACATATCTACTAGAGTTTTCAGGACAGCTAGGTGATGCAGCAGATTGATCCACGCCAAGGTTGGAGGCAGGAAGACTCATCTTCTTGAGTTCAAATCTGGCTTCAGACACTTGGCAAGACTGTAATCCTGTTTGCCTCAGTTTCCTTATCTGTAAAGTGAGCTACAGGAAAAAAGGACAAACCACTCCAGTACCTTTGCCAAGAACAAATGGCATCACAAAGACTCCAACCAACAACATCAACCAGGGTTGTTGTGAGGATTAAATGAGATGTTACTTGCAGAGCACTTATCACAATTCCTGGCACATGGTAAGTACTATATAAATGCTATGATTATTAACCATAGTCTCCTGGCAGTGGAATTTAAACCCAGCTCCAAATCATGTCCTAGATTGGTCACCTTCAGGGTTAAGGGGAAGGTAGTTGTGCCTGGTCATTGCTGCCCATTAATTTCCATTTCTATTTCCCCTAAAAGAGCTAGCCAGTCAGCCAAGCACCTGCACATTAAGCTTGTTAGGGGATATTGTAGGCGGGGAGCCATAGATAAAAATGTACAAGATCCTCAGCTCTCTAAGTTGGGATTTAAACAAAGTCTCATTAAATTCCAATCTGTAAGCAAATGCAATGACAACAAATCCCTCAGGACAGCCTTAGGTGTAGGCAAACACTCTGGCTCAGAATGCAAACACCCCCATCCATCATCAATCCATAAGCTGAGAACCCCATGCCAGGGGAATATCAATTTCTGCTCCATTGACTACACAGCTATTGCTAGTCTGGAGCCCTTTAGGGGAGTGTTCCCTGCAGTTTCTTCCCCCAACCACCCCACACACTCTAATAGAGAAGGAGGTTCCCTTAGCAGGGACAAATATGCATCATTATCAGAATAGCAGAGAATCTTGGCTAGAGCTTTCCTCAGAAATTTCAAAAGGCATGAGCTGGTGCCTCCCATAAAAAGAGCCAACCTCCCTCCTCCATAGCCAGTGAGCAGCTGGGGTTGGGGTTGGGTGGGTGAGGAGCAGCAAGGGGGGAGAGACAGAAAAATCCCACAAAAGGCAAGTTAGAAGGAGACTCTAGATTTAGATCAACTAAAGAAATCAGGGGAGGGGATCAGGAAGGTGGCATATTTCTTCCACCATAGTCATTCCTCTTTGGAGTGGGGGGGGGGGGAACATTCCTCATTATCAAGTAGCCAGCATTTTTTAAATGCCTACTATGTGTCAGGTGCTTGGAATTCAAAGGGAAAAAGCAAAATTTTCACTAACCTGAAGGATCTAACATGCTATTTAGAAAGACAAAATACATACATGTAGCAAGGTAATGGGGTAAGGGTGCAAAGGTACTATCAGCTGGTGAGATCAGAAAAGTCTTCCACTGAAGATCACACCAGATATGAGTTTTGAAGGCAAGTAGAGTTTATCCAAGGCAGAGATGAGGAAGAAGTGGATTCCAGGTATGAAGGTTGAAGCACTTTTTATGAGGAGGATGGTTGCCATTATTCCTTCCATGTATGACTTTTCCCATCATGGTTTCAATATATTGAGGGTCATCATAAGAAATTAAATGAGAATATAAGGAGAGTTTTGTGGAAGCCATAGACAACACACAAAAGTCAGCAGATGACACAGAAAAAGTTTAGAAGCTCAGAAATGCATGAAATGTATGTATAGTATTGTATAATGTCAACATATTTTCTCTCTTACTACCATCATAATTCAGAATTCTTCTCTGGTGTGGAATGCCATAAAACTTTACATGGATTTTCCAGATAGTGGGGGCACTGTGATCTTAACCCTCACAATGTGGAAGGGATAAATGTAGTGAGAAAGGTAGAATGAATGAAGGGACATATATAATTAGGTTGGAATGGTAGTTTTAGCCCATGTCATAAAGACCTTTAAATGAGAGAAAAGTGGTATTTGATCCTAGAGGTAATAGAGAGGAGTCCATGGAGTAGATTGAATAGGAAATAGCATGATCAGATCTACCCACTAGAAAAATCCCCTTGGCAAGAGTGCGGAGGATAGATATAAGAAGGGAATGACTTTTAAAATCTAAAATAAGTGGTGTTGGAGTCACAGTCATGGAAAGAGATAGTCCCCAAACTATCCATACCATGTTTGGAAAAGGAGAAATCTTCTCAGAAAAGTTCAGAGAGGATATTTCTGGACAGAGTGTTCAGAAGGTGTTTGCTAGGGGGTCTGGGATATGCTAGTCTTATAATTTCAGGGATTTGTCTGGTAGAAGGCTAGGAACACAGCGGGTTATCTCAATTGAACAAAGTTCTAACCTGTGGACAAGAAGTGGTATCAGGTATTTCATTTGAGAAATATATGATCAAAAAGAAGGCAGGCCAGTCATTGAATGAGAGAGTGAAGGATAAGAGATGGGTAACTTGAAAAGCTGCTTTGGTACCTGTAAAATGTCTGAGAGAAAGAGGAGAGACAGAGAGAGATGGAGAGAGACAGGGACACACAGAGACACAGAGACACAGAAAGATACAGACACAGAGACACAGACACAGACAAAGAGACAGAAGAGACAGAGAGACTGAAGTTTACCTTCAGCACATTTGGGGAACCAATTCAATTCAAGACATGTTTATTAAACCCTTACTAAGTTCTAGTGACTATGCTAGTTTCCAGAAAATTCAGAAACAGGAAACAACCCCTGCCTTCAAGGAACTTACAGTCTTCTTTAGGCATGTGGGCACACAGACATGGCTCTGTACAGAAACCCAAGATTCAAAGCAGTAGGATTTCTTGGTCCCTGCTATATTCTCAGACCTCTGTTCGATGCTCCCTCAAACCCTTCCACTCCCCAGCATCCTTGCCCAATCTTCTTTACCTTCAGTTGTGCTCTCTACATTATTAATAAATTATCCTTTGTATTATATTCCTCTTTGAAATTATTTTGTATGTAACTTCTCTTTACTTGGTATATGTGTTGCTTCCTCATAAATATATCCACAATATATCCACAATGGCTGTATTTTCTTTTGTCTTTGTAATCCCATCATTTAGGATTTTGATTGGTACATATTAGGTCTTATTGTTTGTTGAATTGAATGGGCATAAAACAAAGTAGGGCATTAGAGGACCCAAGGAAAGATCTGACAAGAAACTCTATGAATATTTAAGGGAGGAAAGACTATAGTCCTGAAAGAAAAGAAGACATACTAAAGACTGATGAAGTCAGTCATTTCTTTAGGGATATTGACAGAGACCAGAGACAGAATACAGTTTGGCAAAGTTCTAGTATGTCAATCTGTCTGAGTTGGCGTGTATAGAAGAGACACTAATGGGAAATGCATCTGGGAAGACTGGATAGTATTAGGTGGTGAAAGACATGTCTAATCAACTGAAGAACATGGATGCTGTCTTAGAAGTGATAGGGAGCCACTGAAAGTTTGTTTAGTTTGTTTAAAGTCTCTCATTATTGAGTAAGAAAGATTGTTTTAGCAACTTTATTTTAGCAATTTTAGAGAAAAGAAAGATTGGATACAGAGAACTCAGTGACAAGGCAGTCACAATGGTTCAGAGAATGATCGTGGGATCATTTCAATTATTCAGTCATTTCAGTCATGTCTGATTCTTTGTGATCCCATTTGGGGTTTTCTTGGCAGAGATATTGGAGTGGTTTGCCATTTTCTTCTCCAGCTCATTTTACACATGAGGAAACTGAGGCAAATAAGGTTAAGTGATTTGCCCAGAGTCACAGAGCTAGTGATTGGATCTGAGGCTGAATTTGAACTCAGATCTTGCTGACTCCTCCTCCATCTACCTAGCTGACCAAAGTTCAGGTACAGTGGAACTAAAATGATCAAAAAGTGACAAGGAACTCACACAGGCTTATCACAGATAAGGTTACTGGAAAGAACCCTGAACTTGTAGTCAAAAGATCTCAGTTCCACATTTCAAACTCCTGAATTGATAGTTCTACATACCATTTGATTGTGTGAATGTCACTAAATCAGGCCATCAACAAGCATTTAGGGTCTCCTATATGCTAGGCACTGAAGATACAAAGGAAAAAATAAGAGATCTAAAGGAACTTAAATTCTACTCAAGGAGATGATGTATGTATATACAAGTATGTGCACTAACTGTGTGACCTTGGGCAAGTCTCTTAATCCAGTGTACCTCAGCTTTCTCATCCATAAAATGAGCTGCTGAAGGAAATGGCAAATTACTCCAGTGATCCAAACAGTATCACAAAGAGCTGGAAACAACTGGAAAAATGACTGAAGGACAACCCAGATTTCCTGTCTTACTATATATTTATCCCTTTCTCATATTTTCTGATTTAGCTGAACTAGCTTTCTTGTAAGTCATCCAATTAAAAGCTGCAACTCCTATCTCTGTGCCCTTGGCTGGTCATCCCCTGTGCCTAGAATGTACTCATCCTCATCACTGCCTGGTAGACTCTCTTACTTCCTTCAAGACTCAGCACATGCACTATCTTCTACATGAAACATTTACTGATTCCCTACTCCCACACACTATGAGTGCCTTCATCTTTCTATATTTTCTACCACACACTCAATCCTTTAGGAAGACCCATCTGTTCTTTTGGTTCCTTCCAATGTTCTAAGTTTTTCCTAAGTAATTGTTTCATTGAAATGGAGAGAAATGGATTGCATGTGGTTGAATATTCATTTCCTTTCATCCACTTTTGCCTTTTGCTTTGATTCACTGACAATATATACTTTGTGCAAGGCATTTCCAATTAGATATCTTTCCAAAAGCTGAAACACAATCAAAAGACACATTCAGCTCAATAGCTTTCACCCTGTCCTAATTTTGTGATCATAACTTGAGAATTATCATTGATTTCCCAATTTATTTTATCTTCTATCTTTTATCTATCAATAGGTTCTTTTTCCCATATCTAGCACCAAATATACTATCTAGTAACTGAATTTTCTGCATCTGAACTTCTATGGCATTGTCATACTATGATATTTTCCTCCCACAATACTATGGAGTCAGCTCCTAGGTCATTCACTGACCCACAACTTTGACCAGATCATTTTGTCACTCAATTTTTAATGGATCTATACCTCACTAATTGAAATGCCATAAGCTCCAAGGCCATATATGGATTGGTCTGCTATGACCTGACCCTTGTCTCTGCTTTTTATATCCAATCTGAGCCTTCCATTGCAATTATCTCTTAAGATGACCATTGTTTATTCCCATGAGCATGGAGCCATCTGCCATCAATTGCACACTGTTTCTTCCATCCCAAATTTGTATCTCAGGGAAACTTAGGGGAAAATAAAGAAAAGAATATAATGAACCATAATACTCTAGAAATATGAAGGGAAAACATATTATACTTTTCTGTCAAAAATCCAAGACAGAGTTGAGGAGGGAGAATGCTGGCTTTGGAGTGAGAGGGCCGGTTCAGTTCTCAGCTCCAACAATTACTCAGGGAATGACCCTGAAAAATCACTTTAGTTCTCTATGCCTCAGTCTCCTCACCCCTAAAATGAAGGAATTGTACTAGATGGCTGTCAAGATACCTCCTACATCTAAATCTATGAAACTGTGCTTCTAAAATTAGGTGCGATATCCTAAAGCCCTAGCTACCAATAGTTAACAAGGAACATCCAAGCAGGTTAATTCTCATTTTTTTTCTATTTTATTCCCTTATTTCATCTGTCTCTTCCTCAGCTTTCTACAAGGTTTCTGGTGGTCGTTACAGAACCCAGAGGAACTATTTTTTTCTGACTCAAGGCAGTCATCTACAATTCTCTGAATTACTTTGGGTTGGGTTGCTGCCATACTAGAAAGCCATATCTCTCACTTGAGTTTCACAAAGTGTCCTCTCCAATGTTTACTTGCTTGACTGAAAAAGGTTGGTAGGAAATCATCTGACCAGATATATTTTTCCAATTTCACTTCCCACGCTTGCTGAGTTCATCCATAAAAATCCAAAATGTGAAAGTTAGAACTTTATCTCTAACTATTCTGCACGATGAAAAATGCACAGATTTCAAAATGTTCAGGTCTGCAATAACCAACTCTCTGAAGTCACTACATTGGCAATAAATGGAGAACCCCGAGACTTAACAAGAGCCATGCTGGACTTTGTGGGAGCGAAAGCTTTGTGACAGCAGAATATACAAGCAGCTACTTTACTATGTGTCTGACCTTTACATCTAGACAGTCATTTTGCTCATAATGAATTCCTTAGTCTCTATTGATAGAAGAAGCATCTATAAATGCCAATTTTTAGCACATTGTAAATTGTCCAAAATGCAGCTAAGAAAATGAGAAGCAAAACCTGGGCTATGAGTGGAAAGCTAAAAAATAAAATTAGCTGATAACAAAT
>CM053772.1:250313887-250370947 GCA_028658325.1 Potorous gilbertii | reverse complement strand
CTATACAGAATTGTATGCTGTCATGGGGAGGGAGGGGGGTAGGGGGGAAGGTGTGGGGGTATAAAATCTTAATTTTAAGAAAGTGATTGTAGAACATTTATAAATAAATAAAATAAAAATTAAAAAAAAAAGAAAAAGGAAGATTTGGGCCTGAAGTCAAGAAATACTTTCTATGAATTGAGGAAAATTCTTTTTCAGGTATGAGTTGGATTTGGCTGCCACTTGTCCTTTCCAACTCTGAGATCCTGTAATATTTTGATTCCAGATTGATATTTTGTAGCACATTTATTAGCCATGTGATCCTGGGCAAATCAGTCAACCTTTGTTTGCCTCAGTTTCCTCCTCTGTAATGGGGATAATTATAGCACCTATTTCCCATGGTTGTTGTGAGGATCAAAGGAGATAATCACTGTAAAGCACTTAACACGAAGCCTGGCACATACCAAGTACTTCATAAATGCTAGCTTGTGTTTTAGTCGCAGTCTCCCCTAAGCTTCAGTCTTGCATCACCAATTGTCTATTGGACATTTCAAACTAGATCTCCCTGTCAGAATGACTAGAACTGAATTCTTTCTCCCTAAACCATCCCCTCTCCCTATTTCTACCATCCTTCCAGGGTCTCAGGTTCGTAATCTTGGCATTATCCTGGACTATTCCTTACCTAAGATATCCAAGTAGTTGGCAAATCTTGGCATTTCTTCACAATTTCTCTTCCATCTGACCCATTCTCTCCATTCCTACAGCTACTACCTTTGTTTAGGACTTTATCACCCACACCCAAAATTATTGCCACAGCCTCCTAATTGGTCTCCCTGACTCCAGGTTCTCACCATTCCAGTCCATCTTACACATTTCTGCCAACATGATTTTCCTTGATCACAGATCTGACCAAGGCAACAAGATGACATAGTAGATAGAGCACAGGGCTTAAAATCAGGAAGATTCAAGTTCAAATCCAGCTTCAGGCAGCTACTAGTTATACAACCCTGGGCAAGTCATTAACCTTGTTTGCCTCAGTTTCCTCATCTGCAAAATAAACTGGAGAAGTAAATGACAAACTACTCCAATATCTTTGCCAAGAAAACTCTGAATGGGGTCATGAAGAGTAGGAGATGACTAAACAACAGATCTGACTGGTATTTGACTGGCATTTAGCTGACTGAAGTAGTTTCTTATTTAGCTTCTAAAACCCTATACAACCTGGCTCCAACCTATATTTAGGTTTGACTGATTCAGTCAAAGGGTTGCATTTGAGGACCTAGAGGGCCACATGTGACCTCAAGGCCTCAGGTTCCCCACCTCTGATTTAGAGCCTTATTGGACATCGCAATCCCTTCCATATTCTACAATCCAACCAAACTCACCTTCTCTCTGTTCCTCAACCATATCATTCCATGTCCCGTCTCTATGCCCTCACATTTGCTTTCCCTTCATACCTGGAACACACTCTCTCCTGACTTCTTCATAGAAATCTCTCTCCTTTTCAGATCTAGCTAAAGTACTAACTTCTGCAGGAAGTCTTTCCTGGGCCCAAGTCCCAATTGCCAGTGCCCTCCCTCCTAAAACTACCTTGTACTTGACTATTTAACTACTTTGTATTTATTTACTTTATCTTTGTGTGACATATATTTCTGATATATTCTTTTTGTCCTGCATCACAACATAATATCACTGTAGAAGAAGAGAACCTACCTAACATAGCTCTTGATATATTCATTGCAGGTACTTAACAAACGTCATTTGTCATTGTTGTTGGTATGAATAAGAGTGAGTTGCTGTGGATGAGTTTCCATCTGCACCCTCTGGAGGGGATATCCATATAGATGAGATCACAAATGTGTTGGCTATTGGAGAAGCTAAGGTCAACAATGTACGATGGGGGAGTCCTTAAAGAAATATCTGCTTTCGCGAGGTCTCTGCTTCATATATATTTGGCAAAGGATCCTCTTTCAAGCCTTAGCTTATTTTTCTGCTGTCAGAAAAAGAAGGTATAGAAATGAGATGTACTATGAACTCAGAGTCTATCTCAGTCAGAGTCAGAGTGCAGCACTCCAAGGGCACCCATTTGAGGGAGGCATATATATTCATCTGCTCTGACATTTGCATAAATCCATAGTGGGGGGGGGGAGGTTTCTCCTTTTTAAAAAGAATTCACTCATGTGTGGCTCCATTGACTAAAAATGTTCAAGCATTAACAAGACTTTGCTATCCCCCCACTGCCCGCTTCGTGCAGGGAGAACCATGTGTCATCCCAAGAAGGCTGTAATGAACGGCATGAGCAGTCAAAATATTTACATATTCCTCCATGAGATATTTCATAGAAAGACTTAACAGGCATAAGTATGCCATGACAAGCATGTTCACTTATCTGAAGAAAAATATTTTGAGTTAATTTCTTGGCATTGAGAAAAGAGCTCATGAAGTGACATCCTCATTTATGGAATGCAGTGATGTCATCTGCTAGCCTTTCACAGGAAGGTCAAAACTGATACCAACTATTTCTCCTAGGGCCTAAAAAAGAATATTCTTACTCTGAGTTTATGTCACTCCCAATAGTAATATTCACAAAGTCAAACCCATCGGAAACTTTCTGGGGACAAGAGACAGAAAGCTATGTAAAAATGTACTTGTTCTTATGAATTATTTGTCATAGAAATGGGAAAAACCAAAACTACCAAATGCTAAAGAACATTTAAAATTGAGATTTCAAATGCCTCCAGATGGAGGCAGCTGTGGTACAGCATAAAAAACAATGGTTTTCTATTCAGAAGGCATGGGTTCAAACTTTTAATTCCGTTAAAGGATAAGATTTCCTAAATATTAGTACCATTCAACAACAGAATGGGCTGCTTTGAAAGGTTGTGTGAGCCACCTCTTTGGAAGTCTTCAAGCAAAAGCTGGATGATCACTCAGCAAGTATTTTACAGTAGGAATTATTCCTTTCATGTATGGGTTGGATTAGGTGGCTGTTATCCTTTCTAACTCTCAAATTCCATGATTCTGTATTAGATCTGCTATTTATCATTTAGGAAAGTTGAAATTACTCAAGTTCTCGGGGTCTCATTTTTCTTATAAGTAAAATGAAGGAATTGAATTAAGTGATTGAAATCATAGGATATGAGTCCAAAAGGACCATAGATCTAGAACCAGAAGGAACCATAGTCATTGGCTATGTAGTCTTGATCCTTCATTTTACAAGTGAGGAAACTGAAGTCAACAGAAATTTAGTGTCATTATCCAATGTCATATTGCGAGGAAATATCAGAGGGGATTTCAACCCAGTACTTCTGGCTTCTGAGCTGCCATTCTTACCACTGAGTCTTTGCTCTTGTTCTTTAGTCATTTTTCTGTTGTGGCCAACTCTTTGTCTCCATATTTGGGATTTTCTTGGCTAAGATACTAGAGTGGTTTGCATTTTCTTCTCTACCTCATTTTACAGATGAGGAAACTGAGGCATTTGCCCAGTCACACAACTAGTAAGTTTCTGAAGCCATATGAGAACTCAAAAAGGTTAGTTTTCCTGACTAGCTCCAGTATTCTGTACACTGCGCCACCTAGCCACCTAATACTGGCATATTTTCTTCTGATTTTTTTTTAACAATAAAATCATTCAGGAATGACTGCTGCTATTTATAGAATATAGTTATAGGAGCAAAGAGAAAGCAAGGTAGGGACATCTATCTTTCTGCTGTTTCTTCTTTATAGTATTTGGAGCTTAGGGAATAGCCTTCCCCTCTAAGGATGAAAACTCATCCAATCCTCCAAACCACCCAGACTCAATAAACATTTCAAATAGAAGAGTCTTTAGTTAGAGATGGAAAGGTCTCCAGAGTCTGGAGACCACATTCCAAGACAAATTCTTGAGCCTTCCTCATGGCTTGTATCCCACCTCCACTTTCTACTTTTCCTCAACTGCAGGAGAGAGAGTGATATCCATCTTGAAATTATTCCAGGACTAAACTGAGTCACAACCACCTAACATCTAGGGAGAGGACATTTTGAAGAGTGACTCTAAACCCAAATCAATAAGAACTCACCTTTTACTATTCTTGAGGAGATTAAGGGTTCTTAATCTGAGGTCCATGAACTTTTAAAAAATATATTTTGATAGCATTATTTCATTGAATTGTTTCCTTTTACAATGATTTGTATTTCATTTTGCACATTTAAAATGATTATAGAGATACATGAATAAGTGAGGTATCCCCACTTTTTTTGCGTTTGTCCTTCATTTTCAAAGAGGACCATGACATCAGAGAAATGATGACATGACTTACATTTGACTTTGTTTTGAGTAAGGGAGGGCTGTGCAGGTCACCAGCTTCACTTTCTCCTCCAGAGCCATCTGAATCCAGTGACCAGATATTCATCAGGATAACTGGAGATGGCCCAGGATGCATTGGGAGGGATGACTTATACCCAAAATGCTGATACTATTCCCTTCTATTCCATTTTTTCACCAAAATCTACACAAAGATACCAAGATTTGGGTTGCATTCATTCCTTATTTCATTCATTCCACAAGCACTTATTAAGGTCCTATTATGCTCTAAGTGCTGAACTTGAGGCCAGTGACACAAAGACCAAAATGAAAACCAAAATGCAAAATACAAAGGCCAAAAAGCAAAATACAAAGGCCAAAAACCATCTTTGCCCTTAAGGATCTTTTGTGCTACTGTGGGGAAACAACATGTAAGATATAAATTCATGCAAAATCCATACAAAGTTGCTAAAGGACCTCTATTGCTTAGGGTTTGTTTAATGTAGATGAGTGAGTCCCTGACTCCTAGCCCCATTTATTAATGACTTATGGTTGGAATGGACCTAAAATTTGTGTTCCCCAATCTTCTTTTGTGATTGATAAAGAAATTGAGATCCCATATGTTGCAAATTACAGAGCCAGATCCAAACAATGTCCTCTAATGGTAAATCAAGTGATCTTCCCACCTTACACATAATTTGCTCTGTGCATAGGGCTAGACTCTGGAATCTCCTTGAAGGAGGGGATAGTCATTTTTCATCTTTGTGCTACCTAGTACCCATCTAACACAGTGCCTGCCATATAGAAGATACTTAATTCACATTAACTGAATTTGTTGAATTATTGGCAGAAGAAAGCATAACAAACCGACATGATAGAACAAGTTAGTTTAGGACAATGAAGCATCCAAATGCATACAGGGTCAGAGAGAGGAAAAGCACTTATCCACTAATACTGGTTTTTCCTTTCCCCAAACCTTTGCTCCAATGTTGCTGTTCTCTATATGGGTCCTAGAGCATGTATACATGATTTTCAACAGTGCTTTGTCTCTGACTTCTACCTGGACTTAGAGGATTACCATCTGCCAATGTAGTTCATCAGAATACTGAGTGCCCAGAACTGTGTATCCAGGGCTGAAAGAGCTCCTATAGTCCCAACTTTTGAAGAGGTTTTAAAAGTTTTGGTTACCTTTGAGTAGAAGCTAAAACACTGGTCTAGAGCAAACTTCCTTCTTTGCCCCTCCATAGAAATGACAAACTATACATGACTTGAATTAATTCCTCCCCCAGAAAGAGCTATACAAGAAATACTGTAAAGAGTGGGGGCTTAGAAACTAAACCCAAAAGCAAAGGGTTATAGTGATAGACAATTAATCTCAATTAATGAAAGGCCCTTCAGAGTGCTAGTAAAAACCTCTCAGGTTCCATTTGGAAAAAAACCTCAACATCTGTCTATAATCCCCATTGTACAATGCCCTAAACCCTCCTAACTGGCAAGATTTTACCATTTTTCAGAACATCAATTACTAAGTTTGCTGAGAGTTCATTTCTCCCAATACTTTGGGGAAAAGTGTAAAAGGAAATGAGTATAATATGCGAAGTCAAAGGAAGTAAGATCATTCCTTCCAGCTCCATTCCTACTTTTCAACATTTTTAAATTACTCAGTAAATACTGCAATATGTTTGCAATATTTCAAACTCAATAGATTACTGCAATAAGTAACTAACACTTACAGCATCCCTAATGGAGATCTGGCCAAAGAGGGTCCAGTACTGGGGATGTGCACAGATGGTGAGCCTGTTTCTGAAAGTTCATGATGACATGGAATAAAGGAGACTACTTCCTTCTACAAGAGCACAAGAAGATATTCTGTCTGCTATTAGTATGGTGAAAGGGAGGCCTTTTGTTGACTACTGAGTCAGAATTGAGTTACATAAAAAGGCTTTAACCTGCTTAATTGTTCTCTTTTATGGTGGTGATAGAGGCCAAGACTGCTTTGTCAGGGGAGAGAGAGTTATGGCCAGTGCCTTACCTTTCCTACCTCAACCAACATGTGGTCATGAGCACATTAAGACTCTTAAGTAATGGGGCATTAGAGATGGAACAGATTTCGTGACCTATGAAAGGTCATAAGTATCACTAGCCAGAGGTCCAAAAACTAGAGTTTGTTGGCAGCCAAGCCTAGTATATCCCCAAATGCCCTGAGAAACAATTTGTTTGATACTGGATAATACTGACTTGATACTAAGAAACTGTGTCTTACAAGCAATGGAGTGACTCTACCTAATACCTGTGTCACTTTTAGAAAATAATTTTGGAGGATCAATCCTTTGTAACAGTCACTCTCCTTAGGCATAAGGTGCTGAAGGGACACTGTGCCCCTCATTTGATGGAGAATGTTTCTGTGCTTTCTTTTTGGCTATATCTTTTAGGTAAATAATTCTTTGTAAAAATATAATTGACTAAATGACATTTGAACACCAATCACTAGGTCAATCAATGACAGATAGGAGATACTAAACAGTAATTGGTGATTGATATAATGGAAACACACCAGATTGGAAGTAGGAAATGAAATATTAGAATCCCACTGTCCCTGGGACATTAACTTTAAAATCCTATGAGAGAATTGTTAATCAATTACCCTATAGGGTTCAAGGAGTGTTAGAAGTTGGGATAAGGACATCCAAGACCTATTTGGGTTAAAGTACACAAATACAATGAGGTAACAGGATGTACTTTGAAAGTATTCTAGACTCTTCTAGTCAAAAGTTAGGAAAGTCCAGAGTTGAGGACTAGGAGCAACCTAGGCAAGCCATCAGACTCACCAACTTAGCAGTCAATCAGTGGACTCTACATTATTTCAGAATGTGAGCCCTAAATCACATATGACAAGAAACAGGCCCCCAAATCTCTCACATGGTACTGGAATCAAGGAGGTAATATCAGTGCATGGTCTATGTAATACCACTTTTTGGCAGCATAAAGAAATCTCTGGCCAGAGACTCTCCAAAGATGTGGCAAGTCATAATCATGGCCCTGGGCTCCATGACATCACAGAAATGGCTTTTTATGGCCACAAAATTCATATAATATAAGATAAAGAAGAAAAGGAATAGCTGAAGCCCTCCTACATGGAGCCTTGTCATTCATACATAGTTCAGACCTTCCTATGCCCTCATGTTATAGAAAGGTAAGAAAGAGATTAGTCTCAGTGTTCAGCCTGGAACAATGGGATGGGGTAAGCAGAGGCTGGTTGGAGAGCCAGGACGTTGGATCTCCCTTGTGACCTTCTCACTAACCAACGAGGTTTTCAGGTGCTGTCTTCCTTGCCACTTGGTGGCTGCCCTAGCTCCCAGTCTGACCATTCTCAGCAGACCCAATACAACGTCCAGCACAGACAGCAACACCCATGGCTACTTAACTAGATGGCCTTCCTGGAAAGTCTTAATTTCATGGGCAAAGAGCTAAAAGTTGAATGTGAAGGCTCACAGGAACTCTCTCTCAAGGACAAAAGTAGGAATAGGGAGTTCTAGGCATTTCCATACATGCATTCAGGTTCTGCATTCCCAAAGACTCATCAATCTTATTTCCCGTTGTAAAGAATTTCCACTGTTGGAGGAGTTCAGAACCTCTATATATTTGTTACAAGGACTACAACAGGGGCAGGGGTTAGGAGGGAAAGAGATCATATTGTTGGGAAATGAAAAAAAAATTTAATCATCATTAACATCACCCTTGAGTCCAGAGAGGAAATAATACTTTGAAAAGATGAAAGCAATATGTATGCATTGGTTTTAGTAAATACACAACTGGCCTCTGCATTTACAGTGAGACACCTATGCCAATCCACCCTCCCCGCAAACACCTTACTCTTCTTACTCTAACTGGCATATCTATATTTTTCTGTTTGTATGTTGTATCACCTCAATAGAGCATAAACTATCTGAAGGCAGTGCGTATTCAATGCCTAGCACAGTGCCTTGCAAATAGCTAGCATTTAATAGATTTGTGTGGCCTTTGGTTGCGTTGTATTGTACCGTATGGGATTAAACTGGACAGGAGGCAAGAAGATATTGGTATTTCTAGTGGTGTCTCTGCCAATAAACTTATTGTGAAGTTTTCAATGAGGAGCCAGCAGACATAAACATGAAGTTGCTTGCTTCTCTACCAGGGAAACTACAGAGCCAGATTAAAAAGTAATGAAGTCCTCTTAGTTTCCTCAGGAATCATTGGCCAAGAGGGCTTGGTAATGGGAAAAAAAAGAAAGTCACAAATTCTGTGATCTCTTTTGGGTGAAGACAGATCAAATAGATGATATGAAAATCCTAATCAGGATACTCTAGGGTCATTTTAACTTGAGAGAAATCATGCTCAGCTAGGAGTCTGATGGTCTCTATGGTACATTGATAATTTTGGCACCAGGATGACTTGGACATAAATCCCACTTCTGATATTACCCATGCTATTGAACAAATTATTTAACCTTTCTGCAAATGTGGTCCCTTCCTCTTCTCTAAATGTATGATCCTATGAAGACCTGGGTTCAAGCCATATCTTTGATATTTATCAGCTTCCTGAACATGGGCAAATTACTTAACCTCTCTGGGTCTCAGTTTCCTCATTTGTAAAATTAAAAGGATTGGACACTAAGGTCCCTTCCTGCTCTAAATATCTGATCCTATGAAGACTTAGTTTCAAATCATGCCTCCAGTATTTACCAGTTGTGTGAGACTGGGCAAATTAGTGAATCTCTCTCAAGTTTCTGGTGACACTCTTAAACTATAGAAAGGTTATGATTTGGTTTATAGAACAAATTCCCTCATAGCTGAGGTTCCTATGTAACATACTGATGCACTGAAAGGTTAAGAAATTAAATGAGTTGCCTGTGCTCCCACAGCTATCAAGTACAAGATCCAGCTTTGAGCTCACACCTCCTGATACAAAGTCCACTGCTGTTTCTAAGATACCATATTGTCTCATAGAAAAGAGCATTATGTCCATGTGATACTTTCCTATACACATTTCCTAAATGTTCATAAGAGATACCACTAAACATTGCTTTTGACATAAAAAGAAATCATCTTTAGAATTTGTCTCCTGTTCTGATGCTAGCTCAGTTGTGAATTTGCCCATTTCCTGACATGTTCTCTATGAGCTGTTGGTCTTATGAATGACAGTGTGAAGCAAATAAATAATATATGCAGGTGCCTTCTACTTCTGTGGATAAAGGTTAAAGAAAATTGATTAAAAACAAATGAGATCTATGGCAAAGGGAGAGGAGTAAGATGACTTCCACCACCACCCCCCCAAATTAATCAGCATATAAATTAATCTTGCCTCCAAACCAAAAGTAGGACAGGAAGTATTGCCATCAGTATGCTACAACCAGGAGTGACTTCCCCTAAGGAATGCTAATACACATCACCAACAGCTGGGTAAGAAGCATGCATTTTTACAAAAGGACAGAAGGCAAAGGCAGGGAAGAACAAAGAAAATAAAGGGGTTCGATGTTGGCTTTGGTACAAACTACCAGTGTGACCTTGGGCAGTTGTTTCTGGACCTCACTTTTTCAACCAGCATTTACCAGAGTGTCTGACACATAGTAAGTATTTAATAAATGTTTTGAATTGAATTGAGACAACCCTGAGATCTCTTCCAGCATTAAAACTGTATAATCCCATGTGAATACCTATTTTCAGTTAGATAGAGAGCCCACACACAATGGTATCAAGGTATAGCAGTAGAATTCTGGAAAGGTCCTTGGCAAATTAGGTGGACCTCCTGTGGCACATAAAGAAACCGAACCACACTCACAGGATAGGTAGATATGATTGATTAGGAATCTGCATCTTTAGAGAGAATGCCCACCCAGATAAGATCACAAACCCATGTAAATATAAGTGTATTGGAACTATAAATACAAAAAAAAAAGAGGGGTTTAGTTTATTATAAGTTAGAAATGGGTAACAGGGGAAATGGCTGTGAATGCAATATTTTATTTTATTTGGTTTTCTTTTGCTTGTCCAGACCTATAATTTTAGGACATAGGTCATTTCCAGGCATGAAAACTACCTCCATTGAAGCACGTCAACAACTCAGTCAAATTTATAATCTCAGAGAATTTCCAGGGCAACTGAGAGTTTGAATGACTTACCATGGATGATTCAGTCAGTATTTGTCAGAGATGAGCCTTGAACACAGATTATTCATTTGTCATTTCTGAAAGAACATTATCATAGCATTTTAGACCAACACTCTTCTGTGGGTGTGGCCTCCCCCGTTAGAATGTAAGCTCCTCCTAGGCATGTTTACATTTCTATACTTTTGGATTTCTATCCTAAGTGCTTAGCAAAATACTTAGCATATGGTAAGCACTTAATAAATGCTTTTTCATTCATACATTTTAGCTAGCTGATCAATTTCAAAACTCCTAAAATGTTCCTCAAAAGCTCCTTTTATACTTTGCTTTAAATTTTGCTTCTATGTATATATTCTTCAAAGTTTCCTCTCATTTCATCCATTTTTGTTCTTTGAATAAGTCTTGTTGATCAAACACTTGCCATGATGCAAAGACAGTAATAGAACACTCCATGACCTCAAAGAACATACATGCTAAAGTAGGGAGATGGCATGAGGGTGCTCATCAGAGTCCTTTGGGAGCTACTAAAGCCCTCTTATTAGAACTACCCAGCCTTGTAATGAAGCACTAAGGGCTAATTAAGCAAAGACAACCAATACAGTGATTGCTTATGACAATACAAACAAAATTCTGCCTCCATGGTCCCCCAACTCTCTGCTGAGAGTAGACTGTATGTATATTTCCATTATCTTTTCTCCAAGATCCAGAGTGGCAATTACATTTCATTGGAGTCTGGCTGTGTTTAGTGTTCTCATTTATATTGTGTAGCTAGGTGGTGCAGTGGGTAGGGTTCTGGGCCTGGAGTCAGGAAGACCTGAGTTCAAATCTAACCTCAGACACTTACTAGCTATGTAACTCTAGGCAAGTCATTTCACCTTATTTGCCTCAGTTTCCTCATCTGTAAAATGAGCTAGCGAAGGAAACAGCAAACCACTCTAGGACCTTACCAAGAAAACCCCAAATGGAGTTATGGAAAGTTGGACTTGATAGAAACAAGTGAACAACACAATTTACATTACTCCTATCATTGCGTGTATTGTTCAGGTTCTTCTCACTTCACTCAGGACCCCTTTATACAAGGCTTCTCATATTTCTCTGAATTCCTCATCTATGTCCTTTCTTATATCACAGTAATATCCCATTACATTGATATACCACGGTGTGTTTAATCATTCCTCAATAAATGGATGTTTACTTTGTATTGAGTCCTTTGTGACCTTGATAAGAACTGCTATAAATAATTTAGTATATATTAAACAAGTTGAGTATTCCAGTGTTTTACTCAAGATGCCAGAAGAAAGCAAGGAAGGTCTCCTGCATGTTGGGCAAACTTATTGGGAGAAATGAGCCATATGGTCAGCCATGGACAGATTGTGACCTTCGGCGTAGACAAGAAGACCCAGCTTGACAACTCTGACCCCCTGTCCCTCCCACATCTTGCTTAGTCTTTTGACATGTTTCCATGTGATCATTTCTGATACCGAGGACTTCCTTCATTGACTTTACACCTTAGACATTTCCTCTCTAGAAAAAGCCTATGCAGCTTTGGCAACCAGCCAATGTGTCCACCCACCCAACATTGTTTGTTGAACTGAAGAGCGCACTCATTCACAAAAAAACAAAAAAAAACAAACCATGGGGTCCACGTCATTTGGCATAATAAATGGGAAATAAGAGTTCCACTTGAGGGACTGTATTTTTTTTCTTACACTAGTCCCGAGCATGTGGCATAGAATCTGCTCCAAAGCAGATTTTCTCTCCAGTTAAGTGTCCATATGAAAAATGGTACTAACCATCACTTCTGGAATACAACAGCCTGGCTATTTCAGGCATGTAAAGCCTTTACTGTTACTAAAATGGGCGTCAGGTTGGGAAACCACAGAATTCCTTTTCCTTCTACAGGGAAGGCTTCCAAGACATATGATGTTTTGATGCTAATAAATTCAAAAATAAACTGTGAGTATAAATGCAACCAGAGTATAGGATTTAGGACAGCTTGCAACAGTGAGGGCAATTTGAAAGAAAGAGTTAGGCCTTTTGTCCTTCAGTTTGGAACTAGTGGAAAGAATGCTTTCAGTGAGAGAATCCAACCTGAATACATTTCCCTGGATATTCACACTGAAGGAACAGATATGAGGCCACAAAAGAGTGACAAACGGAAAGAAGAGGTCCTACATGGCCATGAAAAATAAAAAACAAAATGAGCAGATATGAGAACCATGCACATGGCTTATATTTTCTTAATGCTTTACATTTCTAAAACTCAAATTTCATTGATAACATTTTTTTATATTCTAGTTATTTCTATAACCCTCTATATTTCTATAACCCTCATCCATTAAAAGAATCCTCCTTTCTGAAAAGGAAAAATAGTTCAGCAAAACTGGATCTTATATTTATTCATGGTAACCTGGCCTGGCAGTGTATATAACATTTGTCCTTCTACTGAAAAAAGGGAGGAACTTCCTTATCCTTGCTTCAGGACCAAAATTGGTCGTTTTGATGGTTCTTTTGCTAAATCTAGTGACCTTTTCTCAATCCTCATCCTTCTTGCCCTTCCTGTCACCTTTGACATTGTCAATTACTCTCTTCTCCTTGAATGTTCAATTTCTCTGGTTTCCATGATACTCCTTTTTCCTTCTTCTCTCTGTCTGACTAGTCCTTCACAGTCTCTTTTGTCAGATCCTTATCCATAAGAATCCCCCAAGGCTCTGTACCAGACCTGTCTCTGTACTCTATATTTCATGGTCTCATCAATTTCCATGGATACAACTCTCATCTCTCTGCAACTTATTTTCAGATCTATCCATCCAGCCCTAACTTCTAATCTGACCTCCAATCTAACATCTCCAGCTGCCTATTAGACATCTTCACCTGGATATCCCACAGACATATTAAATTCAACATGTCTAAAATTGAATTCATTATCCCAACCCCCCATTCCCTTCCTTTTTCCAAATTTCCCCATTATTGGTGAAAGCATCACAATCCTCCCAGTCACCCAAGCTGGCAACCTGTCATTCTTGAATCCTCACTCTTTCTTGCTCCTCATATCCCATCTGTTGCCAAATTTTGTTGATTCAACCTTTGAAACATCTCTAATATACACCCTCTTCTTTCTTCGAATTCTGCTGCCATCATGGTACAGGTCCTCGCCACATGGATTACTGCAATAGCCTGCTGGTTGGTCCCTTGGTCAGTCTTTCTTCTTCCTATCTCTCCTTCTTCTTTCCCTCTCCCCCCCCCACTCTCTCTTTCTTTCTCTGTCTCTCTCTGCCTCTGTCTCTCTCTCTCTGTCTCTCTGTCTCTCTCTCTCTGTCTCTCCCCCTCCTCTCTCTCTCATTTCTTCCCACTCCAGTCTATCCTCCACTCAGCTGTCCAAGTGAACTTATTAAAGCACAGATCTGACCATGTCAGCGACAATTTGATAAACTCTAGCGGCTCTCTGCCATCTCCAGGATCAAATATAAAATCTTCTGTCTCTTAAAGTTCTTCACAAGCTGTCTCTTCTTTACTTTTCCAGTCTTCTTACACCTTCCCCCACATGTATACATGCACACACACACATACACACACACACATGCATGCACAGACACACTTCATGATCCAGTGACATTGGCCTATTTGTTGTTCTTGGAATAGGATACTCCATCTTCCAACTCCTTGTCTTTTCAATGGCTGTTCCCTCAAGCCTGGAATGCTCTGCCTCCTGGCTTCTCCCCTTTCCTTCAAGTCTCAAGGACACATTCTCATCCCTTTCCCAAACCACTCTGCACACAGTTACCCCATTGAAATATAAAGTATCTGAAAACATTGATCTGATTACATTTCTCCTCCATTCAAACTTCTTTAATGACCCCCTTTGGCCAAAGAAAATCCTCAGCAGATTATGTCAGATGCTGTATCTTAAAATTCCCACCTGCCTTTCTAGGTTAATTTCACGTGGCATTCTCTGTTCTAGTCCAACTAACTTACTGGCTGTTCCTTGAATATGATCCAAATGTCTTTGCAGGGGCCTGAAAAGTACTTCCTCACCTCTGATTCATGGCATTCTTCAAAGCTCAGAGGAGATGCCACTTCCTCCACAAAGTCTTAGCTGCTGCTCTTGGTTTTTAGGTCTCTCTCCTTCTTGAAATTACTTTGTATAACTTTGTCATTTGCGTTTATATTCCTGGTTTTTCCACAGTAGAATATAAGCTCGTCAAGGACATGGACTTTGTCCCTTTAGTGAGATACACTTGTGAATCTATATCCCTAATGCACAACAGAGTAGTTGTTTAGCACATTCTTATTAAGTAATTGATAAGGAGAAGTATGCGTCTTAGCTAACATTTGAAATCTCTTCCAGGACCTGGCAAACCTTTGGGTGCACATTCAGTCAGCAACACCTGAACACCTACTATGTGAATTGAGCTAAGTACTGGGATACAGAAAAAAAGGAGGGGTAAGTTCTTGCTTCAAGGAGTTCACAGCATTTAATGAGCATTTGTAGAATTGTGTTGAATTGGTCCAGAATTAACTGTGTACATAGGAAGTATGGGCTAGGTTTGTGAATATACTTTTTGGAGAAGAGAAGCAAGACAGTTGAGATGCAGGGTCTTTCCATTCAAAAGTTCTATCGAGAAGAAATTGCCTAAAGAAAGAAGTTTGGAATTCTCTTGCCCAGTGAAACTCAACCTGGCCAGACAACTTGAAAGAAAAATGTAGATTTCTGCAGGGGAAAAGAGATGAAGCCACCAGCTTTTTATTTTACAAGCTGAATTTCATCTGTGAATTGATGTTCATTCCATCCCCCGCATCCCTGAATGAAATAAATGAGAAAGGCAGGAGATGGAGGGAGCAATTCAATTTTCTGTTCTGCAACAAGATGCGAGTTGGTGGGTCTCATCTGCTTTCAGAACTTGAACATTCATCCATATTTTATACGCCTTCATAAACAGTGTTTAGATAAACCCATGGAACCATGGGACCAAAAGGAACTTTGAAAGGTCATGTCTTACATCCCCCTGCCTCCAGGCAGGCTGGCACTCCCACCCACCCCGTAAACAGTTCCTTTTCCAGGTCTTTTTTAGGGGTGGTCGGGGGAGGCTGGTAATGAGGAGGGTAAATGTCGTAAAGGCATACAAAAAATTATTTTTAGCACACACACTTTCCCTTTATATAATGCCAGGGGCAGACTGTACTCCAAATGCCTTACACATCTTTTTTTTATTTTTTTTCCCAGTTCTAAAGTATTTGTGCAAATCTTATGAATCATCAAGGCTTTTGAAAACAATTTATAGGGGGAGAAACTCTACCCTTTTCATTAGGGTGAGCAAAACTCACATCACGTCCCTGTTGTTTAAAGAGAACAAGGGATGGGTGGATGAAAGGATTTCAGCTCCACTAACAAACAGCTGTTCCAACCTCATGTTCAGCCAGTTTTTTTTCTTTTACTTATTTGTAACATGTTACCTTTATGGAGTGTGACCCTCCCTGCTTCCTCTGTTCAGATTTACTAAGTACACATCACCCTTTTGAGGCATACTAGAGACTCAGAGAACTGGTCTTCTAAACGAAAGTCCTATTTTCCTGCTACATTCCTCTCCCTTTCTCCTTTGTGTCCTGCTGTGGTTGGGTGGTTGGTTTGTGAGTATTGTCCTTTATATAATATCTTTGTTCCCTTCCCCAGAGAAGGAAACTTCAAAACTTCCAAAGGGAACAACACATCCATGGGTTTTCTTTCTAGTACCTCCTGTGGAAATTTGCTTTCTTCTCTTGCTTTTGCCAAGTTAATACAATCTTTCAATTCAATGAACATGGATTACAAGCCAGGCAGAACATTTACTACTATGTGGCAGGGACTGGGTTGGGTGCTGAGGATGTAAAGAAAAGTAGTCCGTACCTTTTCTGACTGACTGCAAATCAGTTAAAGAGGTTTTCTCACTTGACAAAGGCATCAAGGTATAGGACATCTTTTGTGGGGTTAATAGGGGTAGAGATGATTGACTGATTAAGTCTATGTAACCCTCACTCTTATACATGTAAGACTTAACTAGATGAAGGGTCTCTAATTTCATTAACATAGGAAAATTCTGGTATATGGAGAGTCCCTCTAACAACATAATTGCAACTTATCTATAACTTAGAAATAAATTCTAAAGAATTTCCTGAAACACATAGGTTAAAAGAATTTCCCACAGTCATGTAGAAAAAAGATTTAAAATGAGGTCTGCTTTGTCTAAACCTAGAATGCAAGCCAGACATTAATGAGGCTGATGTATAATATACTCAGAGGTCCACTGGTAAATATTTAACAACGAGATCTCAAAAATAAATGTGTTTTCATATATATATATATATATGAAAACACATATATATATAATATATATATATTACAGTTTTCATTTTAATCTGCATTATTAACATTTCCCAATCACTTTATTAAATCTAGAAAATCAATAAAATAATAAATCAAGTCTCAATTTACAGTATTTGTTGATTTCTGAAATATAAATACTCCCACTGAAAATTTAACAATTGGCTCTCAGAGCCAATTTGAGCTACTCCAGTACACCTCTGAATATGCCTATATAAATATCCCAGGTACAATGGTACAACATCCTGACTTTGTTTGTCTTTCTAGCTATCATAACATTTCAGCATGGCATTCTTCATGTCTGTGGTATCATATTTCTAGTCATCACATCTTAAATTAGTGAGCATTCTGAATTCTGATCTTTTTTTTCTCCCAGAGTATGAAGTCTTATTATTGATCAACCTGACAGTTATTTCTTCTAACAATTAGAGCTGCCTACCATCGGAATAATATGCCTCCAGAGAAGCTCTTTTAGCCAGTGCTAAGTGACCAGCTCTTGGAGTGGGGGGGGGGACAAAAACATATTAAGCCATCCCTAGCAACACTCTGTGTTAGCAAAAAACTGCAAATTAAATAGGTGCCCATAACTTAGGGAATAATTGAATAAATTGTGATAGATGAATGCAACAGGAGATGACGAAACTGGTAAACATGTGAATGAAGTGATGCATAGTGAAGAAACCAGAACCAGGAAAAACTATAGAGACTATACTAATGTAAATGAAAACAATACCACAAGGTAATTGGACACAGATAGAATGAAATTACCAATATTGGTCCCAGAAAACAGATGATGACATTTTTCTCATCTCTGTGAAGGAGAGGAAGGAAGGCTCCCGCTACACAATGTTACACAGAAAAGGCAACAAGCATATTTTAAACCCTTGGTTAAATACCAGGCATGATGCTAAGTTCTGGGGTTGCAAATACAAGAAAAGAATGACAGAAGTTTACATTCCAATAAGAGAAAACAATACAAAAGGGAACTTTAAAGCTGAATTGTGAAGGAGGGGGAGAAGGAAAAGGAAAGTACCCAGGAGTGGGGAATAGAGTTGAAGTCTAGCTTCAGAAGAAAGCCAGTCACAGTCAAGAAAGTAAGGAAGATTGGATGGCCCCAAAGTGAAGTCAACACCCATAGGAGAAGGTGCTGGTGTCCCAGAGTCATATTCTAGGGAAGAAGGCCATGGAGAAGTAAGCAAGTAATCACTCATTCGTCGAGTCCCTACTAGACAGGAGGCACAATGTTAATGGCAAAAAATAAATAAATAAATGCCTGCCCTCCAGAAAGACACAATCTAGTTGGGGAGGCAACACAAAATAACTATGTACATACAAGACGTACACAAGATAAACTGGAGATGATCTCAGAAGGAAGGCACTAACTTTAAATGGAACTGCAAAAAGCTTCTTGCAGAAAGTGTGGCTTTAGTCGGACCTGAAGGAACCCAGAAGGTGACAGGGAGGAGGGAATTTAGGCATGGAACATAGCTAGTGAAAATGGACAGAGTCCAGAGATGGAGCATCTTGTTGGAGAAAGAGCAAACAGACATGTGTCACTGGATCACAGAATAAGTGGATGATGGTAACATGTAAGAAACCTGGAAAGGCAGAAAGGTTCAAATAGAAGGTATATAGCCTGACCTTCGGAGCTCCTCACAACCTGGCTCCAGTCCACTTTCCCCACCATATTACACATTCTCTCCTTCATGGACTTTATGTTGCAGCAGAACTAGACTACAAGCTTTTCCCAAGGAAAATGACATTTCATATCCTGATCTTATGCATTTGTACAAAGCCATCCTCCTCACTTTCTCCTCCTCCTCACCAAGTCTCACACTCTGTTTATACTGTAAGATGCAATTGCAGCATGAGGTGATACTTGCCTTTCTTTTTTTTCTTTGTATAAAGGATATGGCTAATGGGTAGGGGTTATATTAGGAGTGCTTCTACAAAATAAAAGGCAACAAAGCAACTTTTAAAAAAATGCTCAGTCATCATTTGTTACAGGCTTTGTAGGTAGAATTTCAGTTCATGTACAGGTTGGACCAGATATGGAGTCCCTTCCACTTCTAAATTTTTGGGACTTCTCATTCCATCATAAAAAGGACAGGTAAAATGTGTGTTCCACATAGGCTTAGCATAATGCCTGGCCTCTAGGAGCTTAAATTGCTTGTTGATCTGAGGTACCACCCCACACTCATCAGGCTGGATGATACGACAAAAAAAGAGAAAAAAAGAAAATGACAAAATTCTGGATGAGATGTAGAAAAATTAGGTACATTAAAGAACTGTTTGTAGAACCATGAATTGGTCTACTCATTCTGGAAAATAATTTGGAACTATTCACACACACACACACACACACACACACACACACACACAAGCTGTAAAACTGTATAGTCTTTGATCTATCAATATCACTATTAAGTCTGTATCTCAAAGAGATCATAGAAAAATGAAAAGGATCAATATATATAAAAATATTTATTGCAGATCTTTTTATGGTGGCAAAATATTAGAAACTGAGGGGATGCCCATCAACTGGAAAGTAGCTAAACAAGTTTTGACATATGATTGTGATAGAATATTATTGTGCCATAAGAAATGACAAAAAGGATAATTTAAGAAAAACCTGGAAAGTCCCATATGATCTGATACAAGGCAAAGGAATCAGGAGAACATTGTACATTTGCAATAATAATCAACTGTAAAAGACTCAGCCACTTGGATTAATATAATGATGCACAACAGTTTAAAGGACTCAAGATGAAAAACGCTGTCCACCTCCGGAGAGAGAGAACTGATGGACTTTAATGCAGATTGAAACATAACCTTTTTTCCACTCTATTTTTTTTCCACAACATGGCTAAGGTGGAAATGTATTTTACATGACTTCATACATATAAAGAATATTGTATTTCTTGCTTTCTCAATGGGAGAGGGAAGGAGAGAATTTGGAAGTGAAAATAAATATTTTTTAAAAAGACAGGTAAGTAGTGCAGTAAATAGAACAGTGACCTTGGAGTCAGGAAGAACTGAATTTAAATTAAACCTCAGAAATTTACTAGCTGCATGATCATGGGCAAGTCACTTAACCTCTGTCAGCCTGCCCCAGTTTCTTCAATTCTAAAATAGGAATAATTATCAAAGCTAACTCCCAACGTTGGTAACACACAGAGCTCCCTTTGCATGCTCTGACGACTGAACCCCCATTACCCAGTCATCTATTACACATATATTATCTCATTCAAAACTTGAAGCAATCCTATGAGCCGGGTACTATTATATACTCCCATTTTACAAATGAGGAAACTGGGCTTCAAAGAAATGAAGTGACTTGTCCAAGGTCACAAATTTATATAGTATGTCAGAGGATTCTGACCTGAGGACTAACTCTTTCTAAAAAGAACTCAGCTAAATATTTTTGCTCAAGCTAAAAGAGCTGTGCTAAATCCTCTTACTGACCATATAAGGTGATCCTTAGCCTAATTTAAAATGCTTCACCTATGGCCTAGAAAGTTAAGTATGTGAAATTGCTTGCCTCTCACTCCCCCTAACTCGTCTAAAATTCTAAGCTTATTTAAGTAGCTATTTCAATGCATCCACCTTTACAAGACAATTTCCGAAGTCAATCCTCTATTACAGCCTATTGTGAGTGCAACTAGGTATTCTTCAACCTTCTTGTGGATTACAGCAGATGACAATCTCTTACAGCAGCAATCCAAGCCTGCTGCTCCCTTCAGATAAAGAAATCTAGACTTGAGCCTGCCTCATCTTAGGCTCTGTCAGTCACTGATAAAGCTAAGAGGGTGTAAAGATTGACCACGGCAATTTCCCTCCACTTCAACAAGTCAAACATTATCTGACGATGGGACCATCGGGATGAGAGGAGAGATGCTGATGCAAGATCTCCCCTTATCCCAAGCCCTGTGTCTCTTTCTTCTGGCAGCTTAACTCCACTCATGTCAGAACATAGCATGAGTCTATTAAGATTTACCAAGATATTGACCCTGTGCAATCTATTGAAATAATAGCTCTCTTTTTAACCTTTCCCTCTATTTACCTGACATTCTCTCCCAATAAAAGCACTTACGCATTCATCAGGAAGAAATGTCGGTTTAACATTTCCCGATCCCGACCTTTATGGATGCTATAGATGTTTGACAGCATGTAACTTTACAGCGCAGCAGAGCCTGCACTGTTTTCCCCAAGTAGCAACCAGAGTGGAATGAATGGAGCTGAAGGGGGATAAGTTGAAACCAGTAGTCCACATCTCTCAACTGGCATTTCAGCTAATGAATGTGAAGGCTGAGCCTATGTGTCATCACTTACAAGAAGCACTTCCCAACCCTGTCATTTTCAGAGCTCCCTCCTTCTCAAATGATCGTGTCAAACAATCATGTATACATTTATATGTTTACCCATTGTTCCTTTCACCCAGTAGAAAGTAAGATCATTGATGGCAGGAACTGATTTTTGATTGGTTTTGTGTTTGTATCCACATCACTCAGTCCAGTGCCTTGTGCTTAATTGAATTAGATTCAATTGGACTGTATTTCCTCAATACAGGCTGAATCATTGAGGGTACACATGAGAAAATCTCCCAGCTATACTTTCAGCTAGAGAAAACCATGTGTTCTGAATAGAGCAGAGAATTTGGAGCCCTGAGTATCTGGAGTCAAATCCCACCCCTGATGTTCACTGCTGCTACGATTTAAATCACTTAGACTTTCTCAGCCCCACCCAGTTTTCTTCATCTGTAAAATGGAGGTGTTGATAGCACCTGTGTCCAGAAGATTGTTCAGAGGATCAAATGAGATATAATGAATGTTTTATAAACCTTGAAATGCTGGACAAATATTACATATAAATATGTATACCTATAGAATCATATTATACAAGGAGGCTTAGCCGGAAAGAAGACCATCCTGATATGTAGCTGGTGAGCAATCCTTCAGGATTTCCTATGAATCCTCCATTGAAATCTAACACACTTAAAGCCTTCTTCTAAATTTGTTGATATTTCTATTGCTACCAGTAGAGCTAGTTGTCCATGTGACCTTTTTCAGTCTTACATTTATTTTTCTAATGAAATAATTTATACTACTTCACACATATAATTCTTGGTTGATTACTTGATACATAACCCTCTCTGAATGTTTTTATTGTCTTTTGATAACCCTCAATTTTAAATGCTTTAGAAATTTAGGCATTCCATAGTAATATATTCCAGAATATTCCATGTTTTAGCATTCCATATTTCCATAACAATACATCAGCAGAATCTTATTTTAAAAGAATGGTCTTTGTTTCAAGAAGCTTGTGATCATTCAAAATACTGAGCAATTACCCAAAGGCAACATAACTGTTTTTCCCTGCTCAATTCTGTTACTAGTTCAATTTACACTAACAAGGTCTGTTCAAGAGGTTGATGTTGATGCAGATGTTGGTATAGGTGAAAGTATAGGAATAGGTATAGTCATACATATCTCAGGCCAATTCTAACCTATCCAACTGCAGGTCAATATGTGACTTGCACTCTTCATCTACTTACTTTGTTTTATCCAGTTTTTCTGTGTAGATATTTAGGTTAAACTCTAGAGTGGTCATGGATCTCATTTAAGAGGCATCTACAATTATTCAATTTAGCAGAAAATTAATAAAAGCTTCTCTTTAATTTATGCTGAATAAAATACAGCTCCTGATGAACTCTGCACATGAAGATTTTGTGATCAACATGGAAGGTGTTATAATCAAGGGTCAAAAGTAGCTTCTAACATAAACATTCACTGAACCTCAGAAACATGAGCAAAGATTGTTAAGCTAGGCAGGGTTTAGAACACTGTATTTATAATCCGAGCAACTTATTCTACATTTGCATAACTCTAATTATTAAGATATTTCATCTTAAATCAAGCTAATATTTGCTTCTCATTTTACCTAAGGAAGGTGAAGAGGGAGAGGAGGGGAACATGAATATTATTTATAAAGGGTTAGTTGTTTCTTGGCCAAGCTCTTCTCCAGAAATTAAATGCCTATTTCCTTTAACTTTTATTCTGTTGTGTGTCTTCTGGTTTTATTTTTTGTGTGTTTATTTGTCTTTTGATTTTTTTTAATGATCGCCTTGGGATATTCTCCATATTTGTTTTATCTCATTAATTGTAAAGGCCCATGTTAGATTGGATAGATTGGGACCAGCGTTGACTGTGAACTGGTGCATAACTTATCCATTCTGTTCTTTTCACTAAGTTAAAAATATCATATCATGTCCACTTTTTAAACAATTGAACTACAACACTGTCTGATGATTAACTCCTAATCTAGGGCCTCCATATTTCTTTCTGCCATACTTCTGTGTAGCCACTCATGCTTCATTTTTATCTGAGCATTTGTCCTTACCACATGTCATTCAAGTTATTTATGACTGTTCCAACTCATCGCTAAGTTTCATGACAGAATTATGGAAGATCACAAATATCCCCCTGTGCTCAGTCCAGGAAGACTCAATAGATTGAAACAGGATTCATCTGGGCATTCTCCAGCCATTGTCTGAGTCTCCAGTTTGAAACTAAAACCAAAACCAGATAAGTAAGGTTTACCTTTAAATATCATGTGGTTTCATGTTTCACTAAGGACCCTACACATGATACTGGTCTCAATTAATGTATAATATAAGTAGGTAGAAAGTTTCAGCCATAAATCAGTCTGTGATGTATGCCGGAAATGCTCTCAAGTTGGCTTCACCAAAATCACTTGAACTTTCTGGAGAAAGTATTTCCATTTGTTATCCAACAAAGCAAGTATCCTCCCTACCATTATGCCTTCTGCTCTCCCCACCTAGATAAGTTCCCTCCCTTGCAAAGATCAAATCAGCAGGATTTCTGATTATGCATCAAAGATAACAAGGTGCAGACTTTGTTACAGCAGATGTACTATCTCTGACCTGACAGAGTATCACTTACTTACAACACAACCAGACATCCCAATGAGGGCTAACACACCATCCTAGAATGATGGGAGGTGATGAAATGAAACCAAGACGGACTTAATCTATGTTTTTAAAAACCACTTACATGCTAGGAGACTTTCAAACTTTCTACACTGTGGAGAATAAAGTGGTAATGTGTTTGATTAGAGAGTGCCTCAGACCATATTAGTGTAACCACTTATTGTCTCACTTACAAAGCATTCTGAGGCCATCATATAGATTTTTTTTCCCCAACATATCAATTTTCAAATAGATTGTTCCACTGCTGATTGCCCTGAACACTACAAAAGGTGAACTCGATCTTCTCTGGCACACTTAATTCTAATCCCATGACCACCTTTTGTTTTTAGCTCTTTAATGAAAAATCTATATATATGAATATTGAACCCTCTAACTTATTACAGTTGGATTTTCTCTCAAGGTTTGCATCGTATCTTTGCTTACAAAACAACTTTTCTCTTCTCCTCCTGTCAGAGAGGCCACATAGAGTAATGGTTAGAGCACTGGGCTTGGAAAGAATGTTCCACTTGTACTCGCAGCACCTGAGTTTGAATCACTTATTATAGCTGTGACCTTAGGCAAGTTATTAAACTACATATACCTCAGTTACCTCAACAGAAAAATTTTGATCTCTGAGGTCCCTTCTGAGTCATTATCTTTCATCCTAAGACCTGGGTTCTAATTCTACCTTCTTCTCTTTGCTAGCATAAGTAATCATGGGTACATGACTTAACCTGACAGCGTTTCGTTTCCTCATCTGTAAAATGAGGACGTTAGATGAGGGGACCTCTAGGGTCCTTTCCAGCTCTATAGTTATGACCCTGTGAACCTAAGTTCTTGACTTCAATCCTACCTCTTATTTATGTGAAATGCATGAGTAGCTCCTGATGTTTATTTTCTTCTTATGGAAAGTGAGAATAGTAGGGGCTGTGGCGAGGCTCACATAAGATGATATATGTAAATTCCTTGGCACAGTCTAAAATACCTTATCAACAATTGTCAGTATATTCTTCATTATATGTAAATATAGGACTCATGATGAAACTTTTTAAAACAGAAAGGTTAAGATAGAAAGTTAATTCAGAAAAGAGATCAATATTTAACCTGGAAGGATTTATGTTTAACGAGTCTAGTTGACAACGTGAGTGGTGACATATCACAGTATTTGAAAGAAAGTTAGAATATGGTACCATGAACCTTGGTCAATTAATGTCATTTTTTTTGCAAAGCTTCCTGATTTGACCTGGGAAGTATGTGGGGATGGTAAATATGACTTATTCCTTCAGGATGACAGGCTGGGTTCCATATATGTTTTTGGGGAAGGGGAGGGGGGAAGTGCGTAAAGGGTAGCAATTAACAAAATTAAAACAGCTCTTTATGGGCAGAGGAAGGAGCCAGCCCAACAACAAGGAAGCTTCAAATAAGGCTAGGATCCCCTTTTGTAGGGTTGCCTTTCATTGATTGCAGAAAGAGTTAACACCCAGTGGGGCAGTGTTGGCAGGCTAGAGAAGGACCAAGGGAAAAAGAGAAGACCCTTTAGGCTCTGTACTGAGAAGCAACTCTGAAAACTCAGTCAGTGCCCAACTGGACCATCTTACATATGGCCACTGGACATCATTGGGGATATCTAGTCCACCCCTTAAGGACCCAAGAAAGTTAAATGTCATACCCTAGACTATATAGGAAATTAGTTATAGAGGGGGCATTTTGGCCAAAGGACTTTCACTGAAGAGGCAGTGCTCTTTCCACTATACCAAGATGCTATTTAAGAAAGTTTTTAAGATTTCAAAAGGTCCACATTTTATCTGGATGAATGAATGAATGAATGAGCATCTGTTAAGTATTTGCTATCTCCAGATCTCCATATCTGTGTTCTGGAGATGCACATAGAAATCAAAGACTGTCTCTACTTTCTTAGAGTACCCTGGGTATCCTGTTGTATTCCCTCATCAAGTCCTGAGACAGTTATCTTCTCAGGATAGCTTATTCTGGTCTGGAGTAATCTAAAAGTTTATACAAGGCAACATGTATAGAAGTTCCAAGTATAGGTCAGATGCACAGGTCCAATAGCCTTTGGAGTACAGAGGCAAAAGTTGGTGGCTTTTCAAATAAAAATCACATTCTGAGGCAGAGTGAGGAGGACTTGAATTCAAATCCAGCCTCAGACACTCAACACTTACTAGTTGTGTAACTCTGGACATGTCACCTAACCCTGATTGCCTCCTCCCTCCCCCCTACCCCCACAAAAAAATCATATTCATTTCTGATGTTGAACCCTTTGATAGTGCCAAGAACTTTGGTGGGGAAAACTTTATATTTTGGATCTTGAGGTCACCATAGCTGTTGAAGAAGTAGGGGTTTCATTCTTTGCAGAGGGTGATGACAGATTAGACATTCACAATCAACACTTGGGGGAGGCAGGGGAGTGAAGGCTGAAAGGTTAAGTCCCTTCTGCATAAACCGTTACCTCTTCAGTCATGACTTCCAAACTCTGGCTAGGAATTGAGCTGTCAGTCTTGACAGATATACTTATTCCAAGGGAATTTTGATGTCACTAAGAGACCTCTTAGAGATCAAAATTGGTCTCTAAAGATTTCAACAAGTATTTATTAAGGTCCTATTACGTGCCAGGAACTATGCTAAGCCAATTCAGATCAAACAACAACTCATCCTAACCTTTTCCCTCAACTTCCTAGGAATACCAACTCAGATCAGAACAGTTTCTTAAACAACTTTCAGATTCCAAAATTTGACAAAAAAAACTGAGGAGGCTGTGATTTCTAAAAGACAACAGGTAGGAAATTAAGATGCCATCTTCATGATCTAATTGAAGCATTCATTTGAAGGGGCTTGAAGGTTACCCTAGATGAAAGTAAACAAATTCAAGGAATTATCTTCTCAGGAAATTGATGAGGGTGGAGTCAAGATGGCAGAGTAGAAGCATGGACCAGCTCAAGCACTACCCCCAAAGTCTTCAAAATATCTGTAAAAAATAACTCTCTAAACAAATTCTAGAGCAGCAGAAGCCACAAAATGACAGAATGAAACAGATTTCCAACCCAAGACAACCTGAAAGGCCAACAGGAAGGGTCTATTGCACCAGGCTCAGAGTTGAGCACAGCCCAGTATGAACTTCATGGCACAGAAAGGACTGGAGTATGCTTCAGGGCACTGAATCACAGGGATTTGCTGTGGTTTCCAGCTTTCTTAACATACAAACACCAACGACAGTTTCAAAAGTCAGTGAGAAAACTCTTTCACCTGGATGAGAGGGAATCACAATCAGCCCTCAGCCTGAGGGCTGAAGCAGCCACTGCCTCAGGAGCAAACACTTCTGGAACTCTCAGCCTATGGACCCTGGGGGGAATAGAATGACTGATGTGGGTTTTAGTTCTAAGTGGTGGGAGTAGGGTGAAGAGGAGCACTGGGCTGGTAGAGTTGATGGCAGTTGTGAAAAGGGAATCCTACTCACAGTTTCAGGGCAGAAAAGAATGCTTGTGGCTGCTCACAGACAGAGCACAGGCCAGGAGAGGGGTAAACACCTCTCCCTTTATTGTGCCACCTTGGAAGAACTGACAACTGGCAAGTCCCTACAGATATCTCAGAGAACACCTACACAAAATTTCTGAAGCCTGAGGTAGTATACCTTCCATCTGACAAAGAGCTCAAAAGTCAAGTAGTTGGCTGGAAAAATGCCCAGAAAGAGGGAAAAGTAAGATTATTGAAAGGTAGTTTTTTGGTGAAAAGGTATTTCCTTCCATCCTTTTGGAAGAGGAAGATCAAAAACTATAATCAGAGGAAGACCAAAGCTTCAACCAGAGGAAGATGACAAGGTAAGTCTCCTACATCCAAAGCCTCCAAAAAATATGAAATGGTCTCAGGCCATGGAATAGCTTAAAAAGGACTTTGAGAAGAAAGTAAGAGAGGTAGAGGAAAAATTGGGAAGAGAAATGAGGGCAATGAAAGAAAATCATGAAAAATGGGTCAACAGCTTGCTAAATAAGACCCAAAAAATGCTGAAAAAATAACACATTTAAAAATAGACTAACCCAAATGGCAAAAGTGGTCCAAAACTGAATGAGGAGAAGGATGCCTTAAAAGTAGAAATGGCCAAATGAAAAAGGAGATCCAAAAGCTCACTGAATAAAATAGTTTTTTTACAAATTAGAATGGAGCAGATAGAAGCTCATGACTTTAGGAGAAATCAAGAAATTATAAAACAAAACCAAAAGAATGAAAAAAATAGAACATAATGTGAAATATGTGATTAGATAAACAACTTACCTGGAAAATAGATTCAGGAAAGATAATTTAAAAATTATTACTCTACATGAAAACCATGATCACAAAAGAACCTAGACATCATCTTCCAAGAAATGATCAAGGAAAACTGCCCTGATAGTCTAGAACCAGAGACTAAATTAGAAATCAAAAGAATTCACTGATCACCTCCTGAAAGAGCCCCCAAAAGGAAAAATCCTAGGAATATTGTAGCCAAATTCCAGAGTTCCCAGGTCAAGAAGAAAATATTACAAGTAGCTAGAAAAAAACAATTCAAGTATTATGGAAAGACAATCAGGATAACACAGGATTTAGCAGTTTCTACACTAAGGGACTAAGAGGCTTGGAATATGATATTGCAGAGATCAAAAGAGGTAGGATTAAAACCAAAACTAAGTATTATACTTCAGGGTAAAATGGAATTTCAATGAAAGAAGAGGGCTTCCAAGCATTCTTGCTGAAAACACCAAACCTGAATAAAAAATTTGACTTTCAAACAGAAGAATCAAGAAAATATATCTAGACAGAGGGCACAGGGTGAGATGAACAGGAAGAGACAATATTGAAAAAATAAAATTTACTGTTGAATGGAGTGTACTCAGAGTAAAAGAAAGGGAGGGGTAGAATACAGCAAATCATCTCACATAAAAGAGGCAACAATGAGTTTTTACAATGTGGGGAAAGAGGGGAGAGATGAAAGGGAATAATTGAGGCTTACTTGCTTTGTGTTTCTCCTTCATTCTCAAAGAGGACCATGACATCAAGATAATGACATGACTTGCAGTTGACTTTAATTTGAGGGAGAGAGGGCTGTGCAAGATCACCTTCTTCTCCTTTGCCTTCTGGATCCAGTGGCTTGATATTCATCAGGATGGCTGGAGATGGCACTCTCATGGGATATGACTTATGGAGAGAATAACACATACTCAATTGAATATGTAAATCTATTTTATGCTGCAAGAATGCAGAGGGAAAGGGGATAGGAGAAGGAAGATAATAGAAGGGAGAGAAAATTGGGGAAAGGGATAACCAGAAGCAAACTCTATTGGGGGGGACAAGTCAAGGGAGAGAACAGAATAAATGGAGGAGAGGAGAGAACAAAGGGAAATGTGGTTAATCTAGAGCAACATGACTTAATGGAAGTGTTTTGCATGGCTACACATTTATCATCTATATCAAATTGCTTGCTTTCTCAATGACAGTGGATGGTGAAGGAGGAAGGGAGAGAATAAGGAACTCAAAACTTTAAAAATGAATATTAAAAATTGTTTTTCCATGCAACTGGGAAATAAAATGGACAGGCAATGGACTATAGAAGTCTATTTTGCCCTACAGGAAAATAGAGGAGAGGGGGATGGAATAAATGGGGATCATAGAAGGGAGGACAGAGTAGGGGAAGAGGTGGATGGGGTGTATGCTGTCCTGGGGAGGAGAGTGGGAGAGATGGGAAGAAAATTTGAAATTCAAATTCTTGTGGAAGTGAATATTGAAAATTGAAAAATAAATAAATTATGTATGTTTTCTAAAGAAAAGAAATTAAGGAGTTCCCTCAGAGGACTCAACCATATTGTCTGACATATAATGTTGAATTTCATGGCATTTTGACTCCAAAATAGGAAGAGAACAACTTAGATTGTATGTGTGTATATGTGGTATGTGTGTGTGTGCATGCATGTGTAATCTGACACTGATACATTGACATGAATTACAATACCACATTTCCAATAGCTTGCAGGACTTCTCTACCTGGATGTTCCATCAACATCTCAAGCACAACATGATCAACTCATAACTCATGAACTCTACCCTTCAACCCCCAAAAAAATCCATAGCCTAGCTCATGGAATTTTCCATATTACTGTTGCTGCATAACCACTGTTTTGGTCACCCAGGTTCCCAGATGTGGTGGCATCCTCTACTCTTCTCTCTCCCTCCCCTCCTCTCATATCCAATTAGTTTCTAAGTCTTGATAAGTCTTCTCTTACAATATCTCAAATCTCTCTCCTCTCTATTCACTCTGATATTGCCCTAGTTCAGTCTCTATCACATCTCATCTGCACTATTTCAATAGTCTCTCAATCACTGTGCTTAGCGCATAGTACGTGCTTACTAAATATCCAGTGATTGGCTAATGTTTATTAATCCTCAATCATTTCTTGGAAGATGATGTCTAGGCTCTTTTTTGATCATGGTTTTCATGTAGATCAATAATTTTTAAATTATCTTTCCTGAATATATTTTCCAGGTCAGTTGTTTATCCGATCACATATTTTACATCGTCTTCTATTTTTTCGTTCTTTTGGTTTTGTTTTATAATTTTTTGATTCCTCCTAAAGTCATGCACTTCCATCTGCTCCATTCTAATTTGTAAAATAAAAAAAAAAACTATTTTATTCAGTGAGCTTTTGGATCTCCTTTTTCATTTGACCCTTTCTACTTTTAAGGCATTCTTTTCCTCATTCAGTTTTTGGACCACTTTTGCCACTTGGGTTAGTCTATTTTTAAAGGTGTTATTTTTTCAGCATCTTTTGGGTCTTGTTTAGCAAGCTGTTGACCCATTTTTCATGATTTTCTTGAACTTAGAAGGCTGCAGATTCCCCACTCCTGAGAATGCATACACATACATACATACCTCTTGTGCTTGTTTAGACATTTGACATCTCCTTAGAATCTGGGTATGAGATAGCCTGTGCTACAGATGATTTGTTGGGAAATGTGAGCAAACTCTTAACAGAATGAAAAGGCAAAAGGGATTGTGATTGGCAGTGGTGGGAGTAACAGAATTTTCAAAGTGTTAAACCCTAACAACGACATTGCCATCCCAGTGGTACTTCCAATTTGGATCCTCCTCTCTCCTGAATGCTGACCTCTGTACCAGTTCTTTTTCTATGCTCACTTAATCTCCTAGTCTCTAGTCATCTCTTCCATAACTGCTTGGCCACTATATCTTAACTTTTTTCCAGTCCTCTACTCCCCATAGTTCTAGAATCATGAACCCATGATCAAAGCAAATGTGTCATTGTTCTTGGATAAGGTACATCAATCTTCCCCCAGTATGGCCCCATTCACCTTACCCACAATTGTCCAGACCAAAGCACCCAACCCTGACTGCCATTCCCCTATGGATATTGTATACAAGTTTTTCCAAGAAAACCCCCAATGGGGTCACAAAGAGTCAAGCATGACTGAAAATGGATGAACAAGAACATGAGCTCTTTGAGGACAAGACTTGTCTTTCCTTTACATTCGTAAAATCTAATACATAGCACAGAACACATGCAGAGTAAGAAATTAAGAAATGCTTTTTTTAGATTCACTCATTCATTTTCATTTATAATATCGGATAAAGATGACTGAGATAATCATCTCTTTCCCTCATTTGCCCATTCACTATTTCCTCTTAAATAGTTGATGAAACCAAGGCCCAAAGAGGCTGCTTGTCCAAGATTCCATAGTGAGAGGAAATAGCAGAATGTAGAGTCCCAGAATTCTGTACACCTCCTACACTTGTGCTGTTTTCCTAGCACAAAGCTGGAAGATCAAATCATAAAAAGTATGGAAGAAGCCATCATTCCACCATCTTGAAGTAGCCTCTTCTTTTTCAAGAGTAAAAGTCATTGAGATCTTGATTCTCCCCATGGAAATTCTTGCACTGAATGCCAGCTTTCATGTGTGTTAATAGACCTAGCACACTGTCCTTAAGCTGTCTCCTTTGGGCTTGGATGGGTTAATCCCCTTCAGAGCAGAATCAGCCCTGCCATACCCAGCTTTAAAGTTTGGCTTCCAAAGCATTACAGGAATCTCATGAATGAAATGAAAATGTTTTGAAACTCAAGCCCCTTTAATAGTCTAGCAATCATCAGTAAATTGCCGACTTTACAGGTATAATTTTCAGTAAGGGTCAGGAAAATTCATTCATTAGAATTACGGGAGATAAAAATTTAAATGTTCCTGTAATATTTATAGGAAAAGTGTCATCAGTATCAAATGGACTTAAATCATATCCATTAATTATTAAGCACTTCTCTACATTTCTGAGTGAAGTTTTTAATGGAATGAAATCTCCTTAACTTCAGTAACATCATTACTGCCTATTTATAACGGGCTTTGTGTTTGGCTCAAGAAGTGCTTTCTCACTCAGCCTGGGAGCAGAGGCAGTTATCCCTCTGCGGAGAGGCTTCCAATCGAAACCATTACTTGGGGGGCAAGAGAGAGAAGAGAATGTGGACCATCTTCTAAACATAGGTACCTACTACATAGGTACTCAATTGCACTATTATTGATCAAATCAAGACTTCATTTTTTCAGAAGGGAAAAGATACTTATTTTGTTTCCATTTTGGGTTATGGAGAGGCCCCTTTGCATAATGTGTGGAGTGCAGGGTTTAGAGTCAGAAAGCGTTGTGTTCAAAATCTCCCTCCAATACTAGTCATGTGGCCATGAGCAAATCCCCTAACCTCTCCTCCTCCCCACCACCAGGCAGCTCCCTACAATTGTGTCCTATATAGAATTGTGAATTGGATATAAGGTATAGACTGGAAGCAATTTACACACAGTGAGTTCCCTAATCTGATGAAATCAAAAGTCCCTCGGGGTATTTGTGATAAAAATCATAGGGTCATAAATTTAAATCTTTAAGGGACCTCAATTTATCTAAGCCAACTGCGTCAAAGTCAAATTGAAAAAGAGCAAGTCAGCATACTGACTCAGAAAACCACAAACTAACATAATCTATGTTTTATTGTATTTTTATTTACTTTGTTAAACATTTCCCAACAACATTTTAATGTGGTTCAGGCAGCACCAGGGAACTTCTCTAGCTGCATACCCTTCATTTTATAGATGAGGAAACTTAAGCAGTTATGTGATTTACCTAAGGTCTCACAACTGGTCAATGTCAGAGGTGGGATTTGAACCCAGAGTTCCTGACTTTAAATCCAGCACCAGCACTGTTGTACCACACTGCCTCTGATATTCAGGATCATAGACTGAAAGTTAAAAGGGACTTCCTAGTCCATTGAAACCAACTTTCCTGTTTCATAGATAAAGAAATTGAGACCCTAAGAAATTAAATGCCACTGATCAACATCACATAAGGGGTATCAGAGGTAGGATCTGAATGTGGTCCTCTGATTTCCCTTTGTGAATTATCTTCCTCCATTAGGATCTAAGGACCTTGAAAGTTGATATTATTTCTTCCCAGAACACAGCATTTTGCCCAGAATTCAGTAAGCACTTCATAAATGCTTTTTAAAGCATATATTAATCATCTCTGATGCCAGAGTCAGAGTTCTCTTCATTGTATCATTTTGCCTACCATAGACATAGAGTTGAAATGAACCCAAGAGAATATCAGATCCAATCTCATTCCTTTATGAACGCAGAAACATGGGCCCATAGAAGGAAGGACATTTGCCCAAGGATGAAGAACCACTAAGAGACATAAGGATGCCTTGGAGCTGTGTTTTCTAACGGCTTTCAAAGCATTCTTTGCCCTGTAGAACCCAATATTGCCAAAGTTAAAAGTGGCTGATTTAAAAAAAGAATAAATCTCCTCACTCTTCTCCTTCCCCTTTGCCTTACTCCATTTCAGTATTTGCCCATAAACACTCTCTTTTTATTTGAGCATGATAATAGTCCTACATTTCTCTGGCACTTTAGGGCTTACCAAATGAGTTCATCCCTGGACAGAAGAGATGGAAGACTAAACTTCAAATTAGGAGACCTCAGTTTAAAAAGTTTCTGATATTTACCTTCTTCCACCCTGGACATCTGGGCATTCACCTTGCTACTGCACCTCTGCTCTGACCTTAGAAGAACCTTCTCTGGAAGCAGCCTCCAGAGACTATGGCCCCTTCCTACCCTTCCTTGGGGAGTTAATCCATTCAGTTTTGAACTCTGTCCAGGTGCTGAGATACCCTGATTGATGATGGAGTGCAAACATAGCTAACTTTCTACATAGGGAGCCTCAGTCCATGTTCTATATCCTATCTATCCCAGGAATCTTGCCACCTGCCCTATACATGCGTGCCCTATGTTCCCGGGCCACCTGTCCTCTCTATGTGTATCCTTCCCCCTGTTCTGCACCTCTAAGAGCAAAGGACAAGCTCACTTTTTGGCATTTGTATGTCTAGCCATGAACTCGGTACATAAAACATAGAAAGTACTTAACAAATGTTCCTTCCATTTGTTTTCTCTTCTTTCCTTGTTATTTTTTCTCCTTTCTCATTTTCTCTCTTCTTCCTTTCTCTTTTTTCTTCTTCCTTCTCTCACCTAGGTAAATCACTTTATCTCATGGAGTCCTACTTCCTCATTCTTACAACAGTAATAATTTATAGATACATAGAGATATCTATATCAATAGATATAGATGTATAGATATGTAGCATCCAGTTGCTGTGAGGAGTGGGCAGACAGCAAGCTTTACAAAACTTGTGGAAATGTAAGTTATACATTATGTATACATTATGTAATTTATACTTTATTCTTCCTATTTCACAGTTAAGGAAACTGAGGTTTGGGAGTTTATGTGACACAACTAATAATCTGATAAAAATAGAAGGTTGTAGAAGGCAGGGATTTTTTTTTCTGACTTTGGATCCTCAAGACCTGACACATAGTAGGTGCTTTTAAAATTCTTGTTGAACTAAATGGAAAATTGCAGCAGACTTGAACCCAGTTCTCCAGGCTTCCAGGACCAGCTCTCATTCCATTATACCTCCTTGCGCTTTTATTAGTCAAGATCAGAAATTACCCTGTCAATGTTTATTTTTTTTCATCAATAAACTGAGCTTTCCACAATGGTAACCCCTTAACTACCCTGATAAATTGAGAACATGTGGTTTAAACACATAATGCTGAATACACAAAGAGGTATCTGTGTTTATTCAATTCATAAACGAGATCACCTACCTAATTATGTGCTATTCAATTTGCAAAACGGTGCCATTTCATAAGAAAGCCTCAGGGTGCAGGCAAATCATTAATTACAATACAGTGAGATATTCCAAACAAATGACAACAGGGCAGAAGCAGATCGCAATAAACAGCATTCCACAGCCAGCACTCCTGGGTTCCAATGACACAGACCAGTCAAGCATTAGCAAGGGTAATTGTGTCTATCTCCCACACTGCTTTGAATGTGTAGACCTGGCCAAATACCACCACTTAGAGAAGCTGAGAAGGCTTTTCATCCATGCTCTGATCCTTTTAAATGTGCCTGGAGGCTGCTAACAAATTATAAATGATAAATGTGAACAGCAAGTGTGGATATAAACATATAGGGAACTTATATGTATATCATATAATATATATGGGGGGCTGTAAATATCCACCCACAACCACTTCCCTCCCCCCACATATAATTTCACAAAAACAGAGAGACAGAGACAAAGAGGGGGAGAGAGAAAGAGGGAGAGAGGGAGAGAGAGAGAGAGAGACCGAGGGGAAGGGGGAGAGAGATGGAAGAAGGGAGGTGTACGTGTGTGTCTACACACACACACACACACACATATATATCACTTGTTGGTGGTGACGTATTTTGTAGTTGTTTGTTTTTTTGCCAGACCTGTGACTTCGTTAGAGGAAGAATGTATCTCCTAATGAAGAAACTCCCTAATACAGATTAGCCACTTTTCCTGCAATGTATAGTCTTAGGCACCTGTGGCACTTAGAACTTAAGCAGCTTGCCCAAATCTTAGATCAAATAAGAATCAGAGTCAAATTTTGAACCCAGATCTCCCTGACTCCACACATATCATTCTCTAAACTGTCATTCTATGTATATGCAAACATATGCATATGTGTACATTTATATCTGTTATCAACCAATCAACAAACATTTATTAAACATTATGTGCCAAGAGCAGCTAGGTAGTACACTGGTATAGAGTGTGGATGAGTCAGAAACTCATTTTCTTGAGTTCAAAACTGTCCTTAGATATTGAGTAGCTGTGTTACCCTGGACAAGTCACTTAACCTTGCTTGCCTCAGTTTCCTTGTCTGTAAATAAGCAGGAGAAAGAAACGGCAAACCATTGCAGTATCTTTACCAAGAAAGCCCCAGACGGAGTCACAGAGTTAGTTGTACACAACTGAACAACACTATGTGGCAGACACCATTTCAGGCTACCCAAGGAAATACATGTATTAAATAGCAGAGATTCTTAATAAAATGAAACACCTCCTGTACAGGTTAATACAAATACTCTCATAGCTCAATTCAGACCTTTCATCCTTTTTAGAAATGGTTAAACTCAATCTGAGAATGTCCTTAATTCCTCACTCTTCTTTCCAGTCCTTCCTCCCCATATCCAATGTGTACCTTCACCGCATCTACTCCAGGCATCCCCTTCTCCTCACTCCTACAACTACTAGCGTATTTCAAGATCCCATGCCTTCTCATCTGGGAACTCCTAATGAGGCATTTAACCTCAAGTCTCCATGCTATCACACACACACACACACACACACACACACACACACACACACACACCACTCCAGAATCAATTAAACTTCTCCATTTGACATTTAAAGTTCTCTTAACTCAGTCCCTTTTTCCATTTCCTTATACTTTACTCCCTTCATATTTCCTACACATGACAGTCCATCTGCTGTGATGATGGTGCCTTCATACTGACCATCCCCCACCTCTAGAAGACTCTACCAGCCTCACTTCCACCTCTTGGTCTCCCTGGCTTCCTTCAAGACTCAGTTCAAAGACTACATTGTACAAGAGGACTTTCCCTCAACCACTAAAGCCTCCCTTTTCATATCACCATCCATCTTCTCTATATATATCTTGTATATATCTGGTTATTTTCATGTTACACCCCCATTTAAATATAAGCTATACAAAGACAGGGCCCACTCTTGCCTTTCTTTGTTGGTTCAGAACTTAGTAAAAAGCCTGTCATCTATTATACATTTGGCAAATTCTTGTTGACTGACCAACTGAACCTATTTAGAAGCTTTCCTATTAAAATCTTACAGAAGACTCCACTCCCAAGTTGAAGACAAGGTCTATAAAATAAAAAATAAAATAAGTATCCCTCTGACACCCAGAGCAGCCACCCCTCCACCATGATGGGACCAAGAGAGTTCACCAGCTAGCAGGAAGCACGTTTCACCATATCTTCCTAGGTTGGCTTTGGGAATCTTATAACCCAAGCCCCCAAAGTTTCAGAAGGATATGTTTAACCTGAGAAATAACAATGCCCCTCAGGAGGAAAACTCTAATCAAGAGAATAGAATGCAGCTAGAAAAGCATGACAGGAGATATGAAGCAGGCTGATACCAAGAAGCCAGAACTCACTACATCAAAGGCAACACAAAGAAAGGATCAGGGCTGGGGCTGCAAGTTATGAGAGTATAAAGGCTTTTCAAGGAGCCTGGGAAATGAGAGGGGCATGTTTATTGCAAGCTGTACAGCGACTGGAAGTGAACAGGGCATGTGGCTATTAGAATATGGGTTTCAAAAGATCAAGATTTGGAACACTTGAGGAAACATGCAGAAAGGATGGATATTTGGGGGATGTAGCATTCAGATTGATGAAACTGAAATCCAGCAGGAAAGAGAAAATGCTCAAGAAGTTGACACCTATTACAAGTCCTGCCCCCCAAAAAAGCTTGGAAAGTACATATCAATAAGAAATCATCCTTTCTTTTAAGAAAAAACTAATCTTTCATGGGTCTATTTAGAAGATTCCAATAAAAAAAATCCATGCATTAAAAGATACCATCACACATCAATGAATAGATATAGCTATGGATTTAGGTCAGCCTCAGAGACTCGCAAGCCAGGAAATTCTTACAAGATTTCATGCCCTCTAGGATTTTATCCAAGTTTTTAAAAATCCATTTCCTTCAAGGTTCAGAGACATTTGATGACTTCTCCAGTGGTTTTTTCTCCAATCTCCTCCCAACCCAATAATTTGGTATACATTTTATATTCATATGTCTATATACATGTTGTTTTCCTCCAGGTAGAGGCAGGTAGATGGTATGAGTTCAAATTTGATCCCAGGCACTCACATGCTAGCTGTGTGACCCTGGACAAGTTTCTTAGCCTCTATCTGCCTTACTTTCCTTATCTGAGAAAGCACCTCCCTCCCAGATTGTGTGTGAGGATAAAATAAGATAGGCACATAGTAGGTACTATACAAATGCTTGTCAAAAAGAAAAATATACTTTTTTTAATACAGGGACCATTTTATTTTTGTTCTTACCCATACTGCCAGTACGTAGTAGATGCTTAATTAGTACTTGTTGAACTGAATTGAATGGGTTCATCCTTAATTCCCTAAAATTGCTGTACATATAACAGATGCTCAGGAAAGAACGGAAAATTCAGCAAAAACAAACTTCCTCCTCCCAACGTGTTCCTTATTTCTACTTTTTAACTTCTAATGTTCAACAATCCATGATGTCACTGGGTGGGGACTCATTCCACTGACCACAGAGAACATGCAATCCTTTCATTGGTTAGCAGACAATCTTCATTAATTTCTCAGAGCAAGACCCTCCCTCACCTTTTGTCTGTCCTTCTGGTGATGAATCTCTTGAAAATTGGCACACTGGGTTCTTGGATAATAGAAGTGCAGACTCTCATTGGCCTATGCTCAAAGCCTTCTCAACATCCTAAAAATTTGGGCTCCACTGACAGAGTTTCTCAGAGTTCAGTGTCACAGCCACTCAAGAATGAGATGTCAACATTGACTCTAAGTGGCAGCTGACATGATCTAAGATAGCAGAGAAGACCTATAAGCAACAAGTGAAAGTGTTCGAGAGCCAATCCTCATACAAACCATGAGAAATAATCTTTAGAACTTTCTGAAGAGGCATAATGGGCCAGTTCAAGAGGCAGTAGATTCCCCATCATTTCAAACTCTTAAAGAAGTTGGATGTCCATTTACCAAAGATGATTCCAATTTAATCCAACAAATTCAACAAACCTTTAAGCATCTCCTCTGCTTCAAGGAACTTCTTAAGACATAAGGGGTTCAAAATTGAAACATTAATGGCTAGGATTTATTTCATACTTTAAGGTTTGTAAAGCCCTTATCTTATCTGATGTTATCTCATTTGATCCTCACAGTAAAACTGGAAAGTAGGTGCTAATATTAAACTCATTTGTAGATGAAGAAATTTAGGCTGAAAGAGGAGTTAAGTGACTTGCCCAATGTCAAACAGTTAGTAAGTGTCTGAGACAGGACTTGAACTAAGGTCATCTACACTACTTCACTATCTACTTTTGTGGGGGGGGGGGTGTGGAAAAAAGAACAAAGAGGAAGGAAGGAAGGAAAGAAGTCAGGAAGGAAGGAAGGGAGGAAGAGAAAGGAAGGAAAGAAGGAAGCCAGGAAGGAAGAGAAAGGAAGGAAGGAGGCCAGGAAGGAAGAAAAGAAAGAGGAAGGAAGAGAGAAAGGGGAAAGGAAGAGAAGTTAAAGAAAGGAAAGAAGGAAGGAAGATAGGCAATTGGAAGGAAGGAACAAAAGGAAGGAAAAAGAAGAGAGGTAGGAGGGGGGAAAGGAGGAAGAAAAGAAGGGAGGAGAAAAGGGAGAAAGACAAAGGAGAAAAGAAAGTGAAAAAGAGAGAGGAAGGAAGACAGATGGGCAGGCAGACATGCAGACAGGCAGATACAAAGAAAAAGAATGGAAAAGAGAGGGACAGAAGGAAGAAGGAAAAGGGAAGGAAGGGAAGTAAGTGGAGTTAAAGTAATTCCTGCTAATATATGGGTTAACTTGTTGGTTTCTGAGGTGCTCTCCATTTCAGACACTGTGATACAATAGTGGTCTATGGTAAATGAAGCATTATTCTAACTTAAGCTGGCGGTATTTCTGCTTTCACTGGACACAATAGTCCAAATGTTAATTCATCAACATTGTTAATAAGGAATCATAGGACAATGGAAAAGCTGTTGGATGTGGACTTGTAGGATCTAGTTTCAAATATTGGCTCGGCCACCTGTTACCTATATGACATTATTGAGCAAGTCACTCGCCTTCTCTGGGACTCCCTTTCCTGATTTATAAAATGAAGGGATTGGCCTAGACCTCTAAGGTCCCTTCCTGCTCTGCATACATGAACTTATGACTGCATACTAACCAAGTAGAATGGATTGAAGGAGAAGAGGGAATATTTTCAAGGCCTTGGGTCATGTATAAGATTCTAGGTCCCCTCTCTTTGTGGCAGCAGGAAGACCCTTGGGATGATGCAGAAACAACACTGAAGCATTCTCTATTTTGGTATATATGATCACTGGCTAATACAGTAATGTACAAAGAGCATGAAACACATTATACCCCACATTTACACCCCATTGTGTTCAATCAGTCACAATCTCATCATTCATGTGATGCAGTCCAACAGGGTGGAAGACTAGAGGGGGAAATTAATGGAAAATTTCTCCATAATTCTCTACCTGCCACTGCTGGCGTTAAACAGGAGCCCTGAGCCACCAGTGATTTTGAATAATAAACATCAATTTGCCACTGTAAGGAAGCTGACATCCTTCGAGCATAATTTATTGCCTACCAATTTGATTCTCTCTTACACCTCTCATTCAGGTTGATTGATTGACTGACTGACATCTATATATCCCTATCAGGACTGAGATCTCAAGTTACTGTCTCAATCTGACATTTTGCCTTCATTCAGCCTTAGTTTTCATTTGCTTTCTCATCAATACTTGCAATCATCCACATCTTAGCTAGAATAACAGATGTTCACAATCACTTTTCCACCCACCGTTATCTTTGGATTCACAGAGAAGGTACATAGTGTATTTCCCGTCAGTGAAACTGTCAGATAACAACTGATAGAATGCCAACATTCCAGCATTGACCATCGATTCTACAAAATGATTCTAACATGCAGATGCATCATCTTTTCCCACAGCCCCATCACTTTTATCACTGGTTTATAAACCACCGTGACACTATCGATAGCTACGTGAATTACTTTTTCTAGAACGATTTCATGAAACTCTGAAATGTTAGACCTAAGTTCAAATATATCATGTCAACTGAGCTTCCTTATGTCATTTCTTTCCCTCAAGGGCCAAGCTAATCAAGGATGTTTGAGTCTCTGCAAACCCAGTTTTCTAATTGCTTAAAAATGCATTTATTTCTAGCTGTCAGTAGATTTTTTCCTCTTCTTTCTCTAGCAGTGGGAAGGGAATTGATGTAGGAGGTAGAAAACCTGGGTTTTTGTCCAGGTCTTTTACCGCTAGCCATATGACTTAAGACAATTCTCTTCAGCTGTCTGAGTCTCAACTTAATCTTCTGTAACACAAAATAATCGGGGTGAGGGAGCGGGGAGGAATTAGATGATCCTAAAATGACGCCCCCCCCCCAGGTTTCCCAAAGTTTGTGGATGGTCCTTTAAACTGAGAACTACTTGAGATCAGGACTTCTGTTCTGCCTTTCTTTTTTTATCCTCAGTACTTAGCATATAGTAGGAGCTTAATAAGTGATTGCTGACAAACCAAGAGCAAGACTTTGGGGCTGCTTAGTACTTACCAGCTGGTTCATAAATATTTATTTAGTGCTTACTAATGTGCCAGGCACTATTCTAACCTATGGGGATATAAAAAGATCCCACAAGAAGCTCACAATCTAATGGAGGAAAGACATTTGTACAGAGTGGATAATTATTAGGTTTTTTTTTTTAATTTCTTTGTTTTTGAATTAGAATCACAAAGTTTGCCTCCTTTGCTTTTAAGGTGTGCGTTTGTAAAATACCATATTAATCCAACTCTGCTGTCTCTCTGTAGCTTTGCAGAAACATTGCACATAGGATGGGGAAGTAGAATGAATTAACAAGTCTCCTTGATGCCCCCATGAAATGAAATTTCTGGTCAAGATGGTCTTCTAAGCAACCTACCTACTTACCTTGAATATAAGAGACTAGGCCCTGGCCTCTGATACTGGATGGCATTTTCAATGGTGTTCAAAGGGTTCAATAACACAGGAGCAAAACATCTTTCACTGTGACCATGACTTTTGCTCTTTACCAAATCTGGCTCTCATGTTTAAATCATCATGTTCCCAAATAATCAGTCTTCATTATTAAAATCTCTTCCTGCCTCATGAGAAGTCAATTTCCCCAACTTCACAAGTAGAATAGAACCCAATAATGATTAAAGACCTACTATGTCCTAGACATGGGGATAAAGAAACAAAAATAACCCATCAAAAAGTAGCTTTTAAGCACTTAATTTATATTAGGGGCTGTACTAAGGCCAAAAAATACAAAAACAAAATTAAAATGGTTCCTATCCTCAAGGAGTTTATATTCTAGTGGGGAGACAATTTGTAGATAAATAAGTACATACAAGATAACATATAAGTAGCTGGATGGTATCCTTAGAGAATGCATTAATATCTAGGGGAAAACAAAACCAGTTTTGCCCTCAAAGAGCTTGGGGGAGAGAGGTATAAATTGGAAGGGGGAGGATGGAATGAAGATTATTCTTAAAGTCCCTCCAGTGAATTCTAGAATATATTGAAGAATGGTTATGGGGGGAAAATAAATTCAAAAATCAGTTGTCGATGATTGCCGATATTATTTTTCCAATATCTCTCTTCTAGGTCCTGTAGCAGCAAGTATCCTGATACATCCAGGATGATCTGCTGGCACAGGTTCTTAGATCTGCTTTTCTAAGGAAAGCACCTTAAAAGTGGGTCAACAATCTGTCTTAATTACATTCATCAATAGAGAAAATACAAACAGAGGAAAAAAAGACCAACAGACAGGGCTTCTAACTGTCTGAACATAAGCAACACATACATCACAGATCAACAGACAGATCCAACTGCCTGACCATTATATAGATACATTGTTACCAGAGAGAGAAGCACCAACACCTGGGTTTTCAAAGTGGGGGGTGGGATAGCTAACAGTGGGAAGGAAATTAACGTAGGAGGTAGAACACTTGGGTTTTTGTCCAGATCTTTTACTTTTAGTCATATGACTTAAGACAATCCTCTTCACCTGTCTGAGTTTCAATTTAATCCTTTGTAACAAAATAAAATGGGGGGTGGAAGAATATATATATATATATGTGTGTGTGTGTGTGTGTGTGTGTGTGTGTGTGTGTGTGTGTACACACATATACTTTTCAAAGCCAGGGGGCATCAAGACCCTCGTGACCAAGTGTCTCATTAATAAAAGGTATGGGCCTTTCTGCAAAACGAGGCTTCCTTTAATGGGCTCCACATGAGTATTATTAATGGGTAGGGAAGATCCTTGACTCTCATTATGGGTCCCCTTCTTGGTCTTCATCTCTCAGTTGGACTTCTGCAATAGCCTGCTAATTACCCTTCTTGTGAAAGCCTCACCCCCTCTCCAAATCATCCTCCACATAATTGTCAAACTGACTTTCCTAAAGTACAGTTGTGATCTTGCCACCTGACTTTTCAATAAACTCCAGTGGTTCCTAAAAACTTGTGGAATCAAATGTAAACTTTGGTATTCAAATCACTTTACAAACCTTCCTACTTCAACTTACACATTCCTCCTCTCCCTTCAGTCATGGATCAATCCATATTGGCCTTGTCCCACAGATACCACCCTCTGCCTCTGGAATCTGGAACTTTGCACTGGCTGGTCCCCCTGCCTGGAATGCCCTCCCTATTTACCTCTGCCTTTTAGAATCTCTGGTTTCCTTCCAAATGAAGCTCAAAATCCTCTTCTCCATGAAACTGGCACACTCCTTCCCCAAAAATATTTCATCCTGTATGTTCGTACATAATTGCTCAGTTATTCTTCAGGCATGTGTGACTTTTTGTTACCCTTTTTGGGGTTTTCTGGGCAAAGATACTGGAGTAGTTTTCTATTTCCTTCTCCAGTTTACTTTACATATGAGGAAAATGAAGCAAACAGGGCTAAGTTATTTGCCAAGGGTCACAGAGTTAATCACTGTCTGAGGTCAGATTTGAACTCAGGAAGAAGGTGAGTCTTCCTGACTCTGGGCCTACCACTCTATCCACTGTGCCACCTAACTACCCTTATATGTATATATGTGTATCATTACTTGAATGCTGTCTCCCCCATTAGACTATAAACTCTTTGAGGGTAGGTTATTATTTTGTCTCTCTTTGTATCCCTAGTAACTGGAAGTCATGTAGACCAACTGTCCCTGAATACAACACATCCATCCCAAGGGCATATCATTCTCACTTGGATACCTTCAGTGCAGGAGAACCCACATGACCTTCCAAGGGAGCTTGTTTCATTCTTGGACACTTTTAGCCATTAGGAAGCCTACATTTTCCTCTTTGTAGTGAACAGTTGTTTCTCCTAGTCTTACTGTCTGGGACCAAGCAACCCAATGGAATCCCTGTTCTTTGAAGCAGCCTTTGACAAAAGCTCTCAGGTCCCACATAATTCTTCCCTTCTCTAAGCTAAACATTCATAATTCCCAATCCCAACAAGGCCAGATGTTAAGATCCTTCACCATTTTGGACATATTCTCCTCTAGCTATTCCCTAACTTGTCAACATTCTCCCTAAAAAAGTGGTACCCAGAATGACAGCTAATGTTTCAGATGGCCTCTGGGCAGAGTACAGTAGATTCAAGCTGTCAGCTCCCTCATCCAGAACACTCTGTCCATCTTCTTGCTGCCAGACAGACCCAGGTCATAATTTTGATTTATATTGATCTTATAATCTACGAAAAAAGCCATCTGGATGTTTTTTCAGATAACGTACTATATAACAACACTTCCCCCATCTTGAATCTGTGAAATTGTTTGCTTGTTAAACCCAGGTGTCAGACTTAACATTTATCCTTATTAAATATCTTCATATTCCATGTTGTTATTCAGCTGTTTTTCAGCAGTCTGACTTTTCATGATCCTATTTGAGGTACTGGATACTGGATATGTGGTTTGCCATTTCCTTCTCCAGCTTATTTTACAGATGAAGAACTGGGGCAAGCAAGGTGAAGTGACTTGTCCAGGGCCATACAGCTAAGCATATGTCTGAGGCTGGATTTGAACTCATGAAGATGAGCCTTCCTGATTCCAAGCCCAGAGTTGTACCAACTGTGTTACCCAGCTGACTCTTCTTTCTATCTGACCTAGGATTCTAAATTATTGAGATTTATTTCATTCTATTATCCAACATGCCAACTCCCCCTCCCCAGGTTTGTATTGTGTATAAATATGGCAATTCTCCATAAGTCAGTCAAAAAGCGTTATTAAGATGAAAGCATCACTATATTTAGGTTGTTTCTATGTGAGTAAAATAGAGAGGAAAGCTTGAGTTGTTAGTTGCTTGATTCAAAATGTAAATGACAGATTTACTTAATCTAAACCTAGAATATCCTGTTTTGCTTCCATAGCTAGGTAATTGAAATTTTTTATTTGGGTTGTTTGTGGTGGATTGGAGGGGGCTTCTCGAATTTTAATGAACAATTACCTCAACTCTCCCTGTCACTAAGTCTGGAGTGCCTATGATCTCATGGGATCAACTTGAACTGAAGCAATGAAAAATCATTGAATGCATAATACAAGGAAATTCAGGAGGGGCAAAAAAGTTCGCATGTGATTTTCCCTGCCTTTTTAACTAGGCCAAGACCACCAAGCAGAGAAAAGAGAGAGATTTAATGTGGCATTTTCTCCCTGATCTTTCTTTTGAATAATAAGGACTTTCTCCAATTCCCTTAATGATTGTTTACAATTCAGAAGCCAAATGGAGATATGGCTGAACTGTCCCAGCTATCTACAGAAAATGCATCAATATGTCATGTCTTCCAAAGCACTGTGACCCCTCCTTGCTGCAGGTTGCTTATCTTGGATTAAAAGCAATTTAGCAGGAAGACCATGCCTTATTCATCTTTGTATTCTCATAATGCTGAGTTCAGTGCCAGGCATGCAGCAGACACTCAAGAAACACCATCAATTTGAATTAGAGAACAACCATTCTCCTTTTTGCCATTGGTCGTATATTCCACTTTGGCCTTTTCATCTCTGTGGGTGCTCTTTTCACCAGTACAGAGTTGGACTTCTCTGTCCTATGCTGTCTTTTGGTGTAGTCTAGTGTAAAGAGGACTTAGTGCAATACCTGGTACACAGTAAGTACTTAATAAATTATTTACTAATTGGGGGAGAATTTTTTTACACGAAAAAATGTATTTTGGATTGGTTGGTTAGAGGAAGGCCTTGTTTTAAATTCCATCTAGGAGCATCCTGGTCATTTAACCATCGCCACATCATTTAACCTCTATTAACTTCAGTCTTTTCATCTGTAAAATGGGGATAATAGCACACTATCTCATGGCGTTGTTAAGAAGGAAGGGTTTTATAACTCTCAAAGAATTATAGAAATACGACTTAGTAGGAACAATGATTGGCTAGAGGGCAAGCCACTGAGTCAGGGAGGCCTGGGCCCCAGTTCTGCCTGTGACACATACTAACAAAACATAACTTTTCAGTGCCCCAGGCAACTCTTTAAGATGATTGGGTGCAGAGTCGATGCCACGATCTTCATCTTCGAGAGCTCCATTTGCTGAATAGATCACAGTGCAAGACATTATCATCATAACTAACATTTACATAATACTTTGCGATTTGCAGAGCACTTTAAATGAATCATTTCATTTGTTCTTTGCAATTACCTTGTGAGAAAGCGGCTATCATTATTCCCCTTTTTACAAATGAGAAAACTGAGGCTGGGAGAGGTGAAGTGACTTACCCAAAGTAATAGAGTCAATAACCGTCGGAGGTAAGATTACAATTTTTGAGTCTAGCACCACCATGCTGCCTAGCGGCTCCTAATCACAGCAATGACAATACAAATAACTGATTGGTTTGATGAGATTCTCTCCTCCTTCCCCCCAAAAAACAGAACTTGGTAATCAGCCTTCCGGTTACTTTACTTCATAAGTCCTTATATAACAGACATCTCACCAGGCTCTTAAATGAAACTTTTCTTACAGGCTAACACTAGATTATTTAATGCCCACCCACCCACCTAGCCTCCAGCTCTCTTCTCCAGGAAATGGAGGCATTAGGCACTATGCCCTAATTCAAGTAAGTTGAATTAGAATTTGATCTTCCACCTCTCATCGTTGTTTGCTTTACACCGGCATAAACTGTGTAGGAGGTACCAGTAACCAAACCATAAACCCTGACAGTGACAAATACCCACACACATACTCCCCCACATAGCAAGATGACCATTATGGAGATGAAGATCCAAGGCAAGCACAACCTTTGAGACTGCAGTCACTAACTCGGTGCCTCTCAGAATCTCCTTTCTCTCTGTACTCACTCCTGCTCTCAGGCCAAAACGCAGAATTCACCATAACCACTGACTCTCCCTACCATACTAAACTCTCTACCCCAGCCTGGCTTCATATTCATCATCTTTCACCATATGCCAGGTCTATTTCCTTTCTCCAAGTCACTAAAACTCTCCAGGCCTCAGTTTCCTAATATATAAAATGAGGGGGTTAGATTCAGCTTCTAATGCCCCCTCCAGCTATAAACATAAGCTCCCATGAGATATAGCCTGTGCTAAAGTGGGGAGGGAGGAGGTGGCATGGTATGTACCTACAGGCAACAGCAAAATTGGCCAATTCAACTAGAACTTAGGCTTCACAAGAGGAAATAATTGAGTCGTCATTATCATTAACAACAGCATAGACTGGAAGTTCCCTGGGTCCAACATTTCAGTTGCATTTCTGCTTTCTATATTCCTTGGGTTAGCACCCAGGGGCAATCTCACCAAGTGACCTTTTTTTTTTTTTTTTTTTTTTTTTTTGGTCAAAGGATAGGTTGATGTGTTTGCTCTCACTCTCAGGCAAACCTTCTTTTCTCCTAACTAGAGCAGATGTGACTGGCAGAAACTGGGAGAGGCTCTCAACAAAAGAGAACCATTTGTTTCCTCCGTTTACTTATGGTCCCAAGTCATTAATCAAAGAAACAGGTGGGAATAGGTTGGGGAACCAGGGTGCACTCTGCACCTGGAAAGAAATGGAAACCAGAGCTGGGCCATCCCAAGAGTAAAATAGTTCTTAGCTGCGGTTTGTAAGAGCCCTCCTTACAGAAGGGAGGTTTGGGACTGGTAATTGATTTTCCAGGGTCAGTGGGTCTACATGAAAGGAAATGAAAAATGGTATTTCTCCTGCTAAAAACTCCTTTTGAAGATATTAGCAAACTGTCAGGAAATCATAGATTTTCATGAATGGGAGGGAGCTTCAGACTATCTAATTTTCCCCCCTCTCTTTGTGTCCTCACTGTTTAAAACAGTTTCTAGAAGAGAGTAGGTACTTAAGAAATGCTTGTTGACTGGACTTGACCTGAACCAGATAAGCATTTCCTCTAAGATCTCACCTAGCCTTCTACATACACAAAGAGAGAAACCAGAACCTTCTGGGACAATCCATTCAACTTGTTAGGAAATAATGTAGTAGGAAGAAAAGAAGAGAGAATGTCCCAGGGCAGGACGATAAGCTTCGAGTCACAGGTTATTGGTCCTGCAAGGGTCCTGAGACTACGGAACACAGAGTTGAGAACAACTTTAGAACATGAAATATAGAAAAACCTTAGAATATAGAATGTCAAATGCCAAGGCAATAATACCAATAATCAGAGAATCTGTCAATCAACACACATTTATCAAATAGTAACTACATTCTAGGCACTGTCCTAGGTGCTGGAGGTTCTAGTACACACATACGTAAGTATATACATAATAAATTCAAGGTTCTTTGGGAGAGAGGGTACTAGTAAGACAGGTGAATCAAGGTAGTGTTGGAGCTACATTTTAAAGGAAGAAAGAGATTCTATGATGGAGGAGGAAATACATTCTAAGCACAGGGGCTAGTTAGAGCCAAGGCTTAGGGAGGAGAGATGGCATGCCATATATAAGTATACATATGTATGGCTGTATATATAGAGAGAGAGACAGTCAAAGGCAGAGAGAAAGAGACAGACAGACAGTTTGGCTAGAAGATAGAGTGCAGGGACAAGAGGAATATATGAGAAGGCTGGAAAAATAGGTTGGGACTCAAGTTGTAAAGGGTTTAAAAAATCAATACAGAAGTTTTACTAGTATTATTTTAATTCTTAAGGTAAAAAGGAGTACTGGAATTTATTGAGTAGTGGAATACCATCATCAAATTTATGCTTAAGGAAAATCACTTTAGCAACTGTACAAAAAATGGAAATAGATACTTGAGTCAGGGAGATCTGTTAACATGCCATTGAAATCTCCTGGCAAGAGTCGATGAGGACATGAATATGGCAGCTGTTTAACTAGAGAGAGTTAACCTAGAACACAAAATGTTAGAGCTGAAAGAGAAACTGAGTATCAGAAGGGACATTCTACCAGGATTAGAAAGGACCTTGGAACACTGAACATAGAATGCCCAAGGTGGCCGGAACCTTAGACCACACAATATAGATTGTTAGAACTAGAAGGTACTTTAGAAGATCAGAGCTGGCTGCCCAAACTAAAAGGGACTTTAGCAACCATCTAATCCAACCACTTTTCAGAGGAGGAAACTGAGGCAAAGAAGGGGAAAATGACTTACTGAAAGTCAATTAGTGGCAGGCTCTAGATTAGAATTCAGTCCTCCTGAGTTTTAGCTCATATCCCTGAAGTGTGCTAGTTCAAAAGAGGCAGAATGTGTCCTGGGTTATTGTATCCCAGAGGGTAAGGTGATTTGTCCCATGATATATGACAAAGGTAGTTTTATTCCTGGTAGAATGAAGAGATCATCTCCTGGTTGTAATTTGAGGGAAACCAAGGAAAGGTTTCAACCTCACACTCTGTGATCTGACTCTATGCCTGAAATTCCAATATTAATTTAGTTCAAGACTTTAGAAGTGAGTTTGGTTTTTATTTTGTTTTGAGACCATCAGGACTAAGTGACTTGCTCAGGGTCACACAGCTAGTAAGTGTCTGAGGCCAGATTTGAACTCTTGAAGATGAGTCTTCCTGATTCTAAGCCCAGTGCTTTATACCACCTAGCAGCCCGTGACTTGACATAATTTGGTCTTATACTCAGGACTCCTTATTTCTCATCTTGGCTTTTTAACAACACTAGCCCCAGTCTAATGTCGATGTGAGATTCCTATCTCAGACTCCTGGTCTTTTGATCATTTGGGAGGAGGGGAGGACTGTCACATGCCTTCTTGAAACCTAAGTAGGAGCAGGACCCCAAGGACAGGAGATGCTCCATTAACACTTGTTTGATAAATGAAAATAGTATCGAAACATCAAACAGACAGATATTCCTTACAGTGTTTGTAAAAAGTCTGAAACAGAGAACCTCATCCCACTATCACCAGGAGACAAAGAGAAGCTGACATAGGCCTGACAAAGATGTGACGAGCACTGATTGCCCATTATGATGAAGCATGGAGGGCCACTGGTGCCTCTTTACTGTATCTCTGGTGCAAATCATCAGGAAGTCCTCAGAGACCAGAAAGGATGGACAGATTCTCCTTTGGGTATCCAGTTGCTCAGATACTCCTTTGATCTAACGCTCTATTTCCTTTTTAGCATTATTGTTTCAAAATGCTTAAAGCTGTATTCATCTCTAAGTCACCAGGACACGGGAGCAGATTACATCTAGATTTATGACAATGAGGAATGATGATAGACTAGAGAGAAGGAATGTTTACTTCATACTTAAAAGACCTCTTTGATTTCTTTGACCAGAGTACTTACTCTCTCCTCTAATTCTGATAGCAAACTCTCAATAAGTAAGCTAATGTATTGAAAGCAATTTGTCAACCATGGTAGAAATATAAATTTTATTTATTGTGAAACTTCACTAGATGTTCTTTGAATGTTAGTGTGTACAAAAAAGTCAGTGATATTGTCGATAGAATTCTTAACTTGGAGCCAGGAAGAAATTGTTTGGAATCCTGCTTCAAATGCTTATTGACTACGTGACATCAGGAAAGACACAGAACTTGCCTATTTTTTATAATAACAATAACCTCATTTTATAACAATAACAAAAATAAACAACTAATATTTATATTGTGCTTGCTAAGTGCTAATGTGGTGCTAAGTGGCTAAGATAATTATCTCATTTTCTCATCTATAAAATGAGGATGTTGGACCCGATGACATCTCAGATCCTTCCTAGCCCTACATATATGATCTAATGAACCTATTGATAAACCTCTTCAAACTTGAGTGATAGCTTTACAATATACCACTGGATAGATGTTATAAAGACTATTCTTACACATTATCACAGTGTGAAGATACTTTCCCCTTATCTCTTACCCAACCCAATTTGCTCCAGGTGCCAAGATTCCTAGTTTCAGCTCTGTTGGTAAAGTTTGGTGGATTGTCTTTGGTTGTGTTGGGAATGAGAAACAAACAGATTTTAAAGCTCAGAAAACTTACCAAGAAAATACAGTTGGGGGAAAGGAAGATGAGAGAGACAGAGGCCTGAGAACAGTGGAAGGAGAAGAGAAAATGGAAAGGGTGTTGGCTAAAGACAAGAAATTGATTTAAAAATCATTTTTCCTTCAAGAAACGGCATAGTGTTTCATGAAAAGGAAACCAAGAGACCTTACAGTGGTCATTAAATCTATCTAAACCTGAGTTTCTTCATCCATAAAATGGGTATAGTACTAACTACCTCAATGAGCTTTTGTGACAAAGTTATTCTGTGACTTCACAGTGCTATAGGAATGAAATTATCAATTCTTTATTTTGTTCCACTATCCTTACTGAAATATATAATGTTCACTAAGCAGACTGTAATAGTTCCTAGATGGGGTACTCAAAGGGGAAGGGTCACAACTCAAGGATGACCCTCTGAAAACCCTGTCAAAGGGGCTAGCAACTTGGAGCCTTGAACTATATAACATGTTCTGGAGATGTCATATTTGGCTCTTGAAGTGATATAATGGAAGAAGGAAGGAAGGAAGGAAGGAAGGAAGGAAGGAAAGGAAAGGAGGGAGGGAAAAATCACAGACAATGTGTGGAGCCATAACATGCCCCCCAGTAGTTTTCCCCAAACTAGAGGTAGAAAGGGCACATGCATGGGATAAAAAATTGATTGACAGTAGCATGTAGCATAGTGGGTCTGAGTCAGGCTAAATTGGGATATGTCTAACCAGTCTGGAATCCAGGGCCACAAGTGGGAGAGAGAATACTGAATAAGAGGCAGAGGTTTGGATGAATAAGTCTGAGATGAAGCTGGCAGAGGAACGCAGGACTGGAATTAGGAACCCTGGGATATGGACTTGTTCCTGCTCTGAGCTCGCTGTGATCATGGGCAGGCCACTGCCACTCCATGTTCTTTTTCTTCCTCATCTGGAGACTGAGGGTAGTGGGGGAGAAAGAGGGGAGGACAAAAATGACAACCAAGAAACCCTCAATGATGCCCCATTTAAAACTGTGCCTTAATGGCCTGGATTTGAGGGCAGTAGCCAATCACTCCCCCAATCCAACATTTCCCTAACACATTTCCTGTATTCAATCACAAGAGCCAAACGCATTTGTTTTCACCTTGGCACCAAAGGTCAAGCCAGGAGGTTGGAGACCGATGCCCATGAAGCTTTTCCTCTTTTAAATAAGCCCCTAACCAAAAGGGACAAGAATCCAGGATCCCTTTTTGGAGCCTGTCAGACAGAGAATACCACAAATTATTGGCACACATTTTGGAATTAACTAAATTCTTTGAGAACAGAGGTCATGTTTTACCACTAATTGTGTCTGGATTATCCATCATTTCTACAAGAAAGAATAACTTCAAGGTAATAAATATTTTCTCAACCCTTAATGTTCTGTTTCATAACTAGCTACCTGGCAATGAGTTCTCAAAGTTAAATTGGGATTGGAGATTGCTGTGGAGATAAGTGAGTCTCTTTCAGACCTCTAAGACTTTCAAAGCCCCTGCCTCAGCACCTCCAAATCTTTCTCTTTATTCTTATCAATCGATCAATCAACAAGCATTTATTAATCACACTGTGCTGGGTGCTGCGTATACAAAGGCACAATCCCAGCATATAGAAAATGACACAATCCTTGCCTCGATTGTTAATATGCCTCAGGGGAAATTAATATGCTCAAACAAAAGTACATAACCAATCAATAAGCATTTATTAAACACCTGCTGTAAGTAAGGCATTGTGCTAGGTGCTGCATTTATAAAGAAAAAGAATTAATTAAACAGTCCCTACCTTCAGGGAGCATCCATTCTATTGGGTGATGTAAATTCTTCTTAACGTATGTCTACTCAGTGGGGTGTTGGCTCCGGTAGACAAGATAACTTGACTTACTCCTCTCTGGGCCACATTTTGTCTCCACTGAAGGAGCACAGAATGCCTCACCCAACCCCCAAATTTGGAGTGTTGGATAGGATGAGTTTTGTTAGCAGTTGCGGTGAGATTCCATATGCTGTGTGTGTCAAAACTGAAGATAATTTTTGTTTGGATCTAATAAACAAACAGACCTTCTTCTGCAGAAAAGGATATTGTAAAATTGGCCCGACTGGGAAGCTTTTTGCGTGGCTCCCAGTATTAATGACTGATAGAACACACCTGCAGGTTAAGAATGAGCGCATATGGGAAACATGTGTGGATGAGGCTACCTTCATTCTTATTGGTTTGGGAGAACAAAGCTGGGAAGGAGGAAGAGTAGGCTGATTAACCCTTTGCCTGGGGAGAAAGGAGAGTTTCTCACAAACTAGTACAGTAGCAATAATTTCCATTTTTAAAATGCACATACCTGACAATGAATGAAACACTGTATTCAGGCTCTCAGGCTGGGGGATGCTGATATACTCTTTCTCTAGTGGTGCAACTTCACTCTAATTCCGCATTCCTTCGCTCCCATACTGACACATGATAACTTCCCCATCTGCCATATTCCAAATCACCCAGGAGTCAATTTTGATCTTCCCTCTCCTTGACAGAATCAAAGAACTTCCCAATCAGAAAAGATTTCAATGTCCACCTAGCCCAGTCTATACCTGCAGAAGAATCTCCTTCCCTGATAAATGGTGGTCTAGCTTTTTCTTGACAACCTCTAGTGAAGGGAGACAGTACTTACTAAAGCAACCCATCCTACTTTTAGAAAATTCCAATTCTTAGGAAACTTTTTGTGGCTGGTCTTGTTATTCAATTGTTCAATCATGTCTGACGCTTCCTGACCTCATGGACTATATTGTCCATGAGGTTTTCTTGGCAAGGATACTAGAGTGGCTTGTCATTTCCTTCTCCAGATCATTTTGCAGATGAGGAAATTAAGGCAAACAGGGTGAAGTGGCTTACCCAGACTGATACAGTTAATAAGTGTTTCAGGTGGGATTTGAACTCAGATCTTCTTGACTCCATGCCTAGCACTCTACCTGTTGAGTCATCTAGTTGTATCTATTTTTTTTGTTCCATAAAGTTTATTTCCACCATTCTGAATCTATCCATTGTTCTTTAGTTCTCCCATCTGGGGTCAAACAGAACAGTTTAATTCTTCTTTAAAATGATAGCCCTTCAAATACTTGACAATAGCTCTCTTTCCCTACCCTTGCCAACTCCCCTTAACCTTACCTCCAAACTAATCACCAAGTCACTTGACGTCTGTGGACATCAGTTCCTCTCTGAAAAGATATTAATTATATGACGTCTGAGGTCCTTTATAGCTTTAAGACTGTGATCCTATGATTTCTAGTTAACGATGAAGCCTAATTATTTTACATGTGTATTTTTAATTCAGTTTCATTTTAATTTCAATTCCAAATTCAAATTCTCCTCCTTCCCTTCCTCCCTCTCTTGATTATTTAATAGAGTCAGATCTTAGTTTTGTCTTTCCAAGTGTATGGAGATCTCCCAGAGGACAGAAAAGATGATCCTATTCATTTCTCTCACAAGTTCAAATATAGAGATGGATCTAGAATGAGGACACAGGAATTTCTCACTTCTTGCTCCATCGTGAACAAGAATCGGTATAAGATCTCCAAACTACAAAATGAGAACAAAGGCAGAAATGAGACAGTCAGGCCATATGGAAATAGACAGAAAACAGACATCTTCCTGAGATCAAGGGGAAGCTCAGGACTCTTCACTCCCCACCGTCACCTAACTCTTTCTGTTTTGGGAGGAGTGAGTTCCCTTTGTCTAATATGTGCATACGTGTCAATCTAGAAATCAGTTAAGACATTCCCTTGTCCTAATCAACCAAGTGATAAAGGAGTAATTTGATCCATCACTAATATTTTAGTCTATATCAGCCCATCAGTCACTGACGATATGGCCTTGAATGCATGTAAATTCCTAAGTCATCTAAGGCTGATTACTCATTACCTTGCTCCATGTCACCTTAGACTCCTGCTATTATCTCCTATGTCTGTGCCTTTGCAAAGATTATTCCTGCTGCCTGGGATCAGCTCTCTCTTCTTAGAATTCCTAATTTCCTTCAAGGTTCAATTCAGGGACCATGACTTAGAAGAGGCCTTTCCTACTTGTCCCCCAGGAGTTATTTTCTATTTATGGTCTTGAGAGCAGATTTCAATCTTGGTTTGTTTCTGTTTTTTAACCCCATCAACTAGCAGAGTTCCTGATACAGTCCATGCTTAACAAATAAATACTTGTGGAATTAAACTGTGTTGAAAAGAACCCACTAAGAGTCCCAGAGCCATCTCATTTTCTTTTTATGGGGTAATAGCATTTCTGATCTAAAAGCAGCACATAGAGCTTACCTATCTGCAACATCACCATTCTGAAGCACAGCTGTCAGGCAGGAAGGAAGTTTTATACTCATAGTTCTCTGCACATATATGCTTCATGCATTTTACTCATAGAGTACCTTGAGCTTTTACTCTGCGCTTACGGACTCATACTTTCCACATAATTCTAAGACATTTGGTCATCTAGTTTCTAAGTGAAGATAGATTAAAAGAAGTCTATTAAAAGGGGGTAGAGAAGCTTCTACAGGCAGGTACCCTGGTGAGAATGAAAGTAGGTATTTGGAAGCAAGAAAGTGATTTTAAAGCTAATAAAAACCACAGGTACCTATGGTCATTTTGTATAGAATCATATCAGCCAAGACAAATGTCGTTTGATATATGATAGAGGGACAACACTTGTGCTTGTCCTAAAAAGGCATAGCTAGGAGACATGGGGAGAAATTAATTGGAATTGCAGAATCACAAAATAGGAGAGTTGGAAGGGACCTCAGTGACCCCCCTAGTCCAACCCATACGCAGTAAAAGTCCCCACTGAAATGTACCTTACATGTGGTCACCTGGACTCTATTGGAAGATCTACAAGGTCAAGAAACCTACCATTTCTCAAGGCAGTTCACTGCTCCTTTGGACATTTCTAATGGTTAAGAAGTCATCCCTAGCAATCAAATTTAACTTGTACCAATGGCTCCTGGTTCTACTTCTGTTCTGCTCCATGAAACTAAAAAAAAGGATAACAAAGAAAAAAAAAGAAAAGAAAAACAAACAAGTCTACTGGCTACCCTTTTTTATAAGATGGCCTTTCAAATACTTGAGGCCAGATGTCGTTCCCTCCCTACCCCATCTTCTCAATCTAAAACCTGGTCTTCAAGATTAAGCAGCCAAACTGATTGCTATATGTCATCATCACGATAATAACTGACATTTATGTAGTGGTGCTTACTATGTCGCAGGCACTATGCTAAGCACTATACAACTGCTATCTGATTTGATCTCATTCGCATCTCCTTTAATGTCATTACCACTGATAAAACCATATCAGTTTCTGATGCTGAACCATCTTACATGCAAAGGACGTTCTTTTCTGGGTTTTCAAAAACGGTGACTCTGGCACATACAGGAGTCATTGCCAGGCTACATCTCTACAGGACTTGTTTTCCAGGATGATGGTTATAGACAGGGGGATGTCACTCCCAAGGCTCATAGGTTCAAGGTCCTGAACTATCTCCACCAAAGTCTAAGGAAAGATGGTGATCAAGGTACTAGAGGTGGTTTGGTTTGCCTGGTGCATACTCTGTCTTGTCTCTCCCTCACCTCAGCGTGCCTTTCTGCTTCATCAAGGCTGACTTGCTTGCCCTGTGAGTAACAGTT
>CM053772.1:250288397-250313387 GCA_028658325.1 Potorous gilbertii | reverse complement strand
GACAACCAACTGCTTTGAAAATAACAAGTTCAATGGAAAGAATATTCTGGGTTTGAAATGGGAAAACTTGGGTTTGGACCCTAGTTTTGAAGTTTACTGCCTGGATGAATTTGAGCAAGCCACAGTCTTGTCTGGAGTCTTTATCTGTAAAATGAGACCTTTGGGCTGATCCTGTGATTGAATGATGTCAATAATTCCTATGCCATCCCATCTCACTCAGCCTTTAAGGATAGAGAGTGGGCATGGCACTTCCAGTAGAAAAATAACTTCTTAAGGTCATCAACTGTCTTGCATTTTATCATTTCTATCCTAATATTATATCTTGTGAATGTCCTTTTCTTGCCACTCAAACCGTCAGTATTCCAATTTAGACCCCTATTCCCTCTCACCTAAACATAGTCTATCTGCCTTAAGTCTCTGCCCACTCCAAACTACCATACCAAAGTGATTTTCCTAGATCATAAAAAATGAAAAAAAATTTTAAAAATAGATAATATATTTTCCTAAAGCATAGGTCTAACCATGTTACCCCCCCCCATAACCTCCAATGGCTTCCTATTACCTCAAGAATCAAGTATAAAGTCTCTGACATTTAATGTTCTTCCCAGACTGGTCCCTTCCTACCTTCCCAGCTTTCTCACACTTTATTCTCCTCTATGTATTCTATGATCCTGTGTACATCTCCTCCATTTTCTCTGTGTGCTATGCCTGGAATGTTCCCCGACCTCCCCTCCACATTTTGACATTAGTGGTCTCTTTCAACACTTGACTCAAAGGCTACTTTCTGCAGGAGTCCTTTCCCAGTTTCTTCTTTCTCCTCCAAGGTTCTTCTTCTGTTCTCTAAGTATCTTGTGTGTACTCATTTTTTTTCATGCACTCTCTCCTTTTATAATTGAAGCTCTTTAAGGGCAGGGTTTGTTTTTTGCCTCTCTGTACCCACAATGCTTAGTGCTTTGTGTTTCCTGGCACCTGGTCAGTCTCTAATGAATTCATGTTTGGTTAGTTCATGAGTTTTAAGCTATGACTCTGACATACTGGCTACATCACACAATGATGGGTCAGTCACAGTGATGATGAATAGTTGTTGAACACCACCCACCTGCTGAAAGAGAGGTGACGGACTTAATGTGCAGAATGAGGTGTCTCATTGGACGATGCAGAAATTTCTTTTATTTAACTATGTAAATTTGTTACAGCAGTTTTGTTTTACTTTTTTTCAATATCAGAGAAGGCAGAGGAGAGAAAGAAAATAGATTTTTGTTGATTGAAATAATTAAATTTTTAAAAAGATAAATACTTGAATTTAAATATTAGAATATATATGCACATATATACACACGTGTGTAGTGGTAGTAGCAGTAGTAGACCCCAAAAGGGTACCTCAGGGTCTTTGTTCCCAGGTTTTCATTCTGTCCAACAGATCGTGTTCTTTTTCAATCATAGCACATCTCTCATTACATAATGTTTCTCATTTCTAGCAAATTTCCAGATTTCTTAGAAAAATGAATGCCCCACCATGCAGCTAGCTCTCACCAGGAGCCAACAAAAATTAAGTACAGAATAAACAAAGTGCCCCACATAATATGAGGCATGCTTGCTCCCTTATTAATGTTGAATAATGTGTTACACGTTACCTCATGCCCACAGGATTTCCAATTAAGTCGGCTGGAGACAAACTGTGGCTCTCAATCATGCATTCAGTATGTTTTGGGGCTTAGGACACATTATGTAACTTAGCAATATAGGCTATAGTTAATGAAAGCCATTGACCATGGTTAACAAAGCAACACTGACCACCACACACAGGGCTCAATATTTTTTCCAAAAAAAAAATATAATTCCAAAAAAAAAATTGCTTTATTTATAACTTAGACTCTCAGAATATTGTCTAGGCACCAATGAATTAGATGACTTTCCCCATAGTCACATGATCTCTAAGTTAACATGATATGTATTGAAGTAGAATTCAAAACAAGATTATCTTCACTCTGTCCACTACACCCTACTCCATCCCTCATATTTTAGAGTGAAATAAATACAGAGTTTTTCAAGTCTTAGTGTAGTTTAAACTTATTAACATTTTTACCATTAGATGCCAGCTCCTTGAAGACAAGGATTATTTTTTGCCTCCTTTTTGTATCTTCAGAGCTTAGCACAGTGCCTGGCACACAGTAGGTACTTAATAAATGTTTATTGATTGATTAAAATGTTAAAAACTTTTAATTCGTTTGATCAATTTTAAGGTATCAAAGCTTGTTTAGTTATTTTTAGCCATCCCTGACTCTCTATGACTCCATTTGTTTTTTGTTTGTTTCTGGCAAAGATACTGGAGTGGTTTGCCAGTTCCTTCTCCAGCTCATTTGACAGATGAGGAAACTGAGGCAAACTGAGGGTTAAGTGACTTGTCCAGGTTCCATAGTAGGTACTCATGATTCCCATTTTACAGATGAGGAAACTGAGGCAGAAAACAGTAAAGTGACTTGTCCAGAGTCATACAGTTAGTATCTGAAGTAGATTTGAACTCAGGAAGATGAGTCTTCCAGACTGTAGGCCTAGCATTACATTCACTGCACTTCCTAGCTGCTTTATCAAAGTTTAAGACTGAACTAAGACTTTGGAGACACCCTGTATACTCACTCTGTCCCATCCACATCTACAAAGAAGTACAGAAACTTAAAAAGACAGTCTTTATGTTATACGTTATCTTCTATTTCAGAAATTCAATGATTCCATAAATATTTTAAAACTATAAAGCAATGATTAATTGGTCTGTAAAATGTATTGCCAGAAAAAAAATGAAAGGACAAAACAAAGTATTGTACAAGAGAATTAAAGGAGTTATGTATGACTAGAAAAGAAAGCAGGCCAGTCATAAGGAATAACATATGGACAACATGTGTTCTTGGTGGGTATGCAATGTCAAGACAACGTCTTGCAGCACATTGAGTAGAAGCCCTATGGAAGATTTATAGGAGATATGGACAAGAGTCACATGAGATAAGAAAGTGTGGAAGGTTTTCCATTTTTTCCCTAGAAGTGAGTTCTTCCAATAAGGAGACTGCAAATCCATCAAAGAAACAAGTATTTAGGTACTACGAATTACAAGAGTTCCCCCCCAAAAAAATCTATTCCCCAACTAAAATTCTCCTCTGATACTCATCATGATAAGACACTATCCCTGGCACCCCAAAAACTTAGGGAAAAGAAATAAAAGCTTTGACTTGCCCTGCTAATCTGGGAAGCCTTTGAGTACAGACTTGGCAAAAGGCTGCATCATGCAAAGACCAGACTGGGTAGGGATTGAGAAGCCATCAGATGCAGAATTTTGGAGGAGCCACAGGAGCTCATGAAGATCTCTATTTGAAGCGTAAAGAGGTCATAATCTGTATCACTGAAATATATACGCACACCAGGGAATTCACAGGCCCGAAAAGTACTGAAATGAATCACCACTAGAAACTACATGGTCCCCTGCTTTTCTTACCCATGTTGTCATTCATATTCTGATGTAATGTAAGTTCTTTGAAGGCTGGGGCAGTTTCATTTTTGTATTTCTATCCCCACCTCCTAACATAGTGTGTGAAATATACAATCCCCACCCAGTATGTTAAATATGTATTTAAGCTACTAAAGCCTTGCGACTCCCATCCTGAATTAGAAAAGGCTCTGAATTTAATAGTCAGGAGACTCAGCTTTAAATCCTGGCCAGTGGCCTTGAGGTTACTGGTTTCCCACCCCTCTACTAGATGTTTCATTTATTAATTTTGTGACTGAGAGGCCCTATGGCACAGTGGGTAGAGAACCAACCTCAGAGTAGCAAAAACTTGGGTTGAAGCCCCCTCTTGAATGTCTACTGGCTAAATGAGCCTGGTCAAGTCTCAACTTCTTTATGAAATTATAAATAAATAAATAAATAATCTTAAGTAACTGGGCGGGTACAGTTGTTTATTTGTTTTTTAAGTGTTCTACAACTGGCAATTCTCTATAAAAATGAAATCAGATAGAGAATTGGGAGAGAGAGATAGAGACAGCGACAGACAGACAGAGATAGAGAAACAGACAGACAGACCCAGAGAGGTAGAAGGCAGAGGAGAAAAAAAGAGAGAAGGAAGAAACAGACGGAGAAAGTGTTAGTAAGTCTTTCTGTAAGTCTTAGGTGCCTCATTTATGAAATAGGGATAGCAATGCTCTCATTAATGATATCATGGGACCAAAACAAAAAGTCTTCCTCTAGTAATTCAAGGTCTGCAGAGGATTTATCTCATAACAACTGGTGATGGAGATAGTATAAACAGTAATAGTCCTATTCTATAAATATGAAACTGATGTATAGAAAAGTTAAGTGACTTTAGCCATGGTCACATAGCAAGGGCTAAAGTCAGGATTCAGACCCAGACCTACCACTTCCAAGTACAGAACTTTTTTCATGATAAGATTTTGTTTTCTAGGGATTGTGTTAAGGAAAGCATTCTGTAGAATATTAGCTAAATATGAGTTATTATTGGGGTTGTTCATAAATATTGTCCCAGGCTCCAGGAAGGCTGCTACTATACCCATAAAATATCCAACCATATCATCACAATGTGAAATGGTTCACATTTGCATTCCAATAGACTTACATGATTAATTTAGCCAGACGTGACATTTCCACATGCACACTCCAATGCTAGTTTTAATATCAGAAATCACCAGCTTTCCTTGGAAAATGGCTTCCTCTTCGAATCTCAGCTAGCCTACAGTGTTGTATTGTGGAAAGAGGTCTGGAGAAGGTTCAAAACCCATTTGTGATGTCTTCTGCCTGAGTGACCTTCAACAAGTGACAAACTCTCTGGCCTCATTTTCCTCATCTGTAAATTGAGAGAGTTGGATTAGATGACCACTAGCCTCCCATCTAGTTCTATATCTCTGACCAGAGAAAAATACTTCAGGGAATTTACTGAAAGAGAATGAGAAAAGACCCCCATGCGAAGTTCCAAACAGCTCCCAACCATCTTTTCCAAACCAATGCAACAATGAATGTGTAAATGAATAGATGAAAAAATGAAAAAAAAATTAAGCTCTAACCACCAGGCAGTACAGAAGAGGGCAACCAGAATGGGGAAGAACTTTGTGCTCTTGCAGTATTAGGATGACATTGGGTAGAGCCCTGTGCTTGGAGTCAGGAAGACAAGTTCATGTCATACCTTGGATACTTACTGTTTCGAAGACCTTATGAGTTTAACCAAGTCCATTCAGGTCCTTCAGTGTTCAGGCCATCATGACCCCCTTCCATACCTGAAAACAAACATTTATTAAGTAACCATTATGGGCAAGGCACTGTGCTAGCCCTAAGAATCATCCTCCTCCTCATCCTCCTCCTCCTCCTCATCATCATCATCATCATAGTTAATATAAAGTTTGCAAAGCCCTTCTGTTACCTCATTTGACCTTCATGATGACTTTGGGAGGTAGGTGCTCTTAGGAGCCCTATTTTACAGAAGAGCAAACTGAGGCTGAGGTGGTCAGGTGACTCATCCAGGGTCACACAGCCGGTAAGTGTGTGAGGCAGGATTGACCAATCAGCCTAGGGCACCAAATCCAGCATCATCCCTACATAGCCATCAAGGACAAAATGAACAAAGAGAAACTAAAAAGGGAGTAGGAGAAGGAATCTGTGTGGGGGCACAGAAAAGAAAGAAGCCTGGAGAGGCAGATGGAGAGCCCAGAAGCAAATGAAGGAGCAAGTGTGGCTGGCACTTTCCTTACAATAAAGGTGCTGGGAGGAACTGACCATTTAGAAGAGGGGTCCAACAGGGAGGAGTGATCTTCCAGGGGGAGAATGCTACAGCTTTTCCTTTCCAACTTTCTTCTACTTAACCACTTTGTAGTTTTGTTTACATATGTGTATATGTGTATGTATATATTTGTGTGTATAATATATACATTTGTCTGTATATACATGTATGTGTGTACATGCATGTATATATGTATGTATGCATATAAAACATCTCATTGGCTGGTACCTGAAAGACACTTAATGGTGCCCTCTAATACAATAACTGATAATGATGATGATGATGATGCTATATAAAAAAATAGTGCTATGCCTTGTACATGGAGGAAGACATGACTCCTGATTGGGTGAGAAATCTCTCTGAGCCAGAACATTCAGAAGATGAACAGTTTTGAAAACTAGAGACACAGACAAGATATGGTGATGGCTACCAGGAACTCCCACAGCTGCAGACACGCAGAAGAGTCAACGTCCATCATGTCCCAGTGCTTCTAAAATCTTCCATCCTCAAGAGACAGCTTCAACCAGATTCATGGATGACGTTGCTCCCTTCTTGGTGGTTGAACTGAGATGTCTGATTTTATTCCTAGCTAAAGAACTCCTTTATTATTGTGTATTGTTTCATCTATTCCAATTTACATAAATAACTTCCTGCAATTCTACATAGTATTTTGCTTGGATAAATTAGTTTACTTTCTGTTTGTTTCTTATGATGGTTTTTTGTGTAACCAACATTTAGTAGGAGGAAATTCAGCAGGAAATATTAAACTAATTTGTTGCCTTCTTGAGAATGATTAGGGAAAATGGTATTTCCTGGATTCCCAAAAGTATTGTACCCCTAGACTCACAGATACTTGTGATGTAGTGGATATAATTATTGATGGATAGATAGATAGATAGATAGACGGATAGACAGACAGACAGACAGACAGATGTAATTCTAACCTAGTATAGTGAGAGAAGGAATAGGTCCCCAGCCACGTGCTTCCTCCTGCTCCCCTCAGAAGCAAAAGCCATTTTCCTTTGGAGAAGCATGAGTCAGATCCCAGATCAGATACCCATTAGCGCCACCTTCAAGTCTGATGTCTACATGTTTAGACAATACCCCAACATCTTACATAAATGTATTTATCTCTTTATATTCATTCTGCATATTCTCATAAATGTACTCATCTTCCCCATTAGACCATAAGCCTTTTGTGAGCAGTGATTGCTTCATTTGTTGTATTCATATACTGTATATGTATCTTCAGCCACAGGCACGAGGCCTGGAAAATAGCAGGTATTTGACAAAGTTTGGTGATTGAATGCTTGATTGAAAGTTAGACTGGAAGTAGATTTCAAAAGGCTTTAAATGCCAAACCAAGGAATTTTGTTATTGTAGTTTTACTTTTCTGCAGTAGATAAGAGAGACACTGAAGCTTCCTAAACAAGGGAGTGACAAGGTTAAACCTAGGCCTTAGGAAGGTGATTTTGACAGTGAAAGACAGATTGAAAAGGGGAGACAATGTTAGCCAGGAATCCAATCAAGGGACTGTAGTGATAATCCATTGGAAAGGTCTTGTTGAGAGCTACAAGGAGCATGGTGATCAAGGGAATGGAGAAAAGGGGACAAATGGGAGAGAGGTGGTGGGGATCAAGTAGATAAAGTCTTGGTAATTGACCATGACGCAAAGCAGAGGGGAAAGAAGAAGCAAAGGGGAATCCAAGATTGGGAACCCAGGTCAGCAAAAGGATGATGATGTCCTGAACATCATCCTATCCTTCCGATCCACGTGATTCTGAAAAGATCATCTCAGCAATGGGGGAGGAGTGTGAAAATCACCCAATAAAATAGGGTTAGATAAGGGAACTATGAGAAAAAGAGTTGATATCTTCCATGGTGGACCAAGCAAAAGGGTGGCAAGCTCATGGGCATGAATGTAACAGTTATAGCAGTCAAGCAAATTAAGAGGAGGAGAAGGGGAAATAGAAATGGACAACCAAAGGCAGGGATTCTCAAGTCAATTCTAGAGCCTGCAAAATGTAGCAGATACTACAGAATCTGTGTGAAAAGGTGCTAAGGACAAGGGAAGGGAAGGGAATGAGGGAATAAGCATTTATTAAGTTGCCTGCTGAGCACTTTATCTCATTGGATCCTTACAACAACTCTTGAGAGTCAGGAGCTAGTGTTATTCTCATTTTACAATTGAAGAAACTGAGGCAGACAGAGATGAAGTGTTTTGCCCAGCTGGGAAGTGCCTGAGGTTGGATTCTAACTCAAGTCTTCCCAACTCCAGTCTCAGAGCCCTCCGCACTGCTCTACTCGATGTTGATGTGCAGAGCGGTTTAGATTATTTCTTAAGAGTTAGTGGGGGGTTTTTTAATCTGGTAACTGTGGCTTGGGGGATGGGATTTCAAAGAGAAGCTGAAAAAAGGGAGAAATAAAAGAGGGTCACAAGAATTTTTTTAAATGTACAGAAGATACAGAAGATAGAGATATGGACACATTGAAACTAAAGTGTTCAATGAATTAAATACTTTAACAAATATTGTATATAATAAAGATTCATAATTTCATAGAGAACAATTTTCTTTCTTTTCTTTATCTGTGGAAATATTTATGTGTATTGGTGTTTGTTCAGAATAACAAAAAGCAAGATAATTAAATAGAAAAACAAAAAAGAAAAGAGAAAAAGGGAGGGAGATGCAGGTCTGTGACCAGGCACACTCATGACATATGGCCAATAGGTTGTTGGTAAATATTTAATGCCCTGAAACAGGAGACTTTGACGTAAACCTCTAGTGTTACAGCAAAGGGAAGGCATCATGACAAAGCCAGGGCCTGTCGGTGACAAGGGTGCTGGGTTACACTACTTCTATCTGCAGACTAAAATTAAAACTCACCATGTTCCCACCACACAGCTCCCTGAGGGAAGCCCCGGGAGATTTTCCCTTTAGTTAAAGCTGTCTTGTACAGTTCAGCAGCCTTTACACCAGAGTAAAATTATACTGTTTGGGCCTTAACATCTGTCTTACATAGTGTATGATAAATAGCACTGCCGCTCCCTCTTGGAATTCCCTTGTTCCCTGCCCAATAGGCTGTTTATTGTTGGCTAAATTTTTCTCTCTCTTCTCTTAGCAGGGTGCAGTGGGCTCAAAGCAGTGCCTAGCTCAGACAACTGGTCTGAGATGATTGAAGAAGATCACAGGAATCCAGAAGGCTGAATGAGATGGAGGAAAAGGTCAAAAGTCAAGAGACTTGGGTTCTTACCCCTGTTCTGTCTACACCTAGCTAAGTGACCTTGGGCAAGTCATTTAGATTCTGTGGTCCTCAGTTTCCTCTTCAATAAAATATCCATGAGAGTACCATATATGTGTGTGTGTGTGTGTGTGTGTGTCTGTCTGCATATATGTATATGCATATATACACATATATGTATATGTGTGTATACGTGTGTGTGTATATATATGTATGTATATATATATATATATATGAAAATTTAACTGCTTTCCTAACAGAGAAACAGTCAGAATGAATATTGTTATCTCCATTTTACAGGTGAGAAGGCCTACCCAGAGTCACACCACTGTCTATTGCGCAAGCAAAGACTCATGGCAAGATCTTTGGATGATGGACCTGATGATCTCATAGTTCTCTTCTCCTGCTTCCAGCTCTAGAGTTTAATGGGTAAGAAACTACTCTAATATTTCCTTTCTCAAGATGGAAAGTTGAATGGTAATTGGTTTGTGAATGAGGGGATATAAACTGGGGCATTTAACCTAGAGAAGAAGAAACTTACAGGAGTTTTGATGGAGGTCTTCAAGTACTCAATAGACTGTCATGTGAAAGAGGAATTAATTAGACTTGTTTTATTTGGTACAGAGGGAGGACCAGGTACAGTGGGTACAGGTTGTGAAGAGGTAGATTTAGGTTAGTTGTTGGGAAGCTGTTTTACATTCTCATCTGGAAAGGACCTCAGCAGAACCTAAGCAGTCCAAACCATGCCAGAAAGGAATTCTTACTCTGACACATCCAACAAGAGCTCACCTAGCCTCTATTTGAAGACTACTAGTGAGTGGAAACCTATTCCCTTCCAAAGTAAGCCATTCCAATAGAACAAACCTAATCCCTTCTTCCATATGGTGAATCTTCAAGGAATTGTAGACAACTAACATGACCTCCATCACTGAGTTTTCTATCCCACAGGTAGTGGTTATTGTTGTTCACTTATTTCAGTCATTTCCAACTCTGTGACCTCATTTGGGGTTTTCTTGGCAAATATATAGGAATGGTTTTCTTTCTCCAGCTCATTTTATGGAAGAGGAAACTGAGGCAAACAGGATGAAGTGACTTGCTCAGTGTCACGCAGCTAGGAAGTGTCTGAGGTTGGATTTGAATTCAAGGCAATGGGTCTCCAAGTTAAACATTTTTCCCTAACCTCATGGAACACACTCAAGGATGTTCACTGAGATGCTGGTTGTCTTCCTCTGGATCTTCCACAGCTCAGCAATATCCCTCTTAAAGAGTGGCATTCATAAAGGAAAATGGCCATTTATCTATTACTGAGTCTGAAGTCATAGGCTCAAAACTGTCTCTTTCATTTACTACCTGTATGATTTGGGACAAGTCACTTAACCACTCTATGCCTCACCTTCCTTATCTGTAAAATGAGGTCAAATTCAAGAGTCTTCAAGCTCCATTCCAACTCCAAATATAAGCCAATTAATAGTATGGTCTTAATTTGGACATGCACTTTGACTGGACCAGAGGAGCATTTTGAACCAGGGAGTTAGAACTCTTTCCTCAGCCTCCATCTCCGTCTGAAAAATGGCATATTTTCAACCCTGTGCCTTGGGAAAAAGCAACACCAGAAGATGAGGTGGCCTCAGGAGCCCAGCTCTTACATGCTTCCTGAATACAAATCTGGCATAAGACGCACACGCAGGATGTAGCTGCCATTCTCCTTGGGATAGAGGTCTGGACTAAAAAGCTCTGCCTGATCTGGCCATTGGTGGTCTGAAACAAAGCCCCAACTCTGCCAATGGCTATATCCTGAGTCACCCCAGGACGGTGACACCATCCTTCCCCGGGTGCTCATCCATGGGACATGGCTGACCAGGAACCTCAAGCTCCCCACCAAGTCCTCAACTGGCTGCTGGGGGAGGGGTGGGGGTCAGGTGACTGTGCGATTGTGTCTGTCTTGCATTACTCAGCGTGATATATTCCTGCCAAACGAGTAACATATGTAATACTTACAGTCATTCTGGCATTACTCTTAATTAGCAACCACGATCTGAGCATTTGTTATTTAAGCTCGTTTAATTCTAGCCAGATTACAGTGTGTCGCAACGGCAAGCTGCCTTCTGCCTCATCAGTGAGAGGTTCCATTAGGCCAGCTCCAAGAAAACACAAAAAGTCATATCCAATCAGTTGCTGACAGAGTAAGCTGTCCTGAGTGAAGGGGGTAGCGGGCTCTGGCATCTGCCACCATGCGAGGGGAGACCGGCAGATGGCACTGTCAGAGAGGGAGGCTGCCTGCCAGGCCCACACCTTCGAGATGGCAACAGGCCTTTTTAATTTTCGGCCACATGTTACATAATAAACAATATTTCCAAGCCGGGATTCTCTGGGGTTGTGGCAGCCCAGACCTTAGTGGCTACGTGATCCCAGGGTCTCGACTCTTAAAACCATCCGTGATCCTGAAATGCTTGTGTTGACTTAGGGAAAGAAGGAGGGCCCCATAACGAAGATTAATGATTTTATTTCTCTTAATTAAGAAAGTGTCAGATTATCAGTTCAAAGGCCGCCGATGGGCTATGTGGTATGTCACAGGAGTTGGAGGAAGTTGATGAATTGAGACTGAAATCATCCAGCTCTTTCTAATCAAGTCTCCAGTTTTGAATGTCAGATCTGGCAAGGTTTGTCTCCCCCCAGACACGAAGAACGGTCTCTGCCAGGATGTGTGAGAAATCAGGGGTGGACAGAAGGAAACAGAGAAAGAGAAAGAAACATAAGTGCTCTTTTGTCTTTCTGGAGAGAGAGGAAGAATCAAGCTGAGCACTTAGTGTGTCTACGGAAGCCTACAGGAGGAGATGGAGCATGTGTGCTTTGTTTTCCTGGCAGTGAGTGATGCAGGGGGCTGGGCAGAGTAGGGGGGAGCCAAGAAGGAAGACAGTGAGTTAACTAAACATAGTTTAGAACCAAGGAATCAGCAAGGGACAGAAAATCAGGAAACCTGGCTCCTAATCCCCGCTTTACCTCTGATTGGAAGTTGGATCTTTCTCCATCTTCCTGGGTGTCAGTTTCCTCATCTATAAAATGAGGTATTTGGACTTGAAGATATTGACCCTAATTCATCCATTAATGCATTAATTCACTGAACCATTGTTAATTAAGAGCAATGTGTAAAGAGCACTATGCTAGGTATTGAGAGAGATATTAGTTCTAGATAAGATACTCCTTGCCCTCAAGAAGCTTTACTAATAAGAGAATAAAACGCCAACATGAGTAACTATAAAACACAGTGCTACATGAGCACAGTGAAGTCTAAGAGGAATTTTGTTATTACTGCATCAGGGAGAGATCCATGAAAAAGGGAGCACTGGAGGGGGTGTCCAGGACTAGGAAAAAGTGGGGGAGACCTAACCTTACTCTGTCCTGATCAGATCATTTCTAAAGGATTCTGTCATTTCTAGAAGCCACTTGTGGGAGCTCATTAGATAATGAACTTCTCCAGGACATTGGTACTGGCTTTTGCATTTCTTTGTATCTCCAGTGCTTACCACAGTGCCTAGAACATAGCAGGCCCTTAATAAATGTAAATTAACTGAATTTTAAGGAATGATATTGGTAAGGTTGGACTTGCTAGAATTATAGATCAAATAAGCAGAGATTTAGAAATGGAAGAGACCTTTCTTTCAAAGCACTGAATCCACCCCTCATCTTACAGATGAGGAGATTGAGACATAGAGATATTAAAAGTGACTTCCCCAAGGTCACCTCATAGCAAATACATCTTTCTGATTGCAAGTCCAGAGTCCTCTCACCTACATCGTGCAGAAAAAGGTGACCAGAATGGTGAAGAGTAGTTGTCACCATAATGGTGAAGGAAGTGGGGCTATTTAGCCTTGAAAAAACAAGACTTAGTAGGAACATGAGAGCTTGTCTTCAACTATGTGAAGGCTTGTCATTAGGAGAAGGGACCAAATCTGTTCTGCTTGGCCCCAGGGCAAAAGTAGAGGCAGCAGGTTAAAAGTTACAGAGAGAAAAGTGTCAGCTCCCTATGTCTGTCCCACCTCCATCACAGCCTCCACAGAATTGCCAAAGAGATACCTTAAGCACAACTCTTCTCTCTCTCTCTCTCTCTCTCTCTCTCTCTCTCTCTCTCTCTCAATCTATCTATCGATCTCTCCCTCCCTCCCTCTCTCTCACACATACATACATACATACACACACACACACATACACACATACACACACACACACACACACACACACACACACACACCTAATAAATTCCAATGGCTTCTTAATGCCTTTGAGATCAAATAGAAACTCTTCTATTTAGCTATTAGTTATTCACCACCTAGCCCCAACCCACCTTCCCTGCTTCACCATGCATTAGCGCCTTCCCACACTCTACAATTCAGCCATGATGGCCTTACTGCGGATCCCGCACCTCCCACCATCACCTCTCTGGGTAATGTTGCATTAGGCCTCCCACGCCTGGAGGGCACTCCCGCCCCACTCTCACCTTCAACACTGTACCCAAGAGACACCTTCTACCCAAAGACTTTCCTGACCACCTCTAATTGCTACTTCCTTCCTTCTCCCTAAAATAGTTTCTATTCATCCTGTAAATAGTTGAATTTATTAATTGGCATAATTAATTAGTTGGACTTTAAGTCATGAAGAGCTGAGTTCTTGCCCTGCCTCAGATACTTGTGTAACAACACCCCCCTCTCCCTCCAGCTGCCATCCTGGGCAGGTCACTTTGCCTGTGTTTGCCTCAGGGGATAACGACAGCACCTAACGTCCAGGGTTATTGTAAGTATCAAAAGAGATAATATATGCAAAGTGTTCTGCAAATTCTAAAGCCATATATAAATGCTAGCTGTTACTATCATTAGCTACATGGCACAGTGGATGGAGTGCCCAGCCTGAAGTCAGGAAGATTCATCTTCCTGAGTTCAAATTTGGCCTCAGGCAATCACTGTGTAACCCTGGGCAAGTCCCTTCACCACATCAGTTTCCTCAGATGCAAAATAAGCTGGGGAAGGCAATAACTAACCCTTTCAGTCTCTTTGCCAAGAAAATCCCAAACGGAGTCATGGAGAGTCAGACGTAACTGAGCAACAGTCAGAACGTATTATTCTTAGTGTTAGTTGCAGATATACCATATTGTTATCCCCCATAGAATGGAAGATCCTTGTGGCCAGGGCCTTCTCTTTATAGCCTCAGAGCATTGTCTGAGAGACTGCAAAGCTGAGTAAGAAATGCCATTGATCGTTTGGAGCCCATTATAGCCTAGTATAGCAAAGCACATTCTAGCTCAATCCCAATCATTCCAGGTATGTCTATGCCTAACTCCTCTGAGACTTGATCCCCATTCTAAAGAGCCTTGGATTAAGTGACTTGCCCAGTATCTCAGGTAGCTTCTGAACCTAGATGTGCCTGAACTGAGCCAAGCACTTTGTGACTCTCCTTGTGTCTTTCCCATGGTCATAAAGGGCATCTGAAATGGGACTTGAAGGCAAGTCTTCTGGTCTCCAAGGAAAACCCTTTATCCATAACACTGCCTGAAGACCTGTTTAATAGATGAGGAAACAGACGTGCACAGTTAGAAGTCAAAGAGCAAGAAAATATTAAAAAGCATTAGACCAGTCTGGTGGCCCACACCCATAATCCCTGCAATCAAGGAGACTGAAGCTGGTAGAAGTTTGGAGCCAATCTATGGAACATCCTCAGTGGATGGAGCAGGGGTCAAGGGTAGTAACGGTGTTGCCAAAGGAGGGGCCAAACAGCTCCAATTGGAAACAGAGCAAAACTTGCAGGCAGATCAGAATAGGACCAGGCGGTTAGGCTACTAGCAGCTCCTGCACTCAGCCTGAGTTGAGATAGGGTAGATCAATCTTACTAGATAGACAGACAGATGGATAGATACATACATACATAGATACAAAGTAGATACATACATACATACATGGATGGATGGATGGATAGATGGATACATAGATAACTTGGTGCAGAGATAGCTAGGTAGCTAGATGATAGATGAATACATAGATGCATAGATAGATGATCAACAGATGACAGATGATTACATAGATAGCTAGATAGATACATGGATATATGGATAGATAGATGGATGGAAAGATAGATACATAGCTAGATGCATAGATAACTAGCTAGATATATAATAGATGGATGCATAGCTAGATGACCATTAGATAATAGATAGGTGCATAGGTAGATAGATAGATAGACAAATAGCTAATGTTGGCACATTCTAGCTATTTGACCTTGGAAAAGTCACCTACATAAGACTTTACAAATAGTGCATTAATTTTTGTTCAGTCTCCTTTTTTAGATTTGGATTGATTCCTCAGTTGCATTATCCCATAAAAAAGAGTAAACCTAACTTCACAGGACAAAGCTAACTTGTTTTGAAGAAAAAACTTTTTAAACTTGACCTCTAAGCAATCTTAGAGATCAATGAAGTACAACCTCCTCAGTTGATACATAAGAAAACTTAGACCCAGAACAAAGAAGACTCTAACTTGAACCCAAATCCTGTTTCCAAATCTAGCCCTCAGTCCATCAGTGGAGGGAGTCTCCACATCAGAAATTCCCCATACCAATGAAATCACAAGTCTGGAAATTAAATAAATTTTAAAATATATACCCTACATTGGAGCTTTGAAAATGAAAAATGCTACATCATTGACTAGGATTCTCACTATGAGAAGATGAGGAGAGGGTTAAAGTAAAGCTATATTGTGATCTAACCAGGGGTCTGAAGGACCCTGAAGTTCAGGGAGGAAAGGAGCAGGATGTAGCCCTTCTGCCCCAGCACCTCCCCCAAACCTCCCCTTCTCTTCCCTTCTCTCCCTGTTATAGCCCAGGGGTTTTGCAGGTTGCTATCAGATCAGCCTGGCCTGTTTCCAAGAAGAGGCATGGTTTATCTCATACTAATACTTCAGCTTTCCGTGTACAGTAATATCTTCTTGGAAAAAATCAAGATTAAAATAGATCAGGGACTGACTCACCTCTCCAACTGCCCTCAATCAATACTTGGGCTTCAGGGCAGATGGAGGATCACCAGCTGTGGGCAGGAAGTTTCTTCTCCCTATAGGTTTGGCACACTGGCCCAGGTGTATCAGAGGGGGAGAGACTTTCATCTTCCTCTGAAGCATCCAAAGCAGTCCCTGCCAGAGCAAGGAGCCAGGCTGGAGGGCCCACTGCCCTGCAGAGGATTTTAAGAATGATAAAAAATGTGTTTGCAAATGGGATACTGATACAGAAAGGGATGCTTGCTTGGCCCTCATGAAGACTGTTGGCATAGCTTCCTCAAGGCATCAGAGGCCACAGCCACCCAGCCAAGGGTAAGCAGAGGGCAGAGGAACCATTGGGAAAAGGCAAGCTGTGAAGCTAGGAGATGATGTGGGTAAAACCCTTCACAAATCTGGTAGTAACACAGAAAATACCAAATGTTATTTTTAATCAGGGAGGAGAAGAGAGTGAAATTATGCAGGCCTGGGAATCTCAGTCTCATCACCCTAACTGCTATGGGAGCTTATACTGACAACATTTTCAGAAAGCCTACAGAGGATGAGCTGATATACCTGATAAATTTATTTAACTAGAGCAAGCAGCTATATTATCTACCTCTGTAGAAGTCCATAGAATGTTAAATTCTAAAGACCATTGACCATGACATTTCTATCTGCATTCCATCCAAAAAATACAATAATTTATTGCCATTATTTATTAATTAATAATTTATTATGATATTTTGTTCTTCAAATTTTAATAATTTATTAAAAATAAATACAATAATTTAGGGAATTTAATAATTATTGATTGTTAGGCTTTAATAATTAGTAAAGCAATAGTATTTTAATGATTAATATAATACGATTACCAAAGTTATCCATCTTCATGATTAATTTAATGTTATAATTATTGAAGAAATTATATTTGAATGATTGATTTATTATTTTTTATTATATTAATTATTTATTTCATAATAATTTACCAAATCTGTGATTTCACTTATATAAGATTCTCCCAGTGAGGAACTTTTAACTATCGGTGCAAATCAGCACTTTCTCTGCAACTCATAGTCTTAGTGAATTGCCTGGGTTCCTGAGAGGTCAGGTGACTTGTCCAAGGTCACACAACCAGGATGTGTCAGAGATGGGCCTTATTCTATTTCTCTACCAACACCTCCATTCTCCCTCTCGATGACTGATAACAGTGATGATGATGAAGAAGATGATGAAGGTTGTATTGATAAAGATGATGATAAAGTCAAGTTCATTTTTAGTAAGGAAACTATACATTATATATAATGGGTGTATGTATATATACATAAATATAATCTATACTTTTTAACCAATTAAGTGATTTTATAGATGGATCTGTTGTAGAGAATATTTTGCAAAAATCTGCCTCTTCCCTTCTATTTCATAAAAAAATAAATATTCTCAATGTATGTGGAGATCATTCTCATAAAGATTTTATTAGGATAACAAAAAAGATATGTGGGAAAGTAGTTATTGGTGTTCTCTGTCTTTTGAGTACAATAATATTATTCAAGGTGAGTTTTTGTTGTTTAATTTTGGTTTTCCTTGTCCTATTAGCATTTTCCATTCTCTGAGACTTTTTTTAAATTGAATCTCCTATCTTGCCCAGGCTGGAAGGACAGGGGCTGTTCATCAACTTGATCTATTTCCCACCAGAGCTAGTTCAATCCTTTTTAAACAACTTACTGACTCTCTACTCCCAAGGGTCACCATTTTGATGCTGAACTTAGTGTGGATAACCAATCAGCATAGTATACCGAAGACCAGACTTTCCAACTTCAAGAGATCTCCCTGGTGGTTGGGATTACAGGTCCATCAATACATAGGAACCTCCCTGAGATATTCTGTGAAACAATGCTTTTCAATATTTTTCTGTCTCTGACATGGATTTCCTTGTAGGTATATGTTTGATCTGCTCCATGACATTTAAATTTCTTCATGTAGCACATTAGGGAATGAAGGTCTCTAGATGTATTGATTCCTCTGGCATTATTGATGAAAATGGGTCATTTTGGAAAGAGTGACAAATTTGGTCAATTTTCTTTTTGTCCAGCTACTTTCATCTATGAATGATCTTGGGCTGGGATGGTTACCTTAGATCTTATGGTAAATTTTCTTTTCATTGCTTTTCACTCACTGTTTTATGGGGTCATATTTATCATAAATTAGATCTACAATCTTCTATGATGCTTTACAAATGAATTTGTACTCCATTTGTACCTTTGACCACTATATCTTTCTACTTAGTAAAGAAAATAAGCAATTGCCAAGTAGGAGGTTTCTGGGTTCTTCTATCTTCTGCAATATCTTTGCTTTTGTCTGTTCCTCATTTTTCAGCATCAGTGGTTCATTTGAATAGGTCAAGTTGAAGCTCTAGTTACAATAGTGCTAAGACCCCATATGCACCCACAGTCTCAATTGCTTGCTACACAGACATGAAATGAGTACTAAGGGGAGTACCTCAAAATTCCTCCCTCAACAAATTTCATAGTCTCTAAATCAAAATCCACCCTAAGGGCAAATCCTACCCTTCATAAATCCACAACTGCACACACAAACACCCACTTTTAACACTCTTGAATCTCTCAAATCAATCTCATACTATATCTCATCCTCTTACTCTCTAGTATTATAATCCTATTTTCTGCTCTGATCACCTACCTTCAACAGCTATTGATACACTCTTTCATAAATATCCAGATCCTCTTCCATCAATTAATTTTTTTTCATTTTTAATAGAATTTTATTTTTCCTAGTTAAGTGGAAACACAATTTTTAGCATGGATTTTTGCAAGATTTTGATTTCCAATTTTTTCTCTCCTTCCCTCTCTCCCCCTCTTCCTAAAATGATAGGTAATTTGATATAGGTTATACATGTACTATAATGTAAAACATTTCCATAGTAGTCACAGTTACGAAAGAAGAAACAGATCAAAAGAAAAAAAAGAATAAAATGACAAAAGTATGCGTCAGTCTGCGTTCAGAGTTCATCAGTTCTTTATTTGGATATGGATAGTATTTTTCTTAGTGATTCCTTTGTATTTGTGAAATAGATCAAAAGAAATAAAACACAAAAAAGGATAAAGACCGGGGTCTTTGAGTTTTTCAACACTGCGTTATATGGTCGTTTACCACTGTGTCTTATGTACCTAGTCTATTCCATTGATCCCCTAGTACATGATAGCTTTGATGATTACTGCTTTATAATATAGTTTGAGAAGTAGTATTGCTAGACCATTTTCCTTTGTACTATCTTCATTAATTCTCTTTATACTATGATGAATGTTGTTGTCATTTTTTCTAACTCTATAAAATAATTTTTGATGGTTTGATTGGTATGGCCCTGAATAAGTACATTAACTTAGGTAGAACTGTCCTTTTCATTATATGAACAGTTTATATTTTTCCAGTTGTTTAGAACTGTGTTTTATAATTGTGTTCAGATTGTTCCTGGGTTTGTAGGCTCCCAAATATTTTATATTGTTTACAATTTACAGGTATTTTAAATGGTATTTCTCTTTCTATCTATCTTTCTATCTCTTGCTGCTGGGTTTTGTTGGTCATATAAAGAAATGCTGATGATCCATATGAATTTATCTTATATCCTGTAACTCTGCTGAGGTTATTCATTATTTTGAGTAGTATTTTAGTTGATTTTCTTGTTGCCTATGCTAATTTCTTCTAGTTCTTTTTCTTCCCTTCTTGCTTATGCTAATATTTCTAATACAATATTGAATATTAGTGATGATAATGGGCATCCTTGCTTCACCCTGATCTTATCAAGAAGGCTTCTAGCTTATAATAAGAAGAAGAAGCTAGCTTATTCTAGCTGACATTACAGATAATGCTTGCTGATGGTTTTAGATGGATACTGCTTATCATTTTAAGGAACACTCCCTTCATTTCTATGTTCTCTAGTATTTTTAATAGGAATGAGTGTTGTATTTTGCTCATATGTCTTACTTGGTTTTTTTCCATTAAACCAGCTCCTCATTTTATTTATTAGCTCAATTGTTTTGTTGATTGTTTCTTTCAATTTTATTAATCTCTCCTTTGATTTTCAGCATTTCCAATCTCGTGTTCCTTAAGAATTTTTAATTTGTTCTTTTTCTAGTTTTTTTTAGTTACATGCCCAATTCATTGATCTTTTCTTTCTCTATTTTGTTGATGTAAAAATTTAGAGAAATAAATTTTCCCCTAAGTACTGTTTGGCTACATCCCATAAATTTAGGAATGTTGTCTCCTCGTTGTCATTATCTTTAATGAAATGGTTGATTATTTCTATGATTTGTTCTTGGACTCACTTATTCTTTAGGATTAGTTTATTTAGTTTCCAATGAATTTTTCATCCATCTTTCCAACACCCTTTGTTGAACGTAATTTTATTGCATTATGATCCCAAAAGAATACATTTAACGTTTCTGCCTTTCCACATCTGATTGTGAGGTTTCCATACCCTGACACTGTCAATTTTTGTATAGGTACCCTGTGCTTCTGAGAAAAAAGATATATTCCTTTCTGTTCCCATTCAGTTTCCTCCAAAGGCCTGTCATATCTAACTATTGTAACATTCTATTCGCCTCCTTACTTTCTCTCTTGTTCATTTTTTGGTTGGATTTTTAAAGTTTTGAGAGAGGACAATTGAGGTCCCCTGCTAGTATAGTTTTGCTGCTCATTGTAGTTCACTTAACTTCTCTAAGAATTTAGGAATTGTATCACTCTGTGTATATATGTTTAGTATTGATATTACTTCATTGTCTATGGTACCTCTTAGAAAGACGTAGTTTCCTTCTTTTCCTTCTATTTTTGCCTTTGCTTTGTTTGAGATCAAGATTGCTACCCCTGATTTTTTTTTTTACTTCACCTCAAGTACAATAGATTCTGCTTTAGGCTCTTTCTTTACTCTATGTTTGTCTCTCTGCCTTCTGTGTGTTTCTTTTAAAGACCATATTGTAGGATTCTGGTTTTTGTTCCATTCTTCTATCCACTTCCATTTTATTGGAGAATTCATCCCATTCACATTTACAATTGTGATTACTATGTGTTTTCCTCCATCCTATTTTCCTTCCTGTTTGTCCTCTCTCTTTTCACCTTTCCCTCCTCACCACTGTTTTACTTCTGTCCACTACCTCCCTTGATCTACTCTCTTTTCTCTCAGTTACATACACACACACACACGCACACACACACACACACACACACACACACACACACACACACACACTTTAGTTAATCTTCTCCCCTCCTGCTTCCCTGCTTGGTAAAATAGATTTCTGTTCTCAAGTGACTGGGTATCCCTCTTTGAGACAGTACTGATGAGAGTAAGGTTCAAGTGATGCCCATTGCTCACCCTCCCCTCTTTCCCTCCACTGTAATAGATTTATTATGCTCTCTTTATATGAAATAATTCACCTGATTCTATACCTCCCTTCGTTCTGCACCCTGTGTACTCCTCTTTCTCATCCCTTAATTATTTCATGTCATTTTCTTAAATTCACCTTATACCTGCACTATCTGTCTACATATATTCTTTCTAGCTGTAATACTAGTGTTACAATTTTTAAGAATTACAAGTATCATCTTCCCCTGTACGGATGTAAAAGTTTTGCTCCATTGAATCTCATATGTATCTTTTCTCTTTTTACCTTTTTGGGCTTCCCTTGAGTCTTGATACTGAGGTCAGATTTTTTTGCTCACTTCTAGTCTTCTCCCTACGAAACCTTGAAATGCTTCTTTATCATTGAATAACCATTTTTTCCCTTGATGTATTGTGCATAATTTCACCAGGTAAGTGTTTCTTGATTGTAATCTTGGTCTTTTACCTTCCAGAGTATCAGGTTCCTTGACCTCTATCTTTTAATGTTGCATCTGCTAAGTCCTGATTGTGGCTCCCTAATATTTGAATTGTTTCTTCCTAGCCATTTACAATATTTTTTTTCCTTAACCTGATAGTTCTGAAACTTGGCTATAATACTCTTTGGAGATTTTTTTTTGGTTTATTTTCACACTTTCCTCAGGTGATCAGTAGATTTCTTCAATGCCTATTTTGCCCTCTGGTTCCAGGATATCAGGGCAGTTTTCCTTGATAATTTCTTGAAAGATGCTGTCCAGGTCCTCTTTTTGATTATGGCTTTCAGGTAGTTTTACATTTTCTTCTATTTTTTTCATTCCTTTGGATTTGTTTGATTGATTCTTGATGTCCATAGAGTCATTAGCTTCCACTTGCCATATTCTAACTTTTGAGGAGTTATTTTCTTCAATTAACTTTTGTACTACCTTTTCCATTTGGCCAATTGTACTTTTATGGAGTTGGCTCCTTCAGTAGATTTTTGTGTCTACTTTTCTATTTGGCCAATTCTACTTTTTAAGCATTGGTTTGTTTGTTTTTTTCTAAGCTGTTAACTCTTTTTTCGTAATTCTCTTGCATCACTCTCATTTCTTTTCCCAATTTTTCTTCTACCTCTCTTACATGATTTTTCAGCTCCTTTTTGAGTTCTTCCAGCAGTTCTTTCTTGGCCTGAGACTGCTTCTTGTTTTTGCTTGGGGCTTTGCCCAGAGCTGTTTTGATTTTGTCCTCTTCTGAGTTTGTGTTGTGATCTTCTCTGTCACCATAATTTCTTACCATGGTCAGATTCTTTTTTTGTTGTGTATTGCTGATCTTTGCCCTTTCTTTTAAATTGGAGCTCTGTTCCCAGGGATGGAAGAGACACTGCCTCGGGCTTCTGATGCCAGGGACTAGAGGACCTGGCTATTTACCTGGTGCTGATTCAGGGTCCCAGTGCTGGTGTCTGGTGGCCAAGGTGTTTTTTTTGCATTTCCTAGGGCTATGCTAAAGCAAATAAAGGTCTGGATGCTGAAGGTTGCCTGTTTTCCCAGGGCTAAGCTAAAGCACATGTCAGGAGACCAGTGCTGGTGGCTGCTTATTTACTTAGGCATATTTAGGTTTCATGTCTACCTGTTTTCTCAGGGCTATACTGAAGAATGTGGCAATAATTAGAGGTGGAAGCTACATGTTCCCTGGCTGTGCTAAAGCATATGGTGGTCCTGGTGTTGGCGTACGCCTGCTCCACTGCACTGGGGCTCAGGATCTCCCAGTGGTTTGCTGAGATGGGGCTGGAGGCTGATTTGCTGGAATGTTTACTGTCCTGGACTGTGCTCCCCTTTTACCTAAGTGAGACAGACCTTTCCTGCTGATCTTCTAAATTCTTGGGCTGAAAGTTTGTTTCACCCTGTCTTTTTGCTGGTTTTGCTATTCCAAGATTTATTTTGGGGTGCTATTTTATGGTTGTTTGGGGATGGATATCAGAGATTTACAGGGATTTCTTGCTTAATAAATCATCATGCCTCTCAGAAGTCCAATTAACACCATTTTTAAAGGTCTTGACTGCTCTTTCATAGCCTGAGAGGTTAAGAATAGTTGTGAGCACTTCCTTAAACATACAGTTCTCTTTATCCTATTCAGACTTCATCAGTATATCCTCAGTGTAGGCTAGTTTCCAACCAGCCACATAAGGAAGGAGCAGTTTTATGCTGTAAATTTTGTACAGAGAGAACTATGGCACATACTTGGTATAGAGAATGCTTTGGTCACAATATGCATCTGTACAAGGAATGGAGTTGAGGCAGAGACACATATAACTCTAGAGACTCTTTAGGAGAGATGCATATGGAGAAAGAAGCTGCAAAGGTGTGGGAAGCCAACTCTTCCTCAACTCAGTAATTGCAACTTGCCTCCCTAGAGAGCATTTGATTGGAATTCCTCAATTGAGATATAGTCTTCTCTATTGGTTTAAAATAACTTCTCACCTCACTCCCCTGTGGAGAGATCATTCACCCTTGTATATGCTTTGATATACTCTGTCTATAGAACTTCTCTGATTTCTGTTTGTTCTATACTTGGATCCTCACAATTTGCAATTAGTGATAACCTTTTCAACTATTGCTTGGTAAAAAGGTACTGAGATGGTAAGTATACAAGGTGAGACCTACCCTCCCTCTTAAGAGTGATCAGGGAGTCAATTCTTCTTTCTGAACCAGACTCCTACCCTGCAACAATGAATATTTAAGGAGGCAGATGGTTCTAATTCCAGTCTGATACCCAATTTGGAGATACATGTGGAAGGAGTAACATTCCAATAATGGCCCTTTTCTTGCCCCCCTTATAGCAAAAATTATAATCTCCCTTGGAGAGTGTGAGTCACATTCTATAGATATCTATCCATGCCAATCATCAGCTATATCTATGTACTTAAATGATTCATGTGGGCATGGGGATAGATGGATAAAGATATAGATAGATAATGATGATGATGATGGATAGATAGATAGAGAGACAGACAGGTAGATAAATAGAAATGGGCATATTATATATATACATATATATCTTAAGATATAAATATAACTAGATAGAGGTAGTTATAAATAGCTATCTCTATATCTTAAGATATATCAATATATAACTATGTGATTATGCATATATATATATATATTACATATCTGTTTACATAGAGAGATAAATGGTCAAATACATATATCCTGAGATATAGGTATATCTGTATGGATATAGTAATATATAGATACATCTGTACCTTAAGATAAATGTATTCATATTTATATATGCATATATACAATGATAAGGCTATGTATATTTATAGAGATATATAGATATTAATATAGATATCTAAATATAGATGGTCAGCTAAATGTTATTATATATAGAATGTCAGGCCTGGAGTTAGGAAGACCTGAGTTCAAATCTAACCTTAGACACTTAGAGCTATGTGACTCTGGGAAATTCACTTAATCCTGTTTGCTCAGTTTTCTCCTCTGTAAAATGAGCTGGAGAAGGAAATAACATACCACTTCAGTATCTTTGCAAGAAAATCCCAAATGGGGTCATTAAGAGTTGGACATGATTGACTAATATG
>CM053772.1:250184905-250288297 GCA_028658325.1 Potorous gilbertii | reverse complement strand
TGATCCAACCATTCTGGAGAGCAATTTGGAACTATGCCCAAAGGGCTACAAAAATGTACATACCCTTTGACCCAGCAATATCACTTCTAGGACTGTATCCCAAAGAGATCATAAAAATGGGAAAGGGTCCCACATGTACAAAAATATTGATAGCAGCTCTCTTTGTGGACACTGAGAACTGGAAATCAAGGGGATGCCCATCAATTGGGGAATGGCTGAATGAATTGTGGTATATGAATATAATGGAATTCTATTGTGCTATAAGAAATGATGAACAGGAAGACTTCAGAAAGGCCTGGAAGGATTTATATGAACTGATGCTGAGTGAAAGGAGCAGAACCAGGAGAACTTTGTACACAGCAACAACCCCAGTGTGAGGAATTTTTCTGGTAGACTTAGTCCTTCATAGCAATGCAAGGACCTAAAATGTTCCCAATCAACTCTTGAGGCAAAACGTCTTCCACATATAGAGACAGAACTGTGGAATTGGATCGCAGAATGAAGCAGACCATTTTCTCTTGTTATGTTATGTTTTGTTTTGTTTTGTTTTATGGTTTCCCTCATTGATTTTAATTCTTCTATGCAATATGACTAAGGTGAAAATGTACTTAATGGGAATGTATGTGTAGAACCCATATAAGATTGCATGCCATCTCGGGAAGGGTATGGGAGGGGTGTAAAAGTGAAGGGAGAGGAAGGGAAAAAAATCTAAGATATATGGAAGTGATTGTAGAAAACTGAAAACAAATAAAATAATCTAAAATTTTAAAAAAAGAGTTAAACATGACTGAAATGACTAAACAGCAACAAGAAGACACTGCTATCTTAAGATATCTGTAGTTTCCCATTTAAGATATAAATATATCTGTCTATATTATATCTATATCTTAAGTGGGCAGATACATAGATACAATATAATATAGATGTAGATATATTTACATCCATATCTTTAATGAACAGCTACATAGATATAATGTAAACATAGATAGATATATCTATATCTTACACAGATATATAGATATAATAATAGAATAGACATAATATAGATAGATATATCTACATCTTAAGTGGACAGATCCATATATCTTACATCAACAACACTAATAGTGGGTTATATACTGATCTCTAAGCACAGTGTGTTTCAGTATGCAGGTTTCCTGCCACATTCCAGATCAGGTCTCCTTGAGTAGAGCAGGTTATCTCTACAGAGTCCAGATCACTCCTAGATCAAACAGGAGAGTTTAATAGTGGCTTGACCAGAAGTGCTAATAGCTGTTAGCTTTCATACTAATGACTTTTCTGAAACAACCAAGTCATTAACTCTTGTCCTCAGTCAGGAGTGCTCTTTCACAGGGATCTCTTTGGCTTTCACAAGAGGGCTACATAGAAAGTTTCTATTTGCTTTGAGTTTGGTGACATTGCCTGACCGAAGGAAGATCTCTAAGGGGAGGAGAGAGTAGGGTAGGTCATCTCCAAGTTGTCTTCCAGCTCTAGGGCTTATGATGTCTCATTATGTCCAACAGGATCACACAGGGGACTGTCCAACTTGACACTTGATGCTAACACCTTGTGATGGACAGCATAGCTCAGTGACTTCAGTGAGAATGGAGCAGGTGTTTTCACTTAGAATATAAGGAACATCACTCACGGCATCATCTATAAATATAAATATATATATATATATATAAAATATAAATAATGAGAGGAATGAGATAAGGAGTGAAGTTGGACTTTGGTGTCAGGAACACAGAGCAGCTGTGGTAGTCCATTGTGACCAGGTTGGCCAGCAGCTAGGTGGTGCAGTGGATCAAGAACTGGCCTTGAAATCAGAAAGATCTAAGTTCAAACTGATCCTCAGATGCTTGCTAACTTGTAAAGTGCTTAGCACAGAGTAGGTGCTATATAAATGCCAGCAATGATGACAATGACAAACATGATGGTGGTGCTGGTGGTGGTGATGGTGATGACAGTGACTTGTAAGTAAACTCATGTATTCGGATTATCACAAGCTACAAACTTGATCAGTGCCTCCTGAGACTGCTCCTATGCTTGGAAGGATGTTAGAAGGCTGTAATATATGACATAGGATCATTCTTCCCTTCAGCACCAGATCATCAGCACTAATTACAACTCAAATGCAATAATATCTCAATCAATCAAATCAGCAGTTAGTAAGTACCCATTAGGTGCCAGGCACTGTGCTAAGCCCTGGGTCTACAAAGACAAAAATTAAACAACTCTTGCCCTCAAGGAAATTATATTATACTGGGAGAGATAAGATGTGAATATATAATTATATACAGATAGCTAGGTGACACAATGGATAGAGCACCAGGCCTGGAGTAAAGAAGACACCTCTTTGAGAGTTCAAATTCAGCCTCAGACATTTTCTAACTGTGTGACCCTTGGCAAGTCAGTTTGCCTGTTTGCCTCAGTTTCCTCATCTGTAAAATGAGCTGGAAAGGAAATGACAACTCACTGCATTATCTCTGTCAAGAAAACTCCAAATTAGATCATGGAGAGTTAGACATAATTGAAATGACTGAACAACCAAAAGTATCTATACGATACAGAAAAAACAGCTACAAGGTAAACTTGTATGAGAAGGGGCTAGTAGCTGAGGGAAATGGGACAGACCTTCTCCTGAAGGTGGGACTTGAGCTGTCTTTTTTTTTTAGAGAGAGAAGGCAAGGCAGTTGAGGTTAAATGTCTTACCCAACGTCACACAGCTAGCTTGTGTCAAGTGCTTGAGGTTGGTTTCGAACTCAGGTCCTCCTGACTCCAGGGCTGGTGCTCTATTCAGTGTGTGACCTAGCTGCCCCTGAACTTAGGCTTGAAGGATACCAGGGCCTCTAACAGAACAAAAACTTGGAGACAGGAGATGGATTGTGCACATGGAACAAGCCTGAGCCTGTGCTAGTGGTAATAACTGCCATGAAGAGCTCAGCAAACATTTTCCTCACAACCACCCCTGGCAAGGTAGATGTAGAGACTTGGTTGTACCCATTTTACAGATAAGGAAAATGAGGTTCGGAGAATTAAAGCAATTTTCCCACTGTTATACATATATATGTGTCCAAGCCAGAATAAGAACACACCCCATGATAAGAACCTTTCCATTCCAGAATCCATACTCATTGGACTATAAATTTGTATATCTTTGGGATCATAGATTTAGAACCAGAAGGAACTTCAGGACCCATCAGGTCTGACTCCCTCAGTTTTACAGAAGAGATGGGGAAGTAACTTACCCCAGAGCCTTCAGACAGGAAGAATCCGGGCTGAGATTTGAACCCATGGCCCTGGCATTCTTTCCACTGAACCAGCTGCCTCCATTTTGAGGCAGGAAGATTCAGGTTTATGGCAGACTGCCTCTTAGAACCAGGTTTTTGCCTCATTTTCCTCCCCCATGGTGATTCTTGTTTAAATTTATGCTTCGTCTTTTGCCCATGCATCACTTAGAACTTTTTTTTTTAATAAACCTGACTTGAAATTCCACTGCAGCAAAGACATTTCATCTTGAAGAATGAGTCAGATTTGCACTTGAGCTTGATGCAGGCCTCCAGGATTTTTTTTCTGCTGTCACTGAAGCCCCTTCTTCTGCCACAGTTCTGTAGTGCCCTTCTCTTTGGTGCCTTCAAATTGGATTTTTCATCCCTACCTCCTCCTTCCCTCAACCTCCCTATTCCCCAGTTCAGAGAAAGCTTATTCATTTCACAAGAAAAAAAATTGCAGGAAATTTGAAATGGAATACCTTTTTTTAACATGAGAAGGTGTGGGGCTTTTCTTTTTTTCTTCCCCTTGGTTATTTTAAATGTTGAAATATAGCAGTGTGCTTGACAGAGATCTGTCTCCAGCACTGAACTAAAACGCCATAACTATGCAGGGCCACACTTTATCTCCAGAAACATGGTTTGAATCAAGTCTTTCATAGCTATATATAACCTCCCTAACTGGTCTCCTTGCAAGCAGGATCTCCACCCCCTCCCCACCCTAGCACATGGCCTCGGGACTAATCCTCCTTAAACACTTTTCATCATATTACTGCTTAGATCAAGAGTTTAGGAGAGCTTCCTGCTGCCTCGAGCATCAAACTTTACCATTCTGTCCAACAAATATTCGGAAGGTTGGCTCAAAGACAGCTCCTCACTGTGTGATTCAAGGCTATCCCACCTTTTACCTTATCCAACCTTGTTGCCTGCTTCCCCTAACATACAGTCTCTCTGCTCCTAGGCAGCTAAACAGTACAGTATTTAAAATCCTGGTGCTGGAGTCAGGAAAACCGAAGTTTAAATCCTTCCCAAGGTTCTCACGTGTCCTACGATCCTGGCAAGTGGTTTAACCTTCAGTTTCCTCATCAGTTTCAGTTCAGAATCTTCATTAAAAAAATGTTTTATTCATTATTCAATTGGTTTGTTGTTCAGTCATTTCAGTCATATCTGATCTTCATGACCCCATTTGGGGTTTTCTTGGCAGATACTGGAGAGGTTTGCCATTTCCTTCTCCAGCTCATTTTACAGATGAGGAAACTGAGGCAAACAGAGGTAAGTGACTTGCCCAGGGTCACACAGCTAGTAAGTTTCTGAGACTGGATTGGACTCATGAATATGAGTTTTCCTGATTCCAAGCCCAGCACTCTGTGCCCTCTGGCACCACCTGGCAGCTCCTTTTTTCTATATCAAGGTAACAAATGCTGTGCTCATGATTGTCATAGGGAATAAGAATTATAGCAACTACCTTGTAAGTTTATTGTGAGGATCAGATAAATATTCTATAAATGTTATTGTTTAGTAAAATGTCTAAAAAAATAATGTTGCAGAATCTTAGGAGGCCAAATTAAAAGTAGGATAATCTGAGTTCAATTCCTGCCTCAGACATTGACAAGCTATGTGATCCTGGGCAAGTCACTTAACTTCTAAGGGGCTCAGTTACCTCATCTGTATTATATTGCACTCAACCTGTAAATTCTGTTTCAAATCTAATCTATAATCCCATGATCCCCCATATATATCATGTTTATTTCTTACCACAGATGTAGCTAGGTTGTTCAATGGATAGACCAAGACCTGAGTTTAAATCCAGCCTCAGGCCGGATGTATGACTCTGGGTAAATCACTAAAACCATTGTCTGCCTCAGTTTCCTCAACTGTAAAGTGGGAGAAGGAAGAGCACTCTCTTCTCAGAGTTGTGAGAATCAGATGAGACAATATTTAGAAAGCACTTAGAATGGTGCCTAGAACACAACAGACACTTAATAAGTGTTCCTTCTTACCTTATTTGTACTATCCCTTTGGGTGGAGTACCTTCCCCTTTTGCTTTCCTATGTATGTCCCACTGGCTCTTCATGGCACATTCCAAATCCCAGACAAGTTCTTACTTCATTTTCAATATATTTGTTAAGTAACTGCAACATAAAAATGTGAAGTCTGGTGTTGGGGCCAAACCACACATCCATCTTCCAGTGAACATGCATAGATCATTGCCTTGCAAGAGAGTTGCCTGGGGCATTAAGGAATTAAGTGAGCTGCCCAGGATCACAAAGCTTGCATGGGTCAGATCTTGAGTCTGAAGACAGCTCTCTCCCCACTCCTCTGATCTCTTTTAATACAAGGATAAATAAAACCCAAACCCTACCCTCAAAATGCTTTTTATCTAGTAAGAGAAGACTAAAACAGGTATATCCACAAATACTATGCAAATTATAACATGAGAGGTACAGAAGTCCTGTGAGACTAAATGAGAGAGAAATTCCTTTTAGCTGAGAGGATCCAGGAAGGTTTCAGGAAAGATGCAACACTGGGGCAGGTACAGGAAAAATGGATTATGTATCAATGAATGTAAACCTGATCTGACTATACTGACTCACATTAATCTATTAGCTTTCTTACAGGACATATACCAAAAAGGCAATTGGGCTTTAGAGAAAAGAGCCCTGAACAAGAGTCTGGGAAATATCAGTCCATGGATTATAAATTTGAAGCCGTAAGGGACCTAGAGATCACCAGATCCAATGAGCCCTCTCATTTTACAAATGAGGAAACCAAGACACCAAGAAGTTAAATGAGCTGGCCAATATCACACAACTAAATTGTCTAAAGCAGGATTTAAACCCAGATCTTCCTAATTTCAAGTCCAGAGACCTATCTGCTACATAACATCACCTCATTTTGTATATATTTCATAAAAATATATTTATTAGGTTCATATCTTGGCTATTTCCTTGGGTGAGAAACTTTCTTTCTCTAAGTCTTAGGTCCCTCATCTATAAAATGAGGAGGTTAGACCCATAGGTCCTTTCTAGTCACTGGAATCTATATGGTCTATCCTATAATTGTGTAGCATATTCAGTCTTTTTATTTTCTCCATTTTCATGTGTGAAAATTGTCTCCTCGGCAAGACTAGAAATTCCCTTGAAAGCATGGTCCTAAATGGCCCATTCTTTTCTTGCATCAAGCCACCCCCAATCTCAGTTCTATACTCCAAAAGGTTCACAGGACAAACTTCTTGAACTGAATAATCAAAATGCACGTAGTGAGTGATCTTCACTAATTCAATAAACAAATGTATAAGATGTCTCCTTCCCCTCCCGTCTTAATGTTAGAAGGCACCACTGACTGGCAACTCTATCTGAATAGCAAGGGAAAAACAGATGTTAGCCTACTTTATGAAATATTTTTCCCTTGCCCAAGAAATAGGAGTCACCTTATTTAGCTCAATGGCCCAAGACCATGGCAATGCCTGATTCTGATATGGGTTGTATATTTCAGCATGTGGCTGACAGGTCCATTCCCTACTGAAGAAAAGGTTTGGCTCTTAGAGTGTGAAATTAAACTCGTCAGTTCAGGCACCACTTAAGCAATGTGGTTCCAATGTGGGAAAGCTAACAAACGAATTCCCAAAGAGTCTATTAAAGGAAGGAAAAACAGAGGAGCAAGATGCCAGCAGGAGGGTGGTGAGGGCAAAGGAATTTGGATGGAACCACAGGAAGGTTTCTCCTAGTATTTTCCCACCAATAAGCTGAGGACTACATTGCACCATGAAATGCATAACTCCTAGTTGCTTGAACCCATGGAATTAACCTTAGACATCATCACCTCATCCAATGTCTTCATTGGGTACATGAGGAAACTGAGGCCCAGAGTTATTCAGGGTCACAAAATGACTTATTAAGGTCATCCAGCTAATATATGAGCAAAGATTTGAAACTGAGTCTCTTGACTGTGGCTCCAACGTTCTTTCTACTGCATCAAGATTGACCTGCTCATGTAGGTCAAGGTGATCCTTAATTATGGACACATGAGTAAGTATTTAACAACCAGACTTTTTAAAAAAAAGTCTGCACAACATATTTTTAAGCTTAATTTTCATTAACATATTCCCCATCACCTTCTTAAGTCTAGATAATCAATAAAATAAGGTCTTATTTGCAACATTTGCAAATTTCTAAGGTATAAATGTTCGCATTGAAATTACTATCAGCTCTGGTAAACCAGTTCAAGCTAGATACAGTACACCCCTGGGCCTTTACCTATCAGTAGAATAGGCAGCTATCTCTATGGCCATCTGTCTACATGAGAGCTATGAAAGGCACCTGCCAATGCTATGATAAGGTCTCAAATTCCCTCACTGCTCCTGCTTTTGAAATAAAGTATTTTGAAAATGCAGATGTTCTCTGGGACACAATTAGGCTTTATTAAGCACTCACTATGTTTGGCACTATTCCAAGCACTGGGGATAGAAAGGAAACTTATTGAACCATCACTGACCCTTATTATCATAACTCCAAATGATTCAGCAAATTAGTCTCTGTCTCTAGACAGGGCCATAAGGTTTGAAGACAAATATGATTCTTAACCTACATGACTCAGCAGACAGACCAGTGGGCCTGGAATCAGGAGGATCTAAGTTCAAATCTGGCCTCCAACAACTACTAGCTGTGTGACCCTGGGCAAGTCATTTAAGCACTCTCTGCCTCAGTTTTTTCAACAACAAGGGTTGTTGTGCAGATCAGATGAGATAATATTTGTAAAGCATTTAGCACAGTACCTAGCGCTTAGTAGGTGCTTAGGAAATTTTCATTCCCTCCCTCTCCAAACTTTTCTCTCACAACTTCCAATCTCAAACCTGCTCCTTACTGGACAATCTAAAATTCACCCCTCCCTCTAAACAATCATGGCTTTCTACCTACTTCCTTAGCCCCTCCTTTTCTGGCTTTTTCCTCTCTTCCTCTTGTTTCCTAAATAGCTACATTTTTCCAGAAGTCAGCCCCTGTCTATAGTCTCTCCCTAGGGGAACCCAATCTATCCCAGCTCATCTGCAGATGAACTGAGCACATTATATCTTCTGGGAACCAAGCTTCTGGACTCACTGGTATTTGTCTCTGATGCCAAATTCTGGACTTCTGGCACTTGCAGACCATGTGGTATACTATTTGCTAAGTACAGTGACTAGAAAGTCCTTCCATATTAAGAATAAAATCCATTGGTAAATAGCTGGTAGGGCTGGGGGAGCCATAGTTACCTAAAGTGCTATCTAGGACAGGCGTGGTGACAAAAATGTCAGCCAGGGAACCTCAGATTAAGATCAGGTTTATCTGGTACTAATTGGAAAATCGATTGTTCCAAATAAATATATGACAAAGTTAGAAATTTCTTGGAACTTTCCTTTAAGCCCTTCTATGGATTTTGTGCCCCCAATATCTATTTTTCTGGGACTCTACTACAAAAATCCTATAGCAATCAGGTGAAACTTGAAGGTATGGAATTACTTATTCTCTAAATTCAGTTAGGACTGGCATGCAACTAAGTCTAAACAAAAACAAAATCTAAGAGAAAAGGTAAGTCAAGGCCTTCCTCCCTCCAGACTCACAAGCCTGCCTTTGCCAATTGTATCTTCTAATAAAACTGGTCTTTATGATACAGGCTTTTCTATTGGTGTTCCAACAAAACTCACCATTTCCCTTTCCGTCCCAAAACTGTGACTCCTACCAGTCAGTGACGGTTTATTCCAAAGCTTTGGGAATGCCCTGGAAGCTAAGTTTGTGAAAGCTAGTTTTGAAGACAAAGCTTGACCTCATAAAGAGGCATTAGATTCAATCAATTAATCAACAAACATTTATTAAGCCTACTGTGTGCCAGACATTATGCTTAGTACTGGGGATACAAAAAGAGACAAAGAAGTTATAAAGAAGTTATCTCCTCATATCTTCTGAAGCACTTTCCTTCAAAGACATTTCAAAGATAAGGAAAGAAAAAAAGATATCCATGGTGTTTGAATCCAAGAGCAAAACCATTCATGGTTCTTCTCTTTGGAAACAAAGTCAAGACGAGGACCTGGCTGAAGAGCTAGCTTTCTTTCTAAAGATTTCATCTGATGCTCTTTCACTGCATCAACATCAACATCATCTTCTCCTTCTCCTCTTTGTCGTCTTTCTTCTTCTTCTTCTTCTTCTTCTTCTTCTTCTTCTTCTTCTTCTTCTTCTACTCCTCCTCCTCCTCCTCCTCCTCCTCCTCCTCCTCCTCCTCCTTCTTCTCCTTCTCCTTCTTCTCCTTCTCCTTCTCCTTCTCCTTCTCCTCCTCCTCCTCCTCCTCCTCCTCCTCCTCCTCCTTCTTCTTCTTCTTCTTCTTCTTTGAACTCCAAGAACAAGGAAGCTTCTGTCCAGAAATATTTTCCTTCTGAAATATGATTTTTGAGATAGATATATGTTTTTTCTTTTGTTTATAGTACAGAAAACCAAGTCATATCAGAGTCAAGAAGAGGTCCTAGAATCCATCTGAATCCCACCCTCTCATTTTACAGATGGAGGAAGGGGAAGATTGAAGCTCATGCCAATCAATTATCAATAAACATTTATTAAGTGCCTACTATGTGCCAGGCACTTGGTAAGAGTTAGAGGAGAAATTATTTGCCCAAGGTCACACAAATGGTAAGTGGCCAAGCCAAAGATTGGAACCCAGATCTATAGATAATCATCTAGCCTTTTGTCCTTGACTGTCAGAATCAGAGAGAAGGCCAATTTTTTTTTCTTTTTCCAACTAAGAACATCCAGCCCAGGGATGAGTAAGCAGGCACTAAGGTTCTTTTTTAACTTCCTAAAGATATAACAACTTGGATGCCTTTAAGTGCCAATCAAGCCATTCCTTTATAGTCTCACTTCCTATCCTGGCCACTGGCAAAGTGGCATTATTTTCCTGTGAGTCATCCTGCTAATAAAGAAATCTAATTTGAAGATAACCCCTTCTTCCCTTGCCTACACGACTTCATTTCCCCCATCCTTCTGCTTCTTGTAACATTCCCTGGTGCCAATGAATGAAATAACGCAGAAACCAGTGAGGGAGCAAAAGACAAATGAAGAGGGAGCCAAAGGATGAAGAGGAACTGAAAGAGGGGCTGAAGTTAGATGGAAGACATCACTGAATGGGAAAGCAAGGTCCCGCCTCCAGCTAGTGGGCCTCCTTGGCCAAGTCATACTTCCTCTTGTTGTGTCATCTTCCTTAGCTACCAAATGAAGCAGTTCGATGAGACCATTTTCCATGTTCCATGTCACTGACTGTGTGATCTTGGCTGTCACTTCCTTTACTGAGCCTCAGTTTCCTTCGATAAAACGAGGGAATTGGACCGCATGCTTTCTATGATCCCTTTTGACTCTGATTTTCAGTGGACTGTGTTCTAAGGTCCCTTCTATCTGTGGCATTTAATGACTCCTTGATTTTATTCATAGTACAGAAAGAGGGCGTCCATTAGGTTGATTCTAAAATCTGTTCTGGACTCTGCCAGTCTACTCTAAAATAATGAAAATGGTGTCATCGTATACATGAGCAAACAGAAGATAATTGTTAAATATGCTCCACCACCTGTTGCTAAGGACAAATAGCAGATCATAGGAGTCAGAGTCGTTATCATCACTGTTGACATTTATGTAACACCTACTATGTGCTTCATAAATCTCATCCCACTTGATCCTTGAAACAACCCTGGAGAGAATGCACATTTTGTATATAAGAAAACTGAGGCAGAGCTTAAATGGCTTGCCCAAGGTCACATAGATTCTGAAGACAGACAGAGTTAAAAGTCCATGAAGATTTTATATATTGTCAATATTTACCTTGTTACTTGATGACTTCACTACGAAAGTGACTAGAAGGAAGGACAGTGTCAGGTCTGGAGTCACAAAGACTAGCTGTGTGACACTGGGCAAGTCATTTGTCTGCCTCAGTTTCCTCATCTGTAAAATGGAGATCATTATAGCACTTACTTCCCAGGGTTGTTGTGAGAATCAAATAAAATAATAATTGTAAAATCTTAGCACAGCACCTGGCGCATAGTAAGGCCTATGTTAACTATTACTATGACAAAAAATGAATTTAGCTATATTTTAACATATGAGAAATGTTGATTAACTTATGAACATGAGTCATTTTAGAAACATTTGTCTAGGTGAATATCAGCTTGTTAAGAGCAAAGTTCAAGTCAGCACTGAATTAAATAAAAGAACAAAGGACACTGTAGCTCTGACCCAACCTGTCAAAGCAACTTCTTAAGTTAAAATATTGGGAGATGGACAAAGGTAAAGATATTGCCTTTATTTCCATTTCTTTGAAGAAATGTAACCACAATGCCAAACAGCTGACAAAACAAGGAGGCAAAAAGAGCCCACATATCACCTCAGTCACACAATGTTTTATCTCCTGGTGAAGCATTGGGATGCACAAAGTCCTCTGAAAGAAAATGAAAGATGTGAAACAATATCTCCTCACAGAATGGTGAAAGGCAATTGAGATTAATATGAGCCTGACCCAGCTATGCAGGTCATCCCACTAACATATGTAAAGGACAGAGAACAAGAAACCTGAGTCCTGCCTGGTGGGACCTGGCAATGCATGTGTTCATCCTTCATTGCTGAAGAAGACCATGCCATCAGAGAAATGATGACATGACTTGCACTTGACTTTGTTTTGAGTGAGGGAGGGCTGTGCAGGTCACCAGCCTCACTTCTCCTTCAGAGCCATCTGAATTCAGTGACCAGATATTCATCAGGATGAGTGGAGATGACCCAGGATGAGGCAATTGAGGTTAAGTGACTTGCCCAAAGTCACACTGCTAGTGAGTGTCAAGTGTCTGAGGCGAGATTTGAACTCAGGTCCTCCTGACTCCTGCACTGGTGCTCAGTCCACTGCACCACCTAGCTGCCCCCTACATATGTAAAGGAAGCCTAATGACATGGGATGTGTCTTCTCATGGTTTTGCAGAAAAGTCATCAAGTAATTATCAAGCACCTACTATGTGCCATATATTGAGGCGATCTATTCCCGTCAGCTATAATAGTGAAAATAGTGTGTGTCATCTTGCAAAAAAAGCAGCAGGACTGAAAAAGGAGAAGGAAGCCTGATGTAAGGGGGAGGGAGGAAGGGGAATCATTTGATGAGAAATCACAAGACATGGGTTTGAATTCTAGCTGTATTACCTATTTCACTTAACCTCTCTGGGCCCTCATTTACTCAAATGTTTAAAAAAGGCAGTCTTGATCTCTAAGGCCTCTCCAAGCTTCAAATCCTTTAATGTTATGAGTTCAGAAGAATGGCTTGACCTGACCATATGGCAACCCCATTTGAAAGGCCCTGAGGAATGGATTTTAATGAAATTTTAGAGGGGAATATTCTAAGAAGAATGGAAAAGATCACAGGCAATACCATTAGGATCAGAAAAGCCAAATGAGAAAAGAGTCAGCGACTCTCCACCCATCTGCCTACTTCCCCATATCTATAAAAATCTTTATTAGAAGGCACATTTTTAGGGTATGCTTAATGAAAACATGAGAAGGAAATGGGCAGTCTCTCTCAGACAATTTTCTGCAGCAGACCACATGTTTGTAGGTTGATCATTGATAGCTGACATTTATATAGAGAAAACACTGTATGGTTCAAAAGGGCTTTATAGGCATTGTCTCATCTGACTCTCACAATAGCCCTGTAAGGAGGGCATTACAGGGTTTATCAGCCCCATTTTCCAGATAAGAAAACTGAGGCTTAGAATGACTATGGGACTTGTTGATGCCACATAGATAGTAAGTGTCAAAAGGAAAGATTGAACTTGCTGTTTGGGATCGTAAGGTTTCAAGGAGCTCACGATCCAATGAAGGAGATAGCCATGGACAAAGATATGCCCAAGGTAAATTGGACACAGTCTCAAAATAAAGATTATAAAAACCTTCCTTTAGCCAAGATGTAAAGGAGACAAGGAAAGCTCAGAAGTGGACTTGAGGAAGGTAAGCATTCCAGGCATAGCAAATGGCCATTGTGAATGCCCCAAGTGCCATAGACAGGATTCAAATCCAAGGTCTCTCTCCGACTCCAGAAGCAGTGCATATTCTATCTTGCCTCTCCCAACATCAAGTCTAGTGTTCTTTCCACTGTCTATCCTGTCACTCAAATACCTAAAATCAATATACAATACAAAGTTCCACTATAGCTATAGTTACTTACAAAAGAAAAAAAAATGCCTTGGTAAAGTCAGCTTCAAAGACTTTCTTCCAACTGTATGTGTCCAGACATCTGCTAGGATGAAATAAGATTCCTTTACAGAGCTAAAAACAGAGATATAACTTTGTTCAACTATCCTTGGAGTATCCAAATCAAGTAAGACATCAAATGGGGAGACAAGATCACCAAACATGTTAGCCAGTGTCTTTGACGACACCTCATTCAAAGTCCAAGTTAAGAAGAGATTCTCTGCTAAGTCAGATACCCCACAGGGGATCCTTGGTATGAATGTCATTGTATTGACTACATCAAGTTCTTCTCAAGGTGATTTAAGATCATCCAAATGGAATTGACTAATAATCGATTTCCATTCTCTCCTCAACTCCTTAAAATATGGCTTCCACACTTACCACCCTAATGCAACTGTTCTGTCAAAGATCAAGAATGGCCTTCTAAGGACTAAATCCAATGGCCTTCTCAAGATGCATCCTTTGGGATCTTTCTGAAGCATCTGACACTGTTGATAAACCAATTCCCTGGATCATTTCCTTTCCCTTGTCTTCCATAATATGTGTCTTTCCTGGTTCTCCCCTACAGATCAAAGGAGTCTTTGTCTATTTATCAGATCTAAATGTTGGGCAACCCAAGGTTTTGGTCCCCACCCATTGTCTCTTCTCTCCCATTCTCTCCTCTTAAGAGATAGCCATAATGTTTTGCTGTCACCTCTTGAAGATGATGAAATCATGGCAAGATTCCTAGCAGATTTAGGTTTCCATTACTCAGTTCTAGAAAAGTAACAGGCTGCTAATTTACATAAAATAATGTCAATTTAGCAGAGTCCGTTTTCTTGCAGGCAGAATTATTTTAAAGTCCAGGGTTATGATCAGCCTTGCCCTTCTGTTTGTTTTGAAGTTTCTTTCACTGGAAAGCTCCAAATATTGTCACTCTCCTTGCCACTTCTCCATGGGAACAGCAGAGTTCAGGAAGGATCAGATGGGATCATATCCCTACCCTCAGGGAACTTACTATCTCAAAGAAGCCAAATCAATGACCTAAGTATATATGTACTTTAAATAACAATCTTTTTGTTCTCTTTATTTCATAAAGGAGAGATCAAAGACTCAAGAAGTCGAAAACGACAAACAGAAACTAGAGAATATAGAAAGGGCGCACACATATCTCTTAACCTCCATGGCATTTATGGTGTCTTCACTTAGTCTGAAACCTATTATTCCTTACTTTATTTCTGTATATCTTTATTTCATTTGAGGATTGGTTTAAGGAAATAAGAATACTGAACCTAGAAAAGAGAAAACCTAGTAAGAACATGATAGCTGAATTTAATTATGTGAATGGTCATTAGATAGAAGAGATTAGACTTTTCTACTTGACCCCAGAGGAAGGAGGGCAGTTAGGTGGCACAGTGGATAGGACCTGAAATCAGGAAGACCTGTATTCAAATCTGGCCTCAGACATTTGTGTGACCCTGGGCAAGTCACGTAACCCTGTTTGCCTCAGCTTCCTCATCTGAGATGGAGAAGGAAATTGCAAACCACTCTAATATCTCTGCCAAGAATATCCCAAATGGGGTCAAGAAAGTGAGACACAACTGAACCACAACAACCAGAGAGAAGAAGTGACAGCAATGGATTCAGTGAAGTTTGAACAATCTTGACTTTGGTATCAGAGAAGCTGGTTTCCAGTCCTCACTCTGCCTCTGGTTATATGTTTGACCTTGAGACAGTTGGTTTCCCCTTCTAAGCTACAGTTGTCACATCTGTAAATAACAGGGTTGATGACCATAAAGATCCCTTCCTTCACTAAATCCATGATTCCACAAGATAAAGAGACCTAGATTTCAACCTGATTTTTTAAAAAGTTTTCTAAGAGTTAGAATCATCCCAAAATAGGATGGACAGCCTCAGGAGGGAGTGAGACTGAAGGTCTTCAAGTAGAAACTAGGTCCCTAGATATTAGAGGTGTTATGGGGGAGATTTCTGTTCAGCTAATGCTGTCTCCTGTCATTATTAAATTATAAGCCCCATGAGGGCAGAGACAATATCTTATCTAAGTTTTCCTCTCCTCTCCGGTATAGTACAATGTATTCAGTAGTCATTTAATAGCTGTTTTTTTATTGATTGAATTGATCTCGTTCCTACAAGTAGCCCACATGCTTCCTAAAAGCAAGGCCTATCTTTTCATTCATTTCTCCCATATGACTCAATCGTCTAGGGTACGAAAATACTGGGTTTAGAGTCAGAAGACCTGGGTTTGAATCTAGACTCCCTCATTTCCTAGCCCTCAAACTCTGGATAACACCCTTCACCCCTCTTAGACCTCAGTTTCCTCATCTGTAAAATATGACATTTGTATATTCACCAGGTGGTCATGAAGAAAGCTCTTTACCAACTGTGAAAGGACAGATTTAGAAATGTGAGTGGCATGGAAGGGCACTTTGGAGGGTCCAGCCCTTGCTGTCAGAGTTTATAGTCAAAGGCATGGGTTGTAGAGAGAGCACTAGACTTCAGAGACTAATGTCAAAGTTCAAATACTGCTTCAAACATTTATTAACTTTGCCATCTTGAGCATCGCTCTCTCTCTCTCTCTCTCTCTCTCTCTCTCTCTCTCTCTCTCTCTCTTTCTCTCTCGTTTTCTCTCTCTTTCCCTCTCTGACTGTTTCTTCATCTGTATTATGAGAAGTTCCTTTCAACTCTAAATCCGTGATACTATGAATTTCTAGAGCAAGAAAGCAGAGAATATGGAAAGGGTGTTGTTGGTTGGGACAGCTGAAGGTTACTCTGTCATGGACCATTTGCTCTAACTTGGGAAAGTCTGGGTGAGAAGAGCATGGGTTCTAGGAACATGAGATACATCAGGGGAGAAGGGACAAATGCTTTGTTAATCATTTATCTTCATTCCCAGATTTTCTCCAGGGTCTGGGCCCAAAGCCTAAAGCATGAAGCAAGAAAAGAAAAACCCTATAAAAAGGCCTGAGTCTTCTGGCTTGGAAGCATTAGGTACAATTGAGGGAAAGTAGATATGGAAAGAGAGGATCAGATTCCCTAGTTTTGACTTTGGGGTGCGGCAAGAAAGCCATATGTCTCTAGGCTTATGACCTAGAAGGGACCAATCCCAACTCCATTCCCATCCTTTTGGTAATTCCAAAGAGCACATTCCTCAGTTTTCTCTCTGTCTCTGTTTCTGTCTCTGTCTCTGTCTCTCTCTCTCTCTCTCTCTGTCTCTCTCTGTCTCTCTCTCTCTCTCTCTCTCTCTCTCTCTCTCCTTCTCTCTCTCTCTCTTTGATGCAAAGGAGAGAGAAAGAAGGGAACATCACATGAATTGGTTTGAATTAGTTGTGGGAGGGGGTGGAATATGATATCAGTGCCCCTCTGAGTAACCTTGAGTTCCTGAACATGTCATGGAGACTCAGCAAACCCAAGAACTATAAATATATTTGATCATTTGGTTGTGTCAAAGTCTGATTATTAATTAAAAGGCATTATTTGCAAAACTGACTTCTAACTCATCAATTTATACAAATTTATGCCTAGGATCTACAGCAGAAATCCTTAATCTTCTTTATGCATTGCTTACCTTCCTCACCCATCTCCCCCGTGACAATCTGGTGAAATCTATTCACTCCTTTTAAGAATGTTTTTAAATTCAAAAATCAAGATTACAGTGGAAATGAATTATAATGAAATCTAGTTATCCAAATTTTTTATAAACAAGTTCCCAAACTCCAAGTTAAGAAGCCCTGCTCTAGAGCAAGGAAGGACCTGGATGGTCACCTAGTCCAACCTCTTAGTTTACAGAGGAGAAACTGAGGCTAGAGAAACAGAGATTTGTTGAGGGCCACACATCTGCCTAATGGATTTGAACCCAGGCCTCTTGATTTCAAGCTCACCATTCTTTCCACTCTACCAGGATGCCACCCAGTTGCACATTAGTAACCTCATTTTCAGGGCGTACTTGTTTTCCTAGTTGGCAGTAACATTCTGTGGTTCCTGGGAAATGTGAAGAAGAGGGAGTTCACAGGCATGAGGGGGTTCTGCTCCAGGGCTCCCATTCCAGCTAGTGCTGGCATGGGACCAGATCTCTACCCCAGCTTCTACTCATCTACTAGCTTTGTTGGTGGCTTGAGGGTAAGTAGAGATGGACCCAGAGAAGAGGGCAGGGAGCTCTCCCTCTGCCTGGTCCTCAGTTCCAGAACCTCTGATTGAAAAGGCGTGTCAGAGTTTTTCCAGTCCCAAATTGGCTCCACTTCAGAAGTAACCAAGTGCTCCAACTTGGAGGGTAGAGTCAGTCTGACTCAAGTGGCAAAGGGGCATTTCCCCCAAAGGAGACAAAGGCAATTAATTACTAGCATATGTGCACCAAGCCAGACCTCATTTAGACCAAAAGCTTCCTTTGATATCCACTGTTGAACTTTCTAATTTTTCTGCTCCAACCTTCTAGAAAGTAAAGTTAGTTGATGTGTTTGATGTAAGTTTCAGTCAAACTAACCTACCTGCTTTTACCCAAATTCAGCATCTCATCTCCCATCTCTTTGCCTTTGCCCAGCATACAGGCCTGAAATGTACTCCTACCTTCACTTCACTTAGAAGCCTCACTTAATTCAAGATTCAGTCCCTATGTTACTTCCTATGGGAAACTTTTCCTAATCCTTTCCTGCTAGCTTCAAATTATGTTGTAATATTTATATAAGTAGGGAGGGAGAATTGAGGGAAGGAGAGAAAGAAAGAAGAAAAGGAGAGAAAAGGAAAAGGAGGTAAAAGGAAGATTTTAGAGAGAGAGAGAGAGAGAAGAAGAAAAATGGAAGAGGGAGGAGGATGGAGAAGAGAGAGAGAGATGAATGAGAGGAATAAAAAAGATCTGAGCCCAAGGGCTGTCTCCGATGTGGAATAGTTGTGTAACTCTAGGCAAGTCATTCAACATCTCAGTGACTCAGGCTTTAGCAGGAGCAAATGTGAAGCAGTAGAAGGTCTTTCCTCATGGGAGTGTCCTACACAATATAAATTACAGATCCAGTCCAAAAAAATAAAAAACCCATTATGTATTTGTTTATGTGGTATGCTTCCACAGCAGATTCTAAGTTAGAACCATTTTTTTTTTAAATTGTGTTTTTGTATCCCCAGCACTTGGTATATATAGGTACCTGGTGGAAGAGTTCATAGAGCTCTGCATCAAAATCAGGAAAACTTGAGTTCAAATTCAGTATCAGATACTTCCTAGTTGTGTGACCCTGGACAAGTCACTTAACCTTTGTCTGCCTCAGTTTCCTGACCTGTAAAATCAAGATAATAGTACCTACTTCCTAGGGCATCTCCAATGAGATAATATTTGTAATAAATATTTAACATACTATCTGGCACATATCAAATGCTTAATAAATATTTATTCCTTTCACTTTAGATGCATAATCAGGAGTAGGGAACCTGTAGCCCCAGGGCCACATGTGGCCTCCAAGGTCTTTGGATGTGGCTTTTTGACCAAGTCCAAGTTTTATAGAGCAAATTCTTTTATTAAGGGAATTTGTTCTGTGAAGTTTGGATTCCACCAAAGGGCCACACTTGAGGACCTAGAGGGCCACATGTTGTCCTGGGGTTGCATGTTCCCCACCCCTGTCAGTCATACAATATCCCCCACATGTTAAATTGGAAGAAAATTGTCCCGTCTTAGATTGTAAACTCATTGAGAGCAAGGATTGTCTTTTCGTATTTGTATCTTCAGTACTTAGGAGACATTTAACAAATGTCTGTTGACTCACTGACTATGACTATGCCTTGTACCTAATATGATTGCAAGATCATAGTATTATAGATTTAGAGTTTAAAAAGCCCTTGGAGGTCATCTAAGCATATTGAGATATTATATTATTGTAGGTAATAGAAGCGGGAAGTGACTCCTAGGGTCTTCTCATTCAATACCCTTACAAATGAAAAACTGGTCTAGAGGTTAAGGTACCTTCCAAAGGTCACCCAGGTAGTATGTGGCAGAGCCAGAATTGGAACCCAGATCCTTTGACTCCAAACCCAGAGTTTTTTCCATAGGATGTGGCTGACAACATATACTTAAAATGCTTGTTGGTTTGGGTTGGGTGTATTGATTATGTTTACTTATGTTTAGGTAATATGCACTAAACACATTCCAGACAGATATATACATATATATTTATATACAAATAAACAGTTTGCTAGAGTTGATTTGTAGCTGCCTCACTCATAGCCATTTTCCAGGGACCAAATAGCTTATCAGAGAGTGGTGATCATTTCAAGCCCTTCTTCCCAATCCATATACTGCTTTTTCAAGTACAAAGAGGGCACCGTCTCAAAATGCCCATCAGGGATGGATCACAGGGCCACATGTAAAGTGTCTGTACCAAGTGAGAGACCCCCTTAAGCTCTTAAAATGATCATCTGGGAAATGTCCAGTCAGCCACTTGCTCTTGTGTATATATTTCAAGGCCTGATTCACATGGGAAAAAGTTTAGGCCAATTAGTGGTCACAGCTGGCCCCAAACAGAGATGGAGTGGGGGGCAGGAGGGAGGGAGAGAGGTAAAAGAAAGAGATAGGAGAAACAAGGGCAGAGAAACAGAAACAAAGAAAGATAGAGAAGGGACAGAGAGTGGACAAGGGAGAAGAAGAGGGAGGGGGGAGAAAGAAGAAGAAAGAGGAAGAAATAAAGAATGGAGATAGAAGAGACAGAGCTAGAACAAAGACAGTACAGAGACAGAGACACAGACATAGAAAGAGCAGAGGAAAGAGAGGAAATACACACAGAGGAGAGAGATAGGAGAAAGGAAGGAAGGAAGGAAGGAAGGAAGGAAGGAAGGGAGGGAGGGAGGGAGGGAGGATGAAAGAGAAAGAAAGAGGCGGAACAGAGAGAGTGGAGATAGAGACAAAGAGGAGAGAGATAGGAAAGAGAGACAGAGACAAGAAAAGAGAGAGAGAACTTTCTCCCAGCCATAACCCCTTGTCAGTATTATCAAGAGAAAGACCCTCGACGCCAGTAGCCTAGAGTCACCCAGCAGGGCACAGCCTAACGGATGAGTTCATTATCTTTTCCATTTCTCCATCAACTCCTAAACTCTGTTCTTTATATCCCCTCATTTCCCCTTTTTATTTGAAAGTATTTGAATAAGGGATGGACAGAGGAGGTAACAGGAGAGTTTAGACAAGAACAATTGCCCCTCTTCATCACCCATGCTTTCCACCTCAATTTTGTTGGGCATCAATGTGGCCTCTGGCTTTAATTCTGCCTGACCTCATTGCCTTCCAATCAAGTGCACCAGAAGGAGAGAGAGGGCAATGAGAGGGAGACAATGGCAGGGAGGGGGATACAGGAATAGCGAGTAAGAAAGAGAGAAAGGAAAGCAGAAGAGAGGAGAAAGGGCAAAGGCTAAAAGAGAAGAGGGGCAGGTTCCATCCTGACCTGGCTAACTTTTCTATTTCCAGTTTCTTGGAGCACAGGAAGCAATCTCAGCTGGGTGAACAAAAGCAAGCCCCACTGTCAGGGATGTTTAAACTGTTTCTGGACCACTGGTACCACCGGACTGAATGTATTCAGTAGGACAGTCAGCAGAGGGTGGGATCTTGGAGTTAAAGTGAGCTCAGCAATCCTGGAGCCCAACGCTTGGTCCAATATCTAACACTCTTTGTTTGTTTTGACTTCCTTGACACAGTCAACAGAAAGGAGACCCAGAGAGTCACCTTAACAATCTGGGGTATACTTTTTACCCAATTGTTGCTAAATATTTGCTCAAGGACAGGAAAAGACAGAGACCGAAAGAAAGAGATGTTTATTCTAACTTCAAGTGGAAACCTGGTCACTGAGAACATCTAAGGTTTAGTAAAGGGTGTTTCAATTCAATCCAACAAGGTTTTATTAAGGACCTATTAGACACCAGGCACAGTGCTAAACACTGGGGATACAAAGAAAAAATTGAAAACAAATGCCCTCAAACAGCTATGATGATGAAGATGATGATGGTGATGGTGATGAACATGACAATGACAATGTAACTTTTATGTAGTCCTTGAAAGCTCGTGAAGGGCTCTACAAATATCTCATTTGATGCTCATCATAATCCTTGGAGTAGACATTATTATTATTTATTATCTCCATTTGACAGATAAGGAGACTGAGGCACATAGAGGTTAAGTGACTAGAAGAATGTGAACTCATTTTCCTGACTTTGATTCCTTCACTCTATCCATTGAGTCACCTATGTAACTATAGTAGGTGCTTAATATATGCTTAATAGATTAGTTAGTTATATTAAAGGAAAGGGAGAGAGAGAGAGAGAGAGATGTATGGATATAGCATAAATGTAATATAATTTCTAGGGACACAAGAGAGCCTTTAACAAGGGGTATCAAGAAAGACCACGTGTGAGCAGTGGCACCTAAGGTGAGTCTTGAAGGAAGCCCAATAACCGAATGTAAGGAAAGAAAACATTTTGTCCAGGGATAGCAATTAATAATCAATCAACAACCATCTATTGAGTTCCTTATATTCTCCTAGGTGCTGGATATACAACAAAAGTGAAACTATCTCTGCCCTTAAGGTGGACTATATTTGAAGCAATCATCTCAAATACTTTTTGAAGACATAAGAAAAATGGCCAGTGAGAGGCAGTATGATTCAGTGAAAAGCACAGTGACTGGATTTAGGTCAAGAAATTTGGGATTGAGTTGGAATCTCATACTTCCCAATGTGCTCCCATCCATGACTCATTTAGCCTCTCAGAAAATGTATGTCCTTAAGTAAAATGGGAATAATGTTGCTGTCTGTCCCTCATTTTCTAAGAGGACCCATGACATCAAATAATGTCTTGACTTATGAGTGAACTGGATTTAAGTGAAGTAGAATTACACAAAATCATCAACCTCACTCTTTTCCAAAGTCACTGAAGTTCAGTGACAAGACAAAAGTCAAGAAAACTGATGATGGTTCAGGATGTAGTGGATGACCTTGGCATCTTCGATGTCTGACCAAGCTCTGCAAGTTCCTGCTTCAGTGGCTTTCATGGCCAATGGACCAACTTCACTACCAAACTCAGAAATGTCATAAAGAAATGCTTTGTAAACCTTAAAATACAATGGAAATAAAAGTTATCATTACATAGACAAGTTGTATTTAGAGCCTAGATGCTTCAGAGTTGGCATTTTCTGAGAGGAATACTACAGGTAAATAGATAAAGTATGCTACTTGATACCCTAAGATGAAAGGAATCTCCAGGAAAGCTTTGACCCCCAACCAAAGTAAGGCTCCTATAAAAAGGTATTCTTGAGACTTTATAAAACCATTGAACCCAATAACTACGGCCATGTGTTCTGAGGATCCATGGCTTTGTTCTCATCAGGCTTTGCCGTCTGATGCAGTTCAGTAAAGGAATGAACTTCCACAGTGCACAAGGTAATAGACAACAAGTAAGATCATCATGGTGAAAACCTCAGGGATTCCCCAGACATAAAAGTCTAGGAAGGTAACATCTGGGCTCAGTCTCATAAACATTCCAGTAATCCCCATTCAAATAAAATGAGAAAAAAAAATCATGTTTACCTCTTCAGGATGGAATGGGTAAGTGAAGGATCTTTGGAAGAAAATACGTTTTGACTAACATTTCTAATAATATAACTGATTTTTTATGGAACTTTGAAGTTTGCAAAGCTCATGACTTATTTTCTCCTGTGAGACTCACAACTGTTGTGAGTGAAGTAAGCACTACAATATTCCAGCATTCATTGTACAGATGAAGAAACTGAGGTTCAATCTGGTCACGTTGTTCATAGTTATCAGAGACTAGATCTAAATTCATGTCTTTCTAACTCTAAACCCAACTTCAAGAAGCTATGCGAATTAAAAAGCAATTAATACCTAAGTTTAAAAGTAGTCATTAAAATACCTTTTTTTCTAGAAAGCAAAGGCAAAAGGATATCTGCCAAATATTTTTTATGAGACAAATATAGTCATTTTTTTAACAAATATAACACTGGTACCCAAACCAGGAAGAGAAAAATCAAAGAAACCAGTTTCACCAATGATTGTTGATATAAAATATTTTACATAAAATTGCTCTGAGACTACAATCAAGTAAATAAGCATTTTTAAGTGCCTACTATGTACTAGTCACTGTACTAAACATTGTACTATAGTGATATATTCAAAAAATAATTCATTATGACCAAATTGGATTCATACTAGAAATGCAAGATTAGTCAACATAAGAGAAACAATAAAAAAATCAATAAATTAATCAACGAAGATAAGAACACAATTATTTTGACATGCTAAATAAAAAAATTAGGCAAAATACAACATTCATTTATTTTAAAAACCATAAAAAACACAGGCATGGAAGGAGCCTTTTTAAATATAATGAATGGCACATATTTAAAATGAAGAGCTAGCTTTGTTTGCAATGGAAAAACAGCAGAAGCTTTCCCAAAAACATAAAGCGATATCACCAAGACTCCTGCTCTCCACCACTATTATTTGATATTGCTCTAGCAATGCAAATGATAGCAATAAGAAAAGAGAACATTAAAGCTATAAAGGCTGGAAACAAGTTAAATTTATTACTCCTATATACAGATGGCAATTAGTGAAAAAAGTAACTAGTGATTAATAACTATGTAAAAATTACAAGATTCTTGCAATAAGTTCACAAGAATATTAGTATTTATGTAAAATTCTAATTAAAATTTGAAAAGATAATAGAGAAATTTCATTCAAAATTAATTACAAAAAGCATTGCGTCTGGTTATCACCCTGCCAAGACACATATGAGACATAGAAATACTCTTTACAAAACAGTCTTTAAAGAAATAAAAGGAGACATTCATTAATCATGGTTAAGACTTTATGTAATAAAAATTTTATGTAATAAAAATGATGATACTATATGCATAAATTCACAGATTTGATAATATATCAATAAAATTACTAGACAAAATAATAACAAAATTCCTTTGTAGGAACAAAAGGTCTAGAATGTTAAGGGAAATGGTTAGAGTCAAGGAGAAGTATGAATGAAAGGTTCATAACTTTAGAGCAATAGTCATCAAAACTATTTAATACTAGTTGAAAAAAAAAACAGACATGAATAGAACAGACTAGAAAAACAAGAAACAGACATGATCTAAATCAATGGCCCAGTGTTGGAGAAGTCAAGAATATACTATCAGGGAAGGAAGTCTTCTCTGACAACTGAAAGGAAAATTAGAATAAAGTTTACAAGAAGTTATTATATCTAAAAAGAAGTTATTATATCTAGACCAACGTCTCATACCATATTCAATATGCCCTAAATGGATATACAACTTGAATATAAAATTTTATACCATTAAAGGAATTAGAAAACAATAAAATGAAAATTTTTTCACATCTATATGTAGGGGAGAACATTTAACTACGTAGGGCAAGGAAGAGATCATAAAAAAAGGAGTCAATTCTGACCACATCAAATGTAAAAACTTTTGCAAGAATGAAATCAATGAAAATACGATTAGAAGAGAAATGGAAAAGTAAGAAAAATTTTAGCCCTAAATAACACCAATAAAAATTTGAAGTCCAAAATACATAGAATGTTTATGGAAATATAAAGCATCAAGATCCATTCAACTGACCACATGAAAACATCAGTCAAGCAGTCAACACACATTTACTAGGCTCTTATGATGTAACAGGAACTAAGTAGGTAGACAAACAAAATAAAACATGGCTCCTGTTCTCAAGAAGCTCACAGTAACGGGAGAGATGACGTAACCAATCATGTGCAAACAAGGTATAAACTGCATAATCTCAGAATCACAATAGATGAGAATGGGAACCCAGAGAGGTCTCTTTGGGAAGGACGGTTTGAAGGAAGTCAGGGAAGCCAAAAGGCACTGACGAAAGGAGAGAATCTCGGGCACAAGGGACAGCCAGTGAAACTGTCTTGTTTGAGAACCAGCAAAGAGGATGATATGGCTGGATCATATGGTATGAGAGGAGTAAGGTGTAAGCCTAAAAAAGATAGGGCTAGGTTGTAAGATGCTTTGAAAGCTAAATAGGATTGTACGTTTGATAGAGAGTCACTGGATTTCATTGAGTGGTTGTGGGAGAACAGGGGATGACAGGTCAGAGCTGACATCAGTCTGCCAGCTGAATGGAGGATGGACTGGAGTGGGGAAGAGATATGTCATCAAAATCAAGTCTATCACCAAATGAAACCATGTAAAGGGGATAAGAGAAAAAAGTTGGAAAGAGCAACGGAGGACACTCATGGCTAACAGGTATGACATGGATGAAGACCCAGCACAGGAGATTAGGAAGCAAGAGAGTCATAGCATGAAAACCTTGGGAGAAGAAAAAATCCAGGAGAAGAAAGCGATCATCTGTTTCAAAGAAGGCAAAGAAGTCAAGAAAGAGGAGGAAGGAAGAGAATATGCTCCAAACTCTAATAGTGTGAAAAATGCAAATTGAAACAATTTTATGGTTTCACCTCCTGACATTCAAATAGGCAAAGATGACAAAAAGAGGGGATTTCAGTTGGAGCCAGAATCATCTTTGATGTGTGTATGTGTGTGTGTGTGTGTGTGTGTGTGTGTGTGTGAGAGAGAGAGAGAGAGAGAGAGAGAGAGAGAAAGATGGACTCCTTTAGTAGTCCAGTAAAGTCTCTGAAAAGGCAGCTGGGTGGCACAGTGGATAAAGTACCAAGTCTGGAGTCAAGGAAGACCTGAGTTCAAATCCAGCCTCAGACACTTACTAGCTGTGTGACCCTGAGCAAGATTCTTAACTCTGTTTGCCTCAGTTTCTTCATCTGTAAAATAATCTGGAGAAGGAAATGGCAAAGCACTCTAATATATCTGCCAAAAAAAAATTGGGTAACAAAGAGTTGGATATGACTGAAACAACTGAACAACAACTAAAAAAAACCCGCGTGTCCCTTCTCAGAATATCATATTTTTAATTCAAAATAGATATTAGATGTGAGAACAAACCCCCAAATCTGTAAGATTTTTAGAAAGAATTTTATTAGGCTATATGGCAAAGGAGAAAGTCAGAAAGAGGTAAGGTGTTCTGCCCAGTCTCTGCAAGGTTTACATTACATGGAGTTCAGACAGAGGTATAAGGACAAGAAATCTATTCACAGACGCCTCAGGACTCATGTTTAAGAGCCTCTAGCATATATAAACAATTATCTACATTTTCTCTCCCTTCTGACCTTTGAATATAGGGAAACTTTTCAATTAGAAATGAGAATCCAAGGCTCTGGGAATGAAAAGAGGAACTTACATTCTAATGGAATGGAGGGGGAGATGGGAAATAGATTAGACATGTGGATAAATTAATATGGATATAAGGTAAGTAGATGCCCTGGGAAAAACTGAAACCTAGAGAAAGTGCTATCTGTAGAGGGAAGGACAAAGACCACTTGAATTGGGTCTAGAAGACAAGAATTTTAAAGGGTGGGATCCTAAACCTCCCTGTCATGCCCATGGAAACTTACTTTACCAGATCTACAAATAGAAGACAGCAGTTGAGAAAGCATGGAAGCAAGGTCATTCAAAAGTGGTGCAGTATTGGAAAGCAAGCAGGGAGAATACAAGGTTTTGATTCAGGAGGTGAAGGCCAATAGATATGGAGCTGATGTCCCTGGCCTAGCACGGCTTCCAGCACTTGGAACTAATGCAAACACAACTCAGTGGGTGGCAGCTTGGCCCTCAGAAGATACATTGTGAGGGACACCACAGGCCAAAAGCCCAGCACAGAGGAAGGAGGAAAGAAAAGGGATAGATGGGATAAATAGCATTGGGGCCTATAATTTAGTCCTGATTAAATGAGCAACTACTGAGAGAACAGGCAGATCAAATATGAATTCCTGACATGCTCATGCTAATGAGACAGTCTATAGTGTAATTAACGGTAAGGGGAATAAACTCCTTTAAAATGTACAGCCTGTGGAAAGACGAGTGATTCACAACATGCCAGATATAAAACTGTTTGGAGGCTGAGTCATGTGGCACTTGGAGGGTTATTGATTTTTGCCAGCGGCAGTGGTAGTCATGTTCAGAAAGTTTAAAATATTAACTATGATTTAATTCATTTAGGTCCTGGATCAGAAGCACTGGATGGCGGGAGAGAAGGCAGCCTGGAGAGAAGAGCTGCTTACACGACAAGTCAGTTCAGTGTTAAAAATGTCGACCTGGCCATTGTTCCACTTTCCTTTTGATACTGAAGCCATGTAAAACCACAAAACATATCCTCTAGTCAGAGAACCCAGGTTCAAATCTACCCTCTAACATTCACTACCTACGTGAGCCTTAGGTAAGTCACCAAACCATCATAAATTGTGGTGGCTCATTTCCAAGGAAGCTGGGATCAAAGGGGTTCCAAAACTTTGCACTGTAACACAAATTCACATATATTATCACCTAAGAACCCCATAGCCCTCTTGGGGGAGGCACTATAGGTATTACTGGAGAAATTGGCTTGCTTAATCTTCCCCATGTCCTACCTCCTTTGCACAGCCAGATCTCTATGCCAGGCCCTCTACTTTAGTGGAACTCCTAGCTTCCTTCAGGATATAAGATTTCAAGTCAAAGCATCTGGATCAAAACCCACCTCCACCACTTACTATCTTTGCGACCTTGGACAAATAATTTCCTTTGCTGGGTCTGTACTCTTTCATCTGCAAAATGAGGGAAGAGGATGACTGGCTGATCCCTAAGAGCCTCTCCAAATCAATCTCTGATCCTAAAACTTCAAAGAAGTCACTTTCTACCTTAAAGGGAAAAAATTCCTAACAATTCAAGCTATGAAAGGGTAGCATGGGCAGCTTTGGGAACTAAGCAGCTCTCCTCCCTAGAGGTTTTCAGAGAAGGGCTAGGTGATTATTTCTTGCTTCAATAAATTTTCAGTTGATTCTCTAGTGTCCTCTAAGTCAACCACCATATCATCTGCAAAAGGAAATAATTTTGTTTCACGTGAGCTGACCACTTCTAAGGGATATTATAGCAAGACTTACTGTTCAAGACCAGACTGGACCAAATCCAATCCCACAAGAATTTTTAGAGTAACTACTATGTGCAAGCTACAATGCTATTCAAAATCAACAACATAAAAAAATTGTGGTATCTATGACTTACGACTCAGATTAAGGCAATGAGATACCACCTTTCTCCTCTTCCCTGTTGGAATCAGATATAAGACTGGTTCAAGAAATATCCATAGAATCAATTCTATGTTGGGAACTAGTATACTAGCTATGCCATCAACTGCCAGTGTAAGTGTGGGCACTTGACTTCTCCCTCTCTGAGTCTGTTTCCTTACCTGTAAAACGAGCAGTTTCAATTAGATTTATCCTTATATTCCCTCTTGGCTGGGTGCCAGGACAGAAGGGTATCAATGTGCCAACAGCAAGAAGAGATTCAAGAAAGATACTCAAGGTCATCTAACTCCCTTATTTTATAGCTATATTTTATTTTATAATAGTTAAAGGCCCAGAGGAGTTAAGGGACTTATTTAAAATCATACCAACAGTGAACAGCAGAGCTAAGTCTCCATATTTAGACTTTTCACTTGGCCATACTGTCTTTTTATGAAAGACAAACACAAAATGAAAAGTTGATTTCTGATGTTCCTGCTATAAAGTCATTGACCCCAGAACAAGTCATAAAAGAGAACTGAACGGTTAAGTTATTATGAGAATCACAGGTCCTGAGTATCAGAAATAGGGATTCTTTGGGGGATGACAACATGAGACCTTCCCAAAAACCTGAGGAGGGATGGAGAAAACCAATACAGAAAATGATAGGCCTATTAGTAACAGATAAAATGAAATCTTGAAAATATGGAGGCAGAAAAGAAAACGACATGAAAGGGGGACAGAGGATGTGAATTAAACAAGCCAAGAATGTTTGACTTGTCCACGTAAGTTGGGTTCCAGCACAGTTAGGAGAATCAAGGGGCCAGTAGTTTATCCAGGATGTCTATGGTTCCTTAAGTACCTCTGCTTCTGGGAACCTTTCTCTTCAATACTGGCTTATATTTTTTCTCCCAGGAGTAACAGCATCCTGGTGGTAATAATCTGCTTTTTGTAGTTCAAAAGATTTTCTTAACAGAGTCTGAAGAGACTTAAAGAGCAGGATAAGAACATGATGACGGAGCTTTGAATGGATGCATTAGAGGCAGATGACAGGGGGAACTAGGGCCTCCCAGAAGTGAGAAAGCAGGTCCCACAATGGCCCAGTTGGGTCATTATGCAATGAAGCTTCCTTCATGGCTCATGATAGCTTCAATGACCCAGTTCTAATCCTTTTTACCAAGCAAATCCCCCACGATTCATTCAAAAAGCAAACTCCTTGAGCAAGGCATAAGGCTTCTGGCAAACACTAGTCATGAAATGTACAAATATGAAGGGCTGTAGCCATGGGAGTGGTCATGGGTTGGGGGAGAGGAGTGGGGCTAGTGGAAGGTAACAAAATAAAAGAAAAGAAGATTAATTCAGATTTGGGATTTCATTGGTATAAGGAATTGCCAGAAAGGAAGTTCCCTCTACTAATAAACATGGAGAAGGAGCAGAGGAAGGAGAAGGGAATTTTATTGTTGGTCAGTCATTTTCAGTTGTGTCCAACTCTTTGTGACCTCATTTTGGGGGGTGGGGTTTCATTTTCATTTTTTGAGGCAATGAGGTTAAGTCCCTTGCCCAGGGTCACACAGCTAGTAAGTGTCTGAGGCCAGATTTTTGAACTTAGGTCCTACTGACTCCAGGGCCAGTGCTCTATTTACTGCTCCACCTAACTGCCCTTCATTTGGGGTTTTCATGGAAAGGTACTAGAGTGGTTTGCAATTTCCTTTTCCAGTTCATTTTACAGATGAGGAAACTGAGGCAAATGACATTAAGTGACTTGTCCAAGGTCACAAAGCTAGTAAGCATCCGAGGACAGATTTGAACTATGGAACATGAATCTTCTGGACTCTATCTACTACACCACTTAGCTGCCACCAAAGAAGGGAATAGACATTTATCAAGTTGGATCCACACAATTACTATATGAAATAGGTTCTGCTATTATTTTCATTTTATAGTTTGAGGAAACTTAGGCAGGCAGAAATTACATGACATGTCCAGGTCACACAGCTACTAAGTGTCTAAGGTTGAATTTGAACTCGGGGCTTCCTGATTCCAGGCTCAAAGCTCTATCCACTGTACCATCTAGGCAAGACTGGCATTTCCTGGGAACCTCTGTAAGAAAGACAAATGACTTACCCAGGATCACATGGTCACAATGTCTGAGAAGCCAGGTCCTCCTGGCTCTGTAACCAGCTCTCAATCCACTGATGACAGCCCAGAATTCACCGTGATATATAAACAAAGGACATCAAGAAAACTTCACAAAGGGGTTTTTAAAAATAATCAAACAAACAAAAAGAATAAAAGCCTATGATTTTCCTTTCAAATCCTGACAGAGCTAAATCCATTTGCAGTGCCCAAGCACAGCCCTTCCTAATTCTCGGTGTATTGGCAACCTCCTCTCCTGGCACCCAATCAAGAAGGGACACTAGAGATTAAGTCTAATTGAAACTGCTCCTTTTACATTTTATAGGTAGAGAGAGAAGTCAACTGTTGACACTTACATTGACAACTGGTGGCCTAGCTGGGACAACAACCTAGGTATCCTGACTCCCAACACAGAACTTAGTCCATCCTATGATGTCTCTTGAACCTGTCTAATATCCCATTGCAACAGGATATAACAGAAGAATAGGGTCACATTGCCTTAACCCTAGTTATAGGTCATGGGAAGCATATTTTTTTTATCCTCCAGTTTAAATTGTTGATTTTAAATAGCAGGTGATATGTCACTAAGTACATCCTAGAATCCTTAGCCAAAAGTTATAGGGTCTCTGGTTCACAGCTTCCCAGAGAACAAAGGTTGGGCCCTCTGCTACAGTTAATCTGCTGATCTAGGAGACTAATTTGACCTCTGGTATTAATGACAATATCAATTGGCTTATAAATTTAAAAGAGAAAGAGACTTTAGAGGGCATCTCATCCAAAGCCTTCATTTGACAGAGTGAAAAATCTTAGTCATCTGAAGGATGAAGGGACCACCATGATTGGAACCCAGGCCCCGTGACTCCAAAGTCAGTTTCTTTCTATTGCATTCCACTGAATGTATCAAATCCCCAAATTCAAGATTTGAATTGCAATAGCAGCTTTTGGTACCTTAACCCAAAGAGGCAAGTCACAGAGAACTTTCAGATCATCTGAAAGGTAGAAAGCCAATGGGAAGGTATCTCAAGGCAGAGTTATTCCCTAACACTACTCACATCACACCACATACTTACTCATTTTTTCTGCCTCTCATCAGGCCTATTCTAGTCTCTGTGAATTGAAAGTCCCTAGAAGGCAAAAATCCCCTTTTTTTGTATATTCTCAATAGCACTGACATGTCTTAAATGATTCATTTGTCCAAAGAACATTTATTGAATGCATGCTATGTCCAGTGCACTATGTTCAGTATTGGAGAAGCAGAGATTGATTTGACCCAGACCCTGCTCTCAATGAATTGACAATCTAAACATTCATTGTATCATATGGATTTAGACCTAAAAGGGACCTTAGTTACAGCAGTAATATAATAGCTAGTATTCATTTAGACTTTAAGTCTTGTAAAGCACTTTATAAAAATTTATCTCATTTTATCTTAAAAAGAGCTATGGGAGGTAGGCACTATCATTACCCACATTTTATAGATGAGGAAATTGAGGCTGACAAAAGCTAAGTGACTTGATCAGGGTCACAGAGCTAGGAAGTATCTGAGGCCAGATTTGAGCTCAGACAGATGAGCCTTCCTGATTTCCAACCCAGTCATCTATCCATTGTGCCACCTAGCTGCCCCAAGTCTTTAACTATTGTAGTATAACAGGGGAAGAGATTACTTCAATTCGTAATGGATGCTTCCCAGCAGAGCTTCCTATTGCCCCCAATTCAAAACCAGGCATACACACCTGATTCTCTGATATATATTCTTTGATCTAGTGATGCTGGTCTCTTGGATGTTCCATAAAAAAAGAAACTGAATTTCTTGGCTCTGGCATTTTCTTTGGCTTTCTCCCATGCTTGAAATACTCTTCCTCCTCTGCTCCAATTACTGACTTCCCAGGTTTCCTTTAAGTCCCAATTAAAATTCCATCTTTTTACTGAAAGCCTTCTCCAACCTCTCTTAATTCTAGTGCCTTTCCTCTGTTAACTATTTCCTATTTTTCCTTATATAGCTCACTATATATATATATATACACATATACATATACATATGATTTGTTTGCATACTGTCTCCCCCACTATATTGTAAGCTCCTTGAGGTCAGGGACTCTCTTTTGCCTTCTTTTGTATCCCCAGCCCTTAGCACAATTCCTGGCATATAGTAGTACATGCTTAATGAATGTTTACTGATTGATTGAAGCTCTTGTTATCATACTTCATAAAATAACTTTTGCTTGTGTTTATGTATCATCTGACAGTCTGACATGAGAAGACACACCACTGGGGGTTCAGAGTTGCAAATTTAAATAGATAATTACCCCAACAATATCGTGAACTTGGGTGTAGCTGAGGAAGGGGACCAACTGAAGGGAACATCCAGACTACAAACTTTTTGCTGGCAAGCACTGCATCTTACTGTGCTTTGCATCATGAAAGCATAACTAATAAGGGTCTGAGGTAGGATTTGAATTCAAGTCTTCCCAATTCCTGGTCTGGTACTCTATACTCTATACCACTTGCTGTTTAACGGGGACAAACCAACTCCTACAGTGCAGAATTTTGGTGAAGGTGAAATGAAACCATCTATTTGAAGCCTTTTGCAAACCTCGAAGTGCTATCAAAATATTATTTATTATTATGGTGGTGGGGGTGGTAGTGGTTTATCAGAGTCTTGTGGAATTGCGTAGGGTACTGTGAGATTGACAGCTAGGTGGTGCCATAGTGGATAGAGCTCCTGGCCTGAAGTGAGGAAGACTCATCCTGATGAGTTCAAATTCTACCCCAGACCCTTCCTAGCTGGGTGACCCTGGGCAAGTCACCTAATCCCGTGTGCCTCAGTTTCCTCATCTGTAAAGTGATCTGGAAAAGGAAATGGCAGACCACTCTAGCATCTTTGCCAAGAAAATCTCAAATGGGGTCCCAAAGAATCCGACACGACTGAAAGGACTAAACAACATGTGAAAAATTCGATCATATGACTTTCCCAGGATTGCATATCTAGTATGAGTTAGAAATCCAGGTCTCACTGACTCCCAGGATGTTCCACTCTCAATGATGTCACATAGCCTTTTTATAGCTATGTAAAGATATTTCCTATAAATTATTACAGTTAATCAATCACAGCAAAAAGAAGCTGGTCCTGTTATTTAGCTACTTGAAACCACTATTTTATCTCTTGTGGGTGCCAAGAAGAGGTCCTTTGACAAAGGGTCAGGCTGACCCCCAGTTACTAAGGCAGAGACGTGGTCTCCAGGCTTTCCACTTCAGCCCCTGATGCTGCTGTTTTTCTTCCGGGTTCATCTTGTGCATCATGAGATCGGCCCAAATCCCCACGGCCAGTGTTGAAAGGTACTTTCAGCTTCCTCCTCAGGGCAGGCAACACACAGAAAACAAGCCTTCCTGGAAGCCAACGGGCCTTTTCTCTTAAGGAGGAGGAGAGACATCAAGCTGACGCCTCCCCCAGGCTCGCCTAGGTCTCTCTGCAGCCGAGAAATATCAGCAGGAACAGATGATGAAGCATATGTCAGAGACTCTCTGTTCTTTTTCTGCAGCGAGAATTCCCTTGCCCTCCCAGGTAGTAGCAGCAGGCTGCTGTGCATTCTCTGCTGGCTCCTCAGGGAGCCTGGGGGAAAAAACGGCTTGGCACCGAATGAATGAATGAATGAGTGAACCACAAGCAGTGCTCAGAAATGAGGATGGGATTTTCCACTATGCAAGCCTTACAACCTGAGTCCATTGAGGCTGCTTGATGGTTGGAGGTGGCGAGAGCTGGTGGAAGGGAGGGGCTAGGGGGGCCCTACAACACAGACCCAGAGCCCAGAGGATGGTGCAGTGCGGCTTCCAGGGAAGAAACAGCAGCAGTGTTTACCCAGCCTCAAGCCAAGGGGAATCACAGGAGCGGTTGGGGGAGCCCAGGTCTTTTTAGATCTCTGTGTTCTAGATCTAAAGTGTTCAAATTGGGAGCCAGGAAGCCAGGCAGCCAGGACATGATTCCAAGGGGGGATTATCAGCCAATCAGAGGGTAGGAAGATCAGTCATGTATCACTTAGTGAGAAACAAGCATGAGGTGTGGTCTCAACACAAACACACTACTTTTGACCTATTATAGGCCATACTCTCTCTCTGTTTCTCTCTCTCTCTCTCTCTCTCTCTCTCTCTCTCTCTCTCTCTTTCTCTCTCTCTCCCTTCCTCCCTCCCCTTTAACCCCTCCTCAGCTCCTAACCTTCCCTTCCCTGTAGGTCTCAGAGCAGTTATAATCCAACCCCAAACAGGACATCCAAAATAGAAGCTTCTTAGATGCCATTGGGAGATTCTTTACCCCACCTTGAGGGAAAAATGATAATAGGAATGTACAACTGAGGGGAAAGACCAGGAGATCACTGATCCCAAAAATGACATCCTTTGTCTTCCCTTCCATCAACCCAATCCTACCCCTTCAGTTTATAGGATCATAGACTTAATGTTACAAAGGACCTCAAGGGTTAACTAATCCAAGCCCTTCATTTTACATACGATTACTGAGGCCCAGAAACACCATAGGATCATTGGATATAGGATCTCATAGAATCTTGAACTGGAAGGAACATTAGAGTCCATCTGGTCACAAAGCCACAAGATGCAAGCGCTGGAAAGGCCTTCAGTAGCTATTGAGTCCTGCTCACAGATACCCACAAATAGTAATCCAGCCTCTCCCTGAAGACCTTCATGGAGGGAGAACCAACCACCCATTTCCCTTTTAGATAGCTCTAATTGTTGGGAAAATTTTCCAGACATCATACCCCATTAATCCCTTGGCAACCTCCCCCCTCTTGCACCAAACAGAGTAAGTCTGAATATTCCTCTCCAGAACAGCCCTTTAAAATACTTGAAGACAGCGATCACAGACACCCAAAGAATGTTTTTCTTTTCTCCTTCAGGTTAAATGAGCTCAGTTCCTTCCACTGATTCTCATAAAACATGGCAGACTCCTGGCTGCCTCTTCTAAACACTGTCCAGCTTATCACTATCTATTTTATCCCTGAATGCTAACAAGCTTCCTAAGCTACAGGTCATCTAACCATCCACTCAATCTAATTGAATAATTATTATTTATTATTACTACATAGTTCACATTTCTCCAACTTCTCCAGAAGTATTAAGTTTTAACAAATGCTTCACCAAAATCCATATCAAATCTGTCCCCAGCATACTCCCATTGAGAGAGACAGAGAGAGAGAGAGAGAAGGAGAGAGAGACAAGGTTAGTCTGGGATGGACCACTCTTCATGAAGTCACATTGGTTCTTAGATATCACCACTTTCCTTAGTAAATATTTGCCAACCATGGCTTTAATGATCTAGAATTTTGCAGGAGGTGAAGTCAAGCTCACCAGACTATAATATACAGATGGTTTGCTTCCCTTTGTCAAAAATCAAGACAGTATTTGCTCTCTTCCAGTCTTGTGGCCACCTCCCCTATTTTCCATGTTCTTTCAGATATCATTGATAGCAGTCACATCTGTCCATTCTATCAGGCCTCCAGGAGGCAGCTCATCTGGGCCAGCTGAGGGCTTATAGGTGCAATATTACTCTGTCTTCAGACTTCACTTGGCTATCATCTCCTTTATAGTCAATTTTGTTCTGTCATTTCCTTCTCCTTGGCAAAGAAAAGAGTAGCTCCACCTTCTCTTTGTTATCAGTCATCCCTCCTGCCACCACCACCCCAAGTCATAAGTCCTGGCAGTTGGAGGCACAGTGGATGAATCTCAGGGCCTGGAGTCAGGAAGACCAGAGTTCCAATTTGGCCTTGGACACTTACTAGCTTTGTGACTGGTCAAATCACTTACTTAGTTTCCTCATTTGTAAAATGGATAATATAAGAAATGCTTATTTACTGAATGAATGAGACAGAAAATGGTATAGTGGATAAAGCACTAGGTCAGGACACAGGGAGACCTAAGTTCATATTCTTTGTCAGACACTTGCTAGCTGTGTGATCCTGGGCAAACCACTTAGCATCCGTGAGCCTCAGTTTCCTTACCTGTAGAATGAAAGGCTCATTCTCAATGACATTCTTAAGTCCCTTCCAGCTCCTATGATTGCAGCCCCAGTTTCCTCATCTCCAAAATGGGAGAGTAATAGCACCTACCTCCCAGTGTTATTGTAAGGATCAAATGAGATAATCTTTGCCAAGTGCCTTGCGAGTCTGAATATTACTATGTGTCTTATTTACCCCAGTAGCTCCTGGAGATGAGGGAGCCCCCAAATCACTTTGAGGGCTTTATCCAAACAAGCAACCAGCAAATGGATGTATATACAGATAGGTAGATGGCATTTATCAAGGGCTTACTATATGCCAGGCACTGTACTAAGCACTATGCTTTCAAACACAAGCAAACAAGACATTCACTGACCCCAAGGAGCACACATTCTAAAGGGGGAAGGCAATGCACAGAGGGGGACAACAAGGGCAAGGTGGAGATGGTGAACATTTTTATCAGTTCTGTTCCTTTTGAACAACATACAACCTTCCCAAGTCTATTCCATCCTGCCACATCAAATCTCAGTGACACCTAGAAAGTCAAATTTGCACCCTTGCTTGCATCAGTCTCTCTAGTTCATGCTACTTATTATCCACACCTGTACATGTGTGCAGAGACATCTGAAGTTACAGATTTTATTCATGACTTAGATATTTTTCTCCCATCATGGGTTCTTTTCTTCTGCTGCTCTTTCCTAGGTTATAACTGCTATTCATAACAATATTAGAGTTGGAAAATCTATGTAGGTCTTTCTCTTTGTTATTCCCTCTTTTTCATTTTAAAGTCCTTTTGATAACAACCACAAACTCCAGGCAAATATATTTTTCCTGGCCCTTATTAAGTGTACTCCATCCGTGGCCAATGGACCATCATTCCTACTTTTTAAGCAATCGTCCACCTTCTTAGTCAACGTTTTCTTCCCAAATTCACCTGTCTTATGTATCCCTTACCCAATCATCAGGAGTAATGAAAATACCACATGTGGCCCTAAGATCTTCAACATGAACTTTAGAGATTTATTTTTTTGTCCAGAACCTCATAATCCTAGCAATCTTCATTTGTCCTGGTGAAGAGCACTTATCAAGTTTGATAAGTGTATGTCAATTCTCTTATCAGATCCTGGAAATATACCCTGGAAGGCAACATGGGTCTTTTTTGTTGATGTCAGATCAACACTTAGCCACTTGACTTACAGCACGGAGTCACCAACTGCTCAACCTTCTCTTTTCTTCTTTCTCTGATTATTCCTGAGTGACCACATTCCTCCTGGCATCCATGGGTCTACATCATCATTTCATGGAGACCAAGATGCTTCTTACTCTTCAGATGGGTTGGTCCTCTTCTGTGACTTAAGCAGGTCATGAGCCTATCAATGAATGAGAAAAATCTTCCCATTTAAATTACCATTACATCTTCTCTCCAGAAAGAGCTTCATATTTCTAATTCAGCTCCAAATTTTTCAGGTACCCTTCTTCCTTTTATTTCTCTGAGTCATATTCATCACCTCCCTCTAGCCACATGAAATAGATTAGAATTCCCCATTCACCTTCTTCACATCCTTTTTCCTTTCTTGTTTCCTCTGAAATATTGCTTCCCTTCAATCAAGGAACATTTTGGTTTTTTCCTTATAACCCAGAGAGTGACAATGTGTTTTTAAAGTCCTTCTACTTCCTTCTCTAGCATGGAGACCAATTTTCACTTTGGACATTTGGAGGTGTTATTTGGTACTGGCAGAAATGCCAAGATAACACATTCCCTGCAGGTCACTACAAAATTCTCCCTTCATCTCTTACTCATTTCACCCTACCCCAGTAGCTAACTGCTTTGGCACATTCTCTGTTCCCCGTGCCTCTTCTCTGAACCCAGAATTCCTGAGATGACACTTCATTTTCTTACGGTGGGCTTTCCATTCTTTTTTGTGTGTGAGAATGACTCAATATGTTCAACTGTCCTTAACTGAAAATAAGTATATTCTTATAATACTGCTAATGTAGACAAAAGCAAAGAGGAGGCAATTACAAGAAGATATCCAACTACCTCATCAGGGCTACCTCTCATCTACATCTTTGCTATTGCCCAGATATCTCTTGGAATTCCTCTAGTTTCTTGGATATGTAATAGCCAAGGTCTAATAAACCCTAGAGTCCCATGGAATGCTGAACTTGAATTAGGAGAGATAGAGATTCTATTCCGGTTTCAGATGCCACAACTGGCATTTAATATCTGTATGACTACAGGCAAATCACTGAGATACTCTGAGACTCATTTTCCTTATCTCTGAAATAAGAATCGTCATACTGTGTGGTACCTACTTCACAGGCACTTACAGATAAGGAATGTGATGTGTGTTGAAAACCTTCCAGCACCGCAAATGCCACTTATTATAATTAGATGATACTGACAATAATTTTATATGGTGCCTACTATGTGCCAGGCACTGTTCTAAGTACTTTACTTCGATCTCAGAACAACCTCGGGAGATAGGTGCTCTTAGCATCTCCATTTTACTGTTGAAAAAACTGAGTGATTTGCCCAGGACCACACCGTTAGTTAATGCCTGAGGTCAGATTTGAACTCAGATTTTTCTCTCTCCAGCTTGGAAAACAAAACGACTAAAAGATGAATGATGATCCAAGGCAGGAAGCCCTAAGTACTCAATGGGTATTACAGACAATTTCTCTAGGATATCACAGAAAGGAGGAATCATTGTAGATTGGGGTGGTCAGAGACATTTTCATGGATGAAAATAATGAACTGGAACCTAAAGGATGCATAGAATTGATCCAGACAGAAAAGGAGAAGGGCAATGTAGGCAAGGAAGGCTTTGTGACGTTGGCTAAAAGAATGGAATAGGTTCTGTGTGCGAGGAGATTGGGGCACTTTAATAATGACAGTAACTAGCATCTAGAGAGTACTTTAAAGTTTGCGAGGTGTTTTACTAATGTTGGGTGGCTAGGTGGCACCATAGGGCACAGAGCGCCAGGTCTGAAGTCAGGAATCTACATCTTCCTGAGTTCAAATCCAGCCTCAGACACTACCATTGTGACCCTGGGCAAGTCACTTAACCCTGCTTGCCTCCGTTTCCTCACCTGAAAAGAAAACTGGGAGAGGAAATGGCAAACTACTCCAGTATCTTTGCCAAGAAAGCCCAAATGGCATCACAAAAAGTCAAGAGATGTTTCAACATCCCATGACAAATATTATCAAACGTTATCTTATCTGATCCTAACTACCCTGTGAGGTAGGTACCATTGTTATTAGCTCCATTTTAGAGATGAGAAAACTGAGGAAGAGAGATGTTATCCAGGACCACCCATTTAAGAGCCCGAGGCTATCTTTGATCAGGTCCACTGGGCCACCCAGCTGGAGCAGGACAGGGGCAGAAGAATCCATGTCCTCTTGCCCTCAGGCTGTCACTGTTTGGTGGGTGTTTCCCTGTTCCGCTTCCCTAGATTCGATCCTCTGGGTTCATGGCTAGCCCAGGTCCAGTCTCCTCGCACACAGAGGATTCGCCAGGATGGGCAAAGAAGCAATGATAGAAGCAGAGTCTGACCCATCCCAGCCCTGCCTGAATTTCACCGGCTCAGCCTGCTTGCGGTTTGTTCTCCCTAGAGAATGATGTGCTCCCTTTCTGAGCAGCACAACACAGTGAGCATATGAGTCATTTACCAAACAACCATTAGGGAATGGTTATTCACTTTGCATGGGCATCCTTTAAATAGCAATCTTCCTTCAGGGCATTAAAATAGGACTTGACTGAGGAAAATGGTATTTACACACAATTTTTCAAGACCTTATCTCTTGCACAAAATAATGTATTGTGATATCTTCTCTGTTAGGCAATAAACATCGCTCTGGGTTCTAGGCTCTTTTAGAGCAGGAACTTGTTCTTACATTTCTGGAGCTCTCCTAGCTCCCAGCACAGGGATGTATGCATACAGTAGGCACTTGGACTCAGAGATTTCAGAACTGGAAAGGACTCTAGTTCAGATCAGCCTCCTCTCTCACCTGGACCACAGCAACAGCATCCTGATTGGTCCTCCTGCTTCAAGTCTCTCCCTTTCCTATTCCTCCACACATCTGCCAAAGCATAGTTCTCACCATCACACACACACACACACACACACACACACACACATACACACACACACACACACACACACACACACACACATATACATTCAGTGAAGTCTGTTGTCTTCCTATAGTGTCAAATATAATTAACTCCTATTTGCATTCCAAGCCCTTCACAGGTTGGGCCTAAACTACCTTTTCAGCTATAATATGCATTACTGCCTACGGAATTAAGAAGTTGTTGGGTCATTTCACTCATATCTGACTTTCTGTGGCCCCATTTGGGCCACAGATTTTTTTTGACAGAAGATACAGAGTGGTTTGCCATTTTGTCCTTCAGCTCACTTTACAGATGGGGAAATTGAGGCAAACAGGGTTAAGTGACTTACCCAGAGTTACACAGATAATAAGTGACTGAGGGAAGATTTGAACTCATCCAGACTCTAGATCCAGCATTCTATCATTGTGCCATGTAGCTGCTTGAAATCAAAAAAGACCTGAGTTCAAATCCTGCCTCAGACATTTTACTAGCTATGTGACCCTGGACAAAATCTCTCAACCTGAGTTTCCTTCTTTGTAAAATAGAACTGACCTCACAGACCTCACATTGAGAGGACCAAATGAGATAGTAATATATAATAAACATATATATCAATATATGTAATATATTAATATATGTAATATATATCACTTTGCAAATTTTAAAGTACCATATGAATACTAGGTATTATTTTCATTGTTAATCCAGGAAACTTGACTTTCTACTGTTCCTCCCCTATGGCACTCCATCTCTATCCCCGCGCTGTCCTCTACACCTGGATTTCATTCCCTCCTGACCTTTGTCCCCTACAGGCCCTTGTTTTCTTCCAGGCTCAGCTCACATAGCATCGCCCCTGGATTTTTTCCTGATCCCACTCTTCCCACTCACCTACCAGCTGGCCTCCCTCCATGCTCCAAACATCCTTGGATGTATTGTTTATATACTTTCACAGAGAGAGATAATATGGGGTAGTCGGCAGAAAACTAGCCTCCAAGGTAAGCAGGCCTGGGTTCCACACACTGGCTGTGTGATACTGAGTAAAGTACTTAACCACTCCATGATCCTCACCTTGCATTGGTAGAAGGGCTTTCCTCACCTGAGAGTTCCCAGCAGGTCCTATCAAGCTAGAAACAGAGAGCCAACCAAGGGTCGTGAGCACCAAGTTTGGAGAGGTCTATCCCAGAAGTCTGATATCTTGGGATGAAAGGCCAAAACCACCCATGAAGCCACCCAGTAGGATGGGGAAGGTCTGCGGATGATGTCCATGAAGGCAGGAGCTGGAGTCAGAGGACTTGTGTTTGAATCTTGCCTCTGTGACTTGTTACTCCTGTGGCCTTAAACAAGTCATTTAACTTTTGTAGGCTTCGGTTTCCTCATGTGAAAACTGAAAAGAATGAACGAGATGGCCCCGAGATTGCTTCTAACACTTGGTCTAGAACTGCTTTTGATGAAGCTTCTGAGTCGGAGGGCCTGGGCGCTCACCCTACTTCTGCCACTCACTGCTCCTGCTCCTACGATGGGGCAGTTATATAGTGCTCTAAGGTTTGCAAAGTCCTTATCACTTAATACCTGTGTAAGGCGCAGCTAGGTGGCTCAGTGGATACAGCACCAGCCTTGTAGGCAGAAAAACCTGAGTTCAAATCCAGCCTCAGACATTTACTAGCTGTGTGAGCCTGGGCAAATCATTATACCCTGCTTGCCTCAGTTTCCTCATATGTACAATGAGCTGGAGAAGGAAATGACCAAACCTCTCCAGTATCTCTGCCAAGAAAACCCCCAACGGGGTCATGAAGAGTTGGACACACCTGAACCATAATGCTCTAAGGTCTGCAAAGCACTTTATGAATAGAACCTCATTTTACTTATCACTTGTTACCTATGTGACTGAACAAATTATTAAACACTCTGGGCCTCAGTTTCCTCATCTGTAATATCAGAGAGTAGAAGTAGGACAAGGACTCTGAGGCCTCCTCCAACTTTAGATCTAAATCTGGGGCTCCTAGAAATGCTCATGCATCCTGGCAGTGGCTCATTGGCAGAGAAAATCTGACACTAATTGACATGGAAACCTTTTTTTTTTTTTTACTTTTGGGGGCCCAAGGAAACGTGACCAAAGGATGTCATTGTCAAGGATGACAAATTTAATAAATAAGGCATTTGCATCGATGCAAATTCAGCTAGTCACTTCCAGGCTCGCTATGGTTCATGCCTGAAACAGCTCCACACATACATCAGAAATGTGAACTGCAGCCAATGAGCTCTCAACACCATGGGAGAGGCATGAGAGGGGCCTTTGGAACAAAAGTACTCCAAATAAAGGGGCCCTGCACTTGAAACCTGAGCCCAATAGCCTCACGCTTCCCTCAAAGTTCTGTAAGGTCTTCCCAATCTGATCCTTGCTATGGAAACAGAATTTGACCTGAGCACCGAGTCATGCCCTGACATCCACTAGGCCCGTGATTGTACAGCGGACAGCTCCTCAGGTCATTGTTGAAGACAGTGATCAGACTGTCCCTTCTAGAGACAAAGCAAATGAAGGGTGGATTGGGTCACACTGCTGTCATCTGTTAACTCAGATTTACTCAGACATCGCAAAGCCAGCTTCTTTATTTTCTTTCTTTTTTCGTTTTCCCTTTCAATCTCCAGCAGAGAGATTCTGTGGACACAAATGCACAAATATATATTTACTGAGAGCAACATGGTTGGGTGGACAGAGTGTCAGAAAGACCTTAATCTTTGCGGTTTTTGATCCCTACTGGCATCGTGACTCTGGAGAAGGCCTCCTTTGTGCCCCAAGCAACTCTCAAAAAACAAGTGATGGATAGAATTTACCTACTTCCTGACATTGAAGAAATCACAGAGTTAATGCACTTTCTAAAGCACTGAATCTGAAATATACAGTCTTAGACTCTCCTAGGACCCTGAGAGTTAAGTGGTTTGCTGAAGGTAAACTTTACCGGAAGGGTACTTCTTCATTTCAGTTTCTAGTTCTAATTGAAATGACACCCTGGGCTTAGATTTAGAGTCAGTCTCTACTTTGCCACTTATTGGCCATATGAACTTTAGCCATACTGAACCTCCCTGAGTCTGTCTTCCCATCTATATAATCGGAATAATAATCCTTGTGTGATAATAGCAGTGTTCTGAGAAAAGTGTTCCTTAAACCAGAAACATGCTGCCCACTGACTGCATGGCAGGCTGCAACTCTCTGAAGGCTGTCCAAACCAGATGAAAACATAACTGGAAAACACATAATAAAATAAATTTAAAATGCAATAGACTACAGAAAATGTTAATATATGGTTTTCTAAGTCAAAATGTGACTTATAGAGATTCTTATGTGTAGTTGACGGGTTCCTGTTTCTATGTGTTTGGCACCACTGCTATAAATGATAAATGTGATCTGCTATTATCATTAAAATTCTCAGTTTTTCTAAGAACAGGTAATCCTGGGAGTGTATTGTTTCTAATAACTTTTGGCAGTCTTCAGTATCCAGGATAGCATGCACAGGTGAGCCCACTCACAGCTGTTACCATACCCCAAATAATGAATCATACATTAGGGAAAAGCTTTTCCTAGTTATTTACTTTATCCAATTTTTCACACTGCTGACTAGCTTGGTGAAAAGAAAGAAGCAGGTGGAAAGTATAATATGCCAAAAGATAAGAACATTCCTCAACTGTCCTTAAATCCTATTCTCTGTATAGCTTACAAAAGCAGTCTTAGACTGTCCCTACCCAAAACACTAAAAGTAAGAAGTTTGATTTTTCAATTATCCTTTCCTGTCTTTAAACTTGTCTGGCTCTGTCCTCTCTTCTTTCTCTTTAAACTTGTCTGGCTCTGTCCTTTCTTCTTTCTCTACCACCGGAAATGCAGGAACCTTCATGCTACATAGTGAAATATCCTATGCCAGCCTAAAAAAGAAAAAAGGAAAACCTTTTTTTAAAAAATTAGCCTCTCTACTGCAACATAACTCTTCGTCCTCAGAACCTTGATCATAGACAACTGCCACAGAAGCAAGCAATCCACACAGTAATGTAAATGATGGATAATCATTCTAAATAGATTTGAATTAACCAGTCATGCCCTATTAGTATTAGGGTCTATCTCTTATACTTGCAACTACATTTGTTACCATCAGGGATCTTATTAGGAATCATTGACCATGGTTCAATTGTTTAGTCTTTTTTTTTCAGTCATGTCCAACTCTTTGTGACCCCTTTTGGGGGTTTTCTTGGCAAATATACTGGTGTGGTTTGTCATTTTCTTCTGCAGTTCATTTTATAGATGAGGAAACTGAGGCAAACAGAGCTAAGTGACTTGTTTAGAGTCTTCTAGCTGGTAAATATTTGAGGCCAAATTTAAACTTATGAAGATGAGTCTTCCTGACTCCATACTTAACGCTCTATCTACTGTGCCATTGAGCTTTTCCAAAGACCAACACTCTTGAATAATTGGGAAATCATAGATAATCTGTCAAAGCAGCCAATTTCCCATTTTTTCTAAACAAAGTAGACTAAAGCATCAAGATAAAAATTAATTGATCTTTGGCATTCTTTCTCCATTAATATCCTCGGTCAATACCTTATCATGGCATGGAGGTGATTCTGGTTTCTCAAATTGGAATATAATTTCTACAAGGTCCCACCAATCTAGAAAGGCTCTGATAATTAGACTAGTTGCAACGTATGTCTATGATCCAAGCATCAGCCTAAGTTTGAAAAAACTTCACCAGATTGGCTACAAGAAATGAATTTTCCATCCCTGGAGAGTCTCTAAGATCAGCACTACAAAACCAGAGAGCAGCTTCTTTAGTGGCAGGAGGCATGGAGTAGTGGACGTCACACTAGGGCCAAGACAACCAAGTCTTAAATACTGCCTCTGACATATGGAAGAGTCACACTCTCTGAGCCTGTTTCCTAATCTATAAATAAAAGGGGGATGACAATAAATAAAATGTTTGTAAAGCACTTTGTGTACCTTCACTCACAAGGTATTGTTATTTATAAAAAATTACTCATACCAATGAAATCATGGATTGTTCAAGTACTAAGCATGAATATTAATAAGTGAAGACCGTAAAGGGAATTAAAGGAAATAAGATACCATTTTCAATCAAGAAGGAAGTCCAAAGAACTTGATGGGAATCCTCAGACACCCCTGACCACTGTCTTCTATTTCCTCTCATTATCGATTTCTATTACTAAGTAAGCCTCATTTGAATGGAGCTGGGCTTTTTTTTCTGTCCATCTATTCCTCAATGGATCACAAACAATCACAGGCAAGAAGATGGAAACTGTCCAACTCCTCAGTTCCCACAATTATCATTTTGCCCATTGTGACAAGACTTGCAATATCTTTAGGTCATGACAGAAGTGTCAAGATCCCTTCATTTCTGCCCCTCCGTTCTCGTTCTACTGTACTGCTACGTAGGGACACATTTTCTTCCCCTTACATTTCAGGTTGGTTTAATATATAAATGAAATACTTTACATAGTCTACTGCCTCTGTTAGAGAAGCTGGACAGGTTAGTTAAACCTTAGTCCTGTCTCAATTCCCAATCTTTTTTTAAGGGGAAATTCTTACCTCTTGCTTTTTGATATTATAACATAGTACAGATAAGACAAAAGTGAAAATATTTTTGATAACTAAATAATAATCCAGTTTTCTTTATAAGATAGACAACTGGCAATAGCTTCCTATAATCCCTCATTCTGGAGGTGTTTTCATTTTAAAACAAAATGCTAGATGTGATGTTTTTAACCCAGAATAGGACTATATCACCAAGAGAGGCATCAACAAGAAATAGGTTGGGAAGGTTTGTTGGGTGGATGAGAGACTTCTCAGCAATCCTACATTCCCACCATGTGGAATCTGATCAAGTGTGCCTATATATCTGGCAGGCTCTGATTAGCCCCGCAAGAGAAGATGTATCCCACCCAGGTGTCACTCAAGCTAGATGACACCTTTCTAGCATGCTTATACCCTCTCAGTTCAATCCTTTATTGTTGTGAGCAAAAATAAATGACATGAAGTTGCTTACAAAAGGACACATAAATACATAGAGTGGTATCTCCCTCCACGGCCCTGTTTCCACACTTCCGGGGTCCTCCGGCACATAAACATGTTATCATAAGTGGGAAGTCACTCTCATGGCTCAAAGAGTTGGTTAATGACCTCTATCTATATTAGGAAAACTGGCATCTCTCATATTCTTTATGGCAATGGAACCCAAGCCTTGCGTTCACTCTTTTGACTCAGGTAGCATCTCTTCAGAAAAGGTCGTACAAATATTATTGGTGCTATTTTTTAACTGAGGAAACAGAGAAAAGGGGAATAAATTGCCACATATTACTTAGTGGCTAAGCCTCAACTCAGGTTGCCCAGTAGTTAGAGTACCAGACCTGGAGTCAGGAGAACCTGAGTTCTAATCCAGCCTCAGATACTTACTGGCTGTGTGTTAATAACTTAACCCTGTTTAGCTCAGTTTCCTCATCTGTAAAATGAGCTGGAGAAGGAAATGGAAAACCACTCCAGGATCTTTGCCAAGAAAACCCCAAAGAGAGCCACAAAGAGTTTGTAGCCACAACTCAGACTCATATTTTTTGATTCCTAGACCAGGTTCTTTCCAATGGAACTATAATGCATTTCTCCATTTTTGTTTTGGCAGCAAGATGGCACAGTAGCTAGCATTCAGTACTTCGAGTTAGGAAGACCTGAATTCAAATCTGGCCTCAGACATTTACTAGCTGTATGGCCCTGTGCAAGTCATTTACCCCCTCTCATTTGTAAAAAGAAAAAAAAGGGGGGGGTGAACTTCATGGCCCCTTTTAGCTCTCAATGTGACCTATGACCCTCTGATCCATACCAATGTAGCTCCTTCAGTCTTCCTCCTAACCAAAAAGGTCTGACCTGTTCTAAATTGCCTGTCTTTGTTGCTATGGTAGCATGTGTAACTGGGAGCAGTTTGGCACATGGGATGAGGGTAATAGGATCTGGATATCAGAATGGAATAGAAACAGTAAGACAGGATGCTTCTGGGAAGGGAGGAGACCAAAATGAGCCTTCAAGGCCAGACAGGATTCCAGCAAGAGGAGAAGAGGGAAGGAAATATTCCAGTGAACATTCAAGCTGGAAGGGACCTTCAAGGTCACAGGATCATGGGTCCAGAGTTAGAAGGGGCATTAGTAGTCATGAGATCATACTTAAAAGCTAAAAGTGTTATTGGTATTCCAGTTTTAGAGCTACAACTTGGAGGGACCTTAGAGGCCACAGGCTTATAAATTTGGAGGTCATAGGATCATGGGATCATTGACAGATCCCAAAGGGGCACCTGGATTCAAATTTCATCTCTGATACTTAGGAATCGTGTGACCTTGGCCAAGTAATTGAACATCTCTGAGCTTTGTCTGTAAGGTGAGAATAACAAAAAAAAAACCTTCCCAAGGTTGTTATAAGGCTCAAATGAGACAGCTAGTGGCAAAGTAGACGGGTCACCAGGCCTGAAGAAAGAAGCTATGAGTTGCATGACCTTAGATAAGTCACTCAACCACTGTCTGTCTCAACTTTGTCATCTGAAAAGTGGGGACATGGAAATTGGTGAGGATCAAATGAAATATTTATAAAGTACTTTGCCAACTGTAAGTTACTATATAAATTCTAGCTATAACCATCATACAGTGTGTGTAGAATCGTTTGTGAATGTAAAGTGTCATATAAATGATTATTGTTCAAAGTAAGGCTAGTCATTTCATCAAAGGAACATGAAGGGACCTCAGATGCCACCGAGCTCAACCTTATTTCAGTTCTCACTTTCTGGTGAATAAGTTGAGGCTCAGAGAAAGGTCATGCAGGAAAGTCACAGAGCCATAGATTTTACTGCTGAGTCATTTTTCAGTCATTTCTGACTCTTCATGACCCCATCTGGGTTTGTTTGGTTGTTTTGTTTCGAGATTATTTTTGGCAAAGATGCTGTTTTATTCTCCAGATTACTTTTCAGATGAGGAAACTGAGGCAAACAGGGTCAAGGAACTTGCCCAGGGTCACAAGCTAGTAAGTGTCTGATACTGGATTTGAACTCAGGTGTCTCTGACTCCAGGCTGGGTAATCTATCCACTGTGCTACCTAGCTGGCCCCAAGATTTTATAGTGGTACTAACCAGTCAGTGGGTGGTCAACGAATCTTTACTAGGCATTTGTGCTATATGCCGGCAATAAGGTTCATGGTCATAACATCAAAGGAATACTGACTTTGAAGATCATCCCAGGCAACTCCCCTTCACTGTACCAAAAGGGGAAGGGGAATGGACTCACCAAAGTCACCTGGTTAGTAGCAGGACTGTGGTGAGAAGCTAGGTCTCCATCTCCTTCCCCCCCCCCCAACCAGTCCAACTTCTCTTTCTGTTCCAAGTGAGAATGATGCTTTTTAAAATATAGACAGAACTGAGCACTGTTTTGTTGGAGGGTTGTGGTCACTTATCAGTCAGAAAAAATGCCTAGTCTTATTCAACAATTACAACAGTCATACATACCACGGACAGGTGGTTTGGGTTTTTTCTTTTTTTGCTTCTTTAACTGATTCAGTTCAGGGAAAACAGCCAATCAGGACCCTGCCTATAAAAACCGCCTAAGTTTGGCATCTAAGCCTAGGATCTGAAGCCAGGAGCCTTTGCTGGGGAAGATGGAAAAATACCCAGCAGTTCCCCCTGCCTCCAGCTTCCTGCTGGTGATTTTCACTTCTTGCTGACTCTGAGTCAGAATCAGCATGCCATCCCCTTCCCTGCAGTCAATCCACCAGGCCAGTCAGCCCCTCTCTCACACATGTAGGTTCTGCTTGGAGGCCATGGTAACAAGGAGATACCACTCAGTTGCTGCCAGCAGTATTTCTCCCTCTGTCTAGCAAATGAATCCTGCATGAGATAGATGAGCATCAGGCAGGGCAGTTTCTCTATTCAAGCAGCATAGAGAGAGAAAGAGACAGAGACAAAGAGAGATCAAGATAGAGACATATAGAAAGAGACAGAGTTAGAGAGGAGAAGGAAGAAGAGGAGGAAGAAGAGAAGAAGAAAAAAGGAGAAGAAGAAGGATAAGAAGGAGGAGGAGGAGAAGTAGAAGAGTAGGAAGAAAAACTGAAGGTTACACATACTTTCAGAGACTTGACCTCAAAAAGCTTCTGACCCCCAAGGAACGTTAGAGAGCATATAGACCAACCCCCCCTTGTTTGGAAGATGAAACTGAGACAAGGACAATCTTTCAACAAAGTGCATGGGGTGGTTTAAGAGACCCAGGAAATGTTCTCATCTAAGGATATCTGCCCCAGAACTCAATCATGGGATAATTCCAGCCACAGATCTTCATTCTTGTAATAGGTAGAAAGAATCTCAGGATGCTACTTGACTAGCTACATGACTGCCCTCCCTCCCCACCCCAACCAAAATTTATTCTTGGCTAGAAAGCCTAGCAAACTGATTCACACTGAAGTGTAAATGACTAATTATTTCATTTTATCCTCCAGAGGCATTTCTATTTGTCAAATCACTGAATTTTAGGGAACAAAATGGGACTCAGAGACCCTCCAGTCTAACTCCACTTTACAGTTGAGGAAACTGAGATGCAAAGAAATAAAATGTCATGCTTTTCATCTCTCCTCTTACAACACATTTTCAGGCAGTTAGTGATTCTTGGTGCGCATCTTTATAAGGCACTCTCTTCCAAGGGAAGACCTCCACCTCCTCAGAGAATGCTGTGAACTGCCTCTTCATCAAATGATATTTTCTAAAGTGTTTCCTCACTGAATCCCACAAGACCAATTTTGCGAATTTACCCCATACCTCTTCCTTGTGCTAAGCCAAGGATTGTGTATTTGGATGGCTCACGGATTTACTTTTTCCAGAAAATAATAAGAGATATAGCCCCCACCATCCTACCCAATGGTGAAAAGCATTTTTCAAAAGTCTAAGAATTCATCCTTTTCTCATAGAATCCTAGAATTCAAAGGGACCTTAGAGGTTATCTAGTCGAATGTGTATCAAACAGGAAACCACTATTCCATCAAAACTACCTTCCCTCTCTAAATACATGATCCTGTGATCTCCTAAGGCAGCCCATTCCATTCTGAGGGTACCAAACTCCTATTCATTAGAGCCCCTCCATGGTTTAGTAGATGGTTTTGTGATGGGCCAACCCACCATCTTCCCAGCATCTAACTAGAAAGGAAGGGAAGAAAGCTATATGACTTTCCAATTTGGTAATACCTGACAGAATACAATCCACATAAAAGTCAACTTTTAGGAGGCTTCTGCCTGATATTCAATACAGGGCTAACCTGAGGCAAATTTGTCTTTGGCATCCCTGGTCCTTCACTTTTCTATATACTCTCTCCACTGCAATACTCTATCCCCAGGTGTTCAGAACTAGACCCTATCCCAGGGCTTTGTAGACATTTTCCCTCTCAAGGTGCCAGATGTTGCCTCTTCCCCTCCTTAGATAAATTTACTTATTGCACACTGAAGGCTGCAGAACCTGAACAAGACCCTCCATGATTTCCCAAGATTTCTTGTACAAATCTTGAGAAATCTCAAGATTTCTTTTATTCTGGGCATGTGATTTCACTGAACTAGAGAATACCCAGTGAGGAAACTCATACTAGGGGAGCTCTTGATCTATATATTAAACCTTGAAGACTAGTCTGATAACATTTGATAGGCATAAATGTAAAACCCTGGATTGGTTCAAAAGATCAATTGCAAAAGCATAAGGTGATAGCAATGTGACAAGAAAGAAGATGTCCTCTCAAGGCCTCCATCTGAAGAAGGCCCTCAGGCCAATGACCTCTTCATTTCCTCCCTGGCTGTACTCTTTTGGTCAATTTTTGAGACTGAGTCATTAGATGTTGCCTACGATTTTGGTGGGAACTACTTTCTTTCCTGTCTTCAATAGCTGTGACTTGTGTACATAAAATTGGAAGATACGGTATGACTTCTTTGAAAATTCAAATAAGCTTTCTTACTTGAAGCCTAGGATCCAGTCCTCCTTTACTTCATTCATGATGCAATTCACTCTCTGGATTCATTTTCCTCTTCCTTGCTTTCCAGCTCTGTTCCTACTGCCATGGTTGAGGAGTCCCTTCTCTGAAACACTGTCTCATGAGGGCACACAGTCATCTTTCATTCCATTCATGATTTGACCCACTCTCCAAGCTTCTTTTCCTCCTCACCAAGCATGCTTAGTACCCCCAGCACTACCACAAACTTTCTTCATGTCCCCGCACAATGCTGTCCTTTGAGTCTTCTTGGGCTCCTCTTCTGTGCTGATAATTGATGGAAGCCTAGCTTAATGAGCATTTAAAAGATGTCAGCCCTCCCCAAGTGGTGTATGCCTGGCAATAGATATCAAGGCATTGAGAAAGCAAATTGTGACAGATCCACTGACATTCTGTCCTGACTTGCCACTCTCTTGTGTTGACAGAACCTTCCCTTGGTTACTTGGGGAGCATTTCCTGTACTGCTCTTCCTTTGGCAGTCTCACTGTTCTCCCTCTGTGATTCCCCTGGGTTTGACTTCCTTTGGACAAGACTTCATTTAGGATAGGATCCCACCATGACAGTACTGCCTCCAAGTAAGTCCAAGCTCAATGGCTGGTGATATTACTCACAAAGAAGAATGACATTTTGGGAAGAGTAAATCAGAGAAGAGAATACCATGGAGATTCCTGTCTCCCAAGCAAACTGGTGGAAGAGATAATGGGGCAGAAAAAGCCCTTCTCAGAACCTTTGGAATTATAGAACTATTAGAGACAAAATGGTAGAAGGGATAGAGGGCAGGCCTTAAAGACAGGAAGACCCAGCTTCAAATCTTGACTCTTACACCCCAGGATGTTGATGTTGCTGCTTCTAGTTCCTTGTTCTTGAACAGGACTAATGAACACACTCTCTATCATGCCATGAGCAAGTCATTCATCCTCATATAACTTCTAACTCAGGCAACTCAGTTATAAGTTAAAGACAAGTTGTCAGTCTGCATTAAGAGGTCTTTACACGAATGATCTCATAGGTCAGGACCAAAAAATCCTAAAGTCACAGAATTCTAGAGCTAGAAAGGATCTTAGAAACTATCAAGGCCAGTCCTATTCTTTTTTTTAAATTCTGAACATAACAAACATCAAATAAAATTAGCATTTCCATATGCATCATAGAGAAAAAAAGGTTGTAAATGAAACTGTGAATCCATATTATACAGACTTTGCTTTTCTTTTTAAGTGCATAATAAATTCATCATATAACTCTCAAAGCCCTCTGTGGTTCCTTTGAGGCCAATCCAGCTTCAACAGATGAGGAAACTGAGGCCCAGAGGAGGGAAGTATTTTGTTCACGGTCCATAGTCACATGCTAATAAATGAGAAATCTGGGATTCAAACCCAGTGAAGCAGCTTCCAAACATTACTTTAAGCAGTCATCTGGAGTGAGATTTATTAATGTGTTTCAGAGGGAAATATCATTGATGTTGCCCATGGATAAGCCAACCACCATGACCCAAGAAAAGAATAATCATATTGTGAAGGTAGCAAACATGGGGGAAGCAGACTAGACAAGGAAAAATAAATTAGAAGGCTCCCAGAACAAAGCATTAGAGATGAATTCAGAGTAACTCAGGCTGGACCTTAAAACTGGTCAAGGAGGTAATCAAAGCCATGGGGAGGGTATCGTGAGCCTTTAGAAGAGCATTAGAGGAAGATCAAAGTGCTAAGCAGCTATAGACTGGCAGATGAGAGGACTGGCAGGAGAATAGAGCTAGCCTGCAGATACCAAAGTGGAATATACCAGCAGTGAGACCAAGGCAGATACTAGAACTGAGTAGTGAGAGCAATTTTGACGAAGTTCACTGTGGCCAGTATGTCCAGCGAAATGAAAAGTTCTGGGGAATAACTGCACTTCTGAGACTTCTGAGTCAATGGAACAGCTCTTCTTGAACTGGAGTTCCTAAAAGTATCAGAACTCAAAGATTTACCTGGAATGGATCTCTAAAAGTTGAGGGTCTGTGGAGAATATATTTCCAGTCACCATGCCTTTGCACAAGCTGCCTTCCCTGTCTGCTATGCCCTCACTTCTTACCTCTAGTTATTAGGATGCCTAGTCTCTGGCAAAGCTCAGCTCAAACCCCACTACATACAAGAAGCCTTTCCTGATCATCTAGCTACTAGTTGCTCCTCCATGAAATTACATTGAACTTATTTTATTTATATTCAATATAAACTTATACATGTACCTAATATTTGACTTGATGGAAATAAGATCCCTGTGGGAAGGGATCATTTTTGGTTTTCTTCATATTCTCAGTGCTTAACCCAGTGCTTGGTATCATACAGTAAACACTGAATAAATGTTTATTGACTTGACTGTGGCTATGATTGCTGCCTGCCCCAGAGAAGGCAATAAGCCTAACAGAAAGACAAACCTGTGATGATATGGTAACTGAAAAGATATGGTAATAGAAAAGGGAATAAGCATTGATATAGCACCTAATATCTGCTAAGCATACAAAGAAAGATAAAAACACTCCCTGCCCTGAAGGAGCTCACTGTCTAATGGGAGAGACAACATGCAAACAACTGTGTACAAACAAGATATATACAGGATAAACTGAAGATATTCAACAGAAGGAAGGCACAAGCATTAAGGCTAATAGGGGAAGGCCTTTTATAGACATGGTATTTTTACCTGCAACTTAAAGGAAGGCAGAGAAGGTGAAATTTGGAAACTAGTAGAGAGAATTCCAGGTCTGGAGAACAACCAGTGAAAATTGCACGCAATCATGAGATGAAGTGTTGTATTCTAGAAACATTAAGCAGGTCTACGTCACTAGATCACAGAGTACATGAGGAGGTAGAGAGGTAAAGAAATGAGGAAGTAGAGGTCTAAAAAGAATAGAAAATAGGAAAGGTGCAGGTTATGAAGAACTTTTAAAGTCAGGCAGATGTTTTTATATTTGATCCTTGGAAGTAACAGTAAGCCATAAGGGTTTCTTAAATAGTGGGGTGATATGGTCAGACAAGCTATAGGAAGATAGATTTGATAGCTAATTAGAAGATGGCATAGTAGATGTTCAATAACAGTTTGATGAAGGACATGTATCTAGTTCATCTAAAGATTATATGTACAAATGCCATCAGAACATTCTTCTAACAAAGAATCATAGAATGTCAGAGGTAAAGGGACCTCAGGGGCCACCTAGTCCAACCTATATCTGAACAGAAATACCCTCTACAATAATACTAACAAAGCTATAGCTTAGACTAGAATCAGTATTTTACTTTCCCCCAGAGAAGTTCTGATTCTGTCTTCTTAGATCTCATTGTGCCAGGCTCTGACCTGATTGGTTGATTGGTTGGTTTTCCCATCATACTAGTAATGTCTATAAATAACGGTTATAAGGAAAGAAATATAATATTCAGATGTAAGTCTGGATAAAGGTTAGCCTGGTATCAATTTTCATCATAGACCTTGGATTCTTAATGTCTTAACCAAGTCAGGGCCAGTTTCTAAATCTCAACAGCTCCATAGCTTTCCTATGTCACCATCCCTCCCATGAAAAATCCAAGTATGATAAAGTTACCATCACCTACAGAATGACAAAACAAATTATGGCTTATGAATGTAATAGAACACTTTATACTATAAGAAATGATGAAGGGATTAGCTAAAGAGAAATATGGGAAGATTTATATGAACTGATGCAGAGTAAAGTGAGCAGAACCAGGAAAACAATGTGTAAATAATAATATTGTAAAGACAAGCAACTTTGAAAGACTTAAGCACAGTGATCATTGGGATGACAAACTATAAACCCAGAGGCTGGATGATGAATCATAGAAAGAAGGAAATCTGCCCTGTGCATATGACCCCAGAAACAGTGACTGCTTCTAGGTGAGTTACCATAGTCTATAGCAACCCCAACGTCCTAGGAACCAGTTAAGCCAACAAAGTTCTGTACCATAGAGGGAAACAACATAATATGGTGAAATGAATCAGATCTTGAAGTCAGAAAGCATGAGTTCAAGACTTATCATTTCCTGTGTATCTTCAGGCAAGTGACTAAGTCTGTCATAGACTCAATTTCTTCATCCAGAAGATGGTAAATACTATTTGCAGTACTTTCATTGTGAAGAAACAGCACTGAAGACCTTAAAGGACCATAAAAATGTCAATTTGTAAAAATCAACTTTTGCCTAAAAACAATTTTTTCAAAACAGTGGTTCCTAGCTGAACACCTGTCCTTTGCACAAAAGAATCTCTCAGTAAACCAAAACTGAATTTGATATAATCATAAAAACTGATCTTGGACCCAAAGAACAGAAGGGGTAATTTTTCCTTTTGATGGAAAGAGGGATGGACAGTGAGTGCTGAATGTCAGCTAAGCTCTCAGACAACCATCAACATCATTGCCAGTGAATAAGTGGGTTTTATTAAACTGAGTTTCTTTGTTACAAGGGGATAATGGAATGAAGGAAAGATGTACAGAAATGACTGTGATATAAAATCAAAGGCATCAGTAAATTTTATTTTAAGAATTTCTCAGTACAGTCTCTGTGGTACATCATCTTTAAAGAGCTATATTTGTAAGAAGCTGTGTGACCAAGGGCAAGTCACTTGACCTCCTACTGCCCCCAGGACACTTTATAAATTGCCATGGAGGCACAGATCAACATTGGTGGAGGGAGTTTCCTCTACAGGGAAATCTTAGGTCATGACTCCAAAAAAATAGCTGTAAGAAAGTAAATTTCCCAGATTCAGTGCTGATTCCTGAATTTCAAAGGTTTTGTCTTTCTGACCTTGATAGCAAAGGTGCTAGATATTAATCCCTACAGAGCCAATTGTCCTAGAAGATCCTCTAAACTCAAGGACCTCATAGACATGAAGTAATATGATAGTTTCTTTCTGAAAACTTATTCTCTAATTAAGTTGGTGCAGGAAGGGAAACTGGAAGGGAGAGTGCTGGAAAGTAGTTGCTCAGTCCCAGACTTGAGGAGTGAGGGAGACCAGATCTGAGTCACTAGGGACTCGGTTTTTAAAAAGGAGAGATTAGACTCTTGTGGAAGGGAGGTTCCAAACCCTCTTTCAGACTTTGGTCACATCTGCCTATGAAAGGATAGGAATGTGACTGAGCAAACAGAAGAGATAGCAACCTAGCCCCTGTAGCTTTGGGTTTTTCATGGTTTTTCCCACCCATTTCTTTACATTTGGTCATTTCAATCCTGTTCCAACCTTTCTTACCCCCTTTTGTTTTTTTTGAGAGAGATACTGGAATGGTTTGCCATTTCCTTCTCCAGCTCATTTTGCAGATGAGTAAACTGAGGCAAACAGGGTGAAGTGACTTGCCCAGGGTCACACAATTAGTGTGATTTATTTACATACTGGGGAAAATAGAAGAGATCTATGGTTTAGAAGTTAGAGAACTCCTAACTTCAGAGCAGTTTGGTTGTTGCTGGGTTGTTGTGTTTGTCCTTCCTTCTCAAAGAGAATCATGACATCAAGAGGATGACATGACTTGCAGTTGACTTTGATCTGAGTGAGGGAGAGCTGTGTAAGATCATCAGCCTCACTTTCTCCTCCAGAGTCACCTGGGTCCGGTGGCCTGATATTCATCAAGACAACTGGAGATGGTTCAGAATGCTATTTGAGACCCTGGCCCTTTCAGGGTAAGGTCTTATCACATTCTCACTTTGAGAGAGATAGCCCCATTCAATTTATAGACTTCTTTAAGTAGTTACTCAAGGGATGGCCCCTTTAATAAAAAAAAAATCAAACTGGAGGAGAAGACCCTCAGGGTTCCTGGGTAAAAGAGAAACGATTTGGTAGTTATTGGGCAAATACACTAGCTGGATTATAATCTAGCCTTCAGAGACTAAGAATGGGAGATCTCTAGAATGTTCACCATAAATTAGGCTAATCTAAGCCCCAGTACCACAATGAATCCATCCAGGACAGGAAGAAGAGAAGCCAGAAGGCTTTAGCTTTTTGAGACTATCCTGAGTTTTGTTCTAATGAGGTTGGCTCTTGAGGCTAAGAATCTCCTGCCAGAGAGTCAAGAAGTTTCCTAACTAAGGATCTAAGGGAACAAGATAGGAAAAATCTAGACCTGTACATAATCAGGCAATGGTTTGTGCTTTTTCTTACAGAAAAAAAAAGCCAGCCTGGAAAAGCCTATTATAGGCTTTAAGTTGAGAGTATTTATCGAAAAAGCTGTTCTTCCCAGAGTAAGAGAAAGCCAAGGATTTCGACTGAGCCAAGGCAGTCAAAATTTCAAACGCACATTACTTGGATAGACCAAGAGACTCCATGTCTCCCTGGGTTCCCTACATGTGTCTACTCTCTCTACTGATATTGGGGTATTTGTGGAAGAATGAGCACCCTGTGAAGTGGAGGGTGTCCCAGGGCACTATAATTGGACTCTGCCCAATGACTGTCTGTCTACCTTGTACATTTGCTCTAAACAGTTAGTCTTATTTAATTTTTCTCATTCTTGTCCCTTGGTTTATGGGTCAGCACAAAAGTGTAGCAGATGGAGTGTTAGATTTAGAGCTAGAGGAAAGGGGTTCAAAGTCGGCCTCTGTCACTTATTATCCATGTGGTTTTGGAAAATAATAACATTTCAACTTGACAGGTCTTGATTTCCTTATCTGAAAAATGAGGGACTTAAATTAGGTGGGTCTCTAAGGCAACATGCCTGGGACACCTTCAACTTTCTAAGCTCCTTCAGGTCCTCACCTCACTCTGGCCGTGTAAGAGTGTGTCCAGGGAGACGGAGAAGTTAGGTCAGGGCATTCTATATTTTCCCTCCCAGAAAAAGGTCTAGTTGCCCCACCCTAGTTACAGATCTGGGGTCTAGGATCCCAGAGCCATATCCAGGCTCCTGGCTCCATATAGACCTGTATGACCTTTTGTATTGTCCCTCTAGACCCTCTAACATAACTTACCAACTTAATAAATTAAAATTGATGCGGGGGAGGTTTATTGTCATTGCTTAAAGATTGAGCATATTTGTCATGAGGTTTGCTTTCTCTTGTCTTTACATGGAGTGAGGGAGAGGAAGAGAATTTGAAAGTAAAAATCAAATCTTTTTTTTTTTTGTAATTGAGAATTTAAATATTGGTGAATACTTTTACAATTGATGTTCTGGGGAAGCAGTTTCACATAGAGGATAAAAGACCAGCCATGGAACTAGAAAGACCTGGGATCAAATACCACTTCTGACACACACAGGCTGTGTGACCCTAAGCAAATTACTCAGCTTCTCAGTGCTCTAGGCCAGTGGTGTCAAACTCAAACAGAACTAGGGGCCTCTATCCCACAAATGAGGCAGGTAGGTGGCACGGTGGAGAGAGTGCCGGGCTTGGAATCAAGAAGACTCACCCTTCTGAGTTCAAATCTGGCCTCAGTTGCTTACTAGCTGTGTGATCCAGTTTGCCTCAGTTTCCTCATATGTAAAATAAGCTGGAGGAAGAAATGGCAAACTGCTCTAGTATATTTGCTCAGAAAAGCCCCAACGAGGTCATGAAGAGTCAGATACAACTGGAAAATAACTGAACGACAATACTTTGTACATGCGGATCCATGTTGGCTGGCTGCATATTGACTTTGTTCTAAAATATATTCTAAATGTATAAATATACCCTAAAATCTATGTTTTATTGTGTTGGGTTTTTTAAAATATTTTCCAATAATATTTTAATCTGGTTCTGTGCACTCTGGAGTGTTGTGGGCCAAGTGTTTGATAAGTCTGCTTAAAGCAACTCCCTAAGACCATATGTTATGGAGAAGGTGCTGACCTTCAGAGTTTCCTAATGCCTGAGTTCCCTTTACCAATGAAATCACAGACTGATCCCTTTCCCCATGCTCCATTACGGTTTTTGTGTCAGTATATGGTGCAGTGGATAGAGCACTTGGAATCAGGAAGACAGTTCAAATCTGATCTCAGATTTACGTACTAGTTGTGTAACCCTGGGCAAGTCACTTCACCCTGTTTGTCTCAGTTTCTTCATCTGTAAAATGAGCAGGAGAAAAAAATGGCAAACCAGTGGTATCTTTGCCAAAAAAACCCCAAAAGGGGTCCTAAAGAGTCAGACCAGACACGACTGAAAAATGACTCTACAACAAATTCATACTAATGGGTGCCTTTCCACTAATAGCCCAACAACACTTCCAAGTGTTCCTTAAGGCCACTCCAAGACAAGAAGAACTTGTCATCAGGAGAAAGGGAAGGGTGCTTGGTTTGCTCCAGGCTATCACAGAAGAACACATAGCCAGACTAGTGAGTGATTATCCACATGGCCATTAGAAGGTCAGGATTCTATTACTTTTTGCCAACAGCCATGGAAAGATTTACAGAGCAAAGAGGAAATACAAAATGATCTTTAAAGTAAGGGATAAGGAGCCAAGCAGAACAAAGGGAGTCTGAATATCAGAACAGGTTATTCCTCTGGCTCATCTCTCAAATTCCAGTTTTCAAGATTTTTTTTTAATTTGTCGGCCCTCTCCTAGATCAGGAGTGGGAAACCTGCAGCCTCAAGGCCATGTTTGGTCCTCTAGGTCCTCAAGCACAGCCAGTTTTGAGGCCCCAGGTTCTGCTCTCCTCTCTTAGATCACCTACTTCTTGGGAATAAGGCTAGAGCATATCTTATCTCTCTCATTTAACTCCTCTCTCCTACAGTATACGTGCTCCATAAAAAGCCTTTGAATAAATGAATGAATGAAAAAGAATCAGCGGCCTGATAAGTCATAAATAATGTCATTTTAGCCTTAAGACTAAATTTCAGAGAAGGCAATGCACACAGATAATAAAATAAATACATTTTTATAGCTCTTTAATGTTTGCAAAGCATTTTACAAACGATTTTATCTCTACAATTACCATGGAGGAAAATGCTATTCTTATTTCAGTTTTACATATGGGGAAACTGAGGCAAATATGGGTTAAGTGAGTTACTCAGAGTCATCCATAACTAGCAGGTGTCTGAGATTGGATTTGAACTCAGGTGTTTTTTTTTTTACTTTAACTCCAGCACCCCAGTCTCTTTGACACCCAATTGCCTCCAATAGAAAGAACCTAGCCAACTTGTAAATTAGAGTTGATCCCTGGGGATTTGAATGATTTGGGGCAAATTGTTTAGCACCTCACCCTTCCCACATTATTTATAAATGAGAAGATAGCAATAAAATAATAAAATAAATATAAATAAATAATAAAATAAAAATAATAGCAACTAGCATTTATATCGTACCTATATGTCAGACATCTACCAATTATCTGTCTCATTTGATCGTCAGAACAACCGTGTTAGGGAGGCTCTGTTATCATCCTCATTTTATGGTTGAGGAACCTGAGGCAATCGTCAGAAGCTAAGTGACTTGCCCAAGGTCACAGAGCTGGTGGGGGTCGAGGGTGGATTTGAACTCCAGTTTTCCTGACTCCTGGCTCAAGCCACTTTGCCACCTACATGCCCTTGGGTGGACCTCGAAGGTCCTCCTAGCTCCACACCGAGGATCCTTAGCACCTGATCGTAGACTAATATTGTTATTTTAGTTCTGCCTTTCCTCCAGGGCTCTGAGGTAGGCTTAGCAGAAATGCCGCTTCCAGGTCTAAACCAGGTGAGCCAACAGCAACCTCCCGACTCCTCAAGAATATGGTCATGGGGAGTAGGCAGCATAAGTCCACCCCAGGAAAGAGGAACATAAATGATCAAAATCGATGGGTCCTGACAGTATTTACAATCCTAGAAACATGAGCTAAGCACCTAGCTACCAAAGGTAATTATGAAAACCAGAAGAGCCTTTCTCCTCCACTGTGTGCCACAGCTGCTCTTCCCATCGTCGGGCACACACGGCTCTCCCACCATCACCATGAATCAGACATAGCAATAATTCCTTTGAGTCCTAGACCCTAGTCATTGAAAGTCAACAACTGACCTCTTATGAGATAGTCCTTAATGGATTCCATTTAAAATGATCCCAAAAGGACCACCTAAACAACAAATGATACATAAATATATGGGAATATCACTGTGCTGCGAGAAAAAATTATGAAAATGCAGAGAAGCATGAGAAGATTCATCTGAACTGATGACAAAGTAAGTAGACCTAACAATGACAAAAAAAGGTAAGTCCTAGATATTTACTGCTAGAAGCGCTTTTTGTATTAGCTAAGAGCAAACAACAAAATCCAGTGGCGGTACATGAGTATTTCGGGATATTATTTGCTCTAAGAAATAATCAATAAGACGAATCAGAGAAGAAAAACTTCTGTGGACTGTCACACAGGAAAATAACAGACACTCAAGGACGACAACAAATGGAAAGGACAACAAAATTGGAAGGGAATGTCTTGAAATTAAAGAGACCAAAGGAGAACGTGAGAACGTACCTTTCTCCCTTCTTTACAGACATGGGGGCTGTGGGCGTAAAATACTGCATAGCATGTAGTCTCAAATTGATCAGACTCGCTTGACATGTTGGTTAGTTCTTACTGACCTGCTTTTTTTCCACTTTTGTTTTTATTATGTGACATGACATATAGTCCTCGGGGAGGAGGAGGCTGGAGAGGACAGTGCAGGGTATTAATAAGAGCTGCTTGCTTGACTGACTGACTGAACGCTGGGAAATGAAAATGATGTAAAAACGAAAAGTAAACGTTGATAATAGCAAAAAGGTTGCAACAATAAAATATAGAGAGAGACCCAAGATACTCTTGGCACACTTCCAGATATGTTCTGGTTCAAATGAAATGGTTCAAATTAAAAGTCAATGTAGAAAGTTCTCTAAGTCAAAAACTCCAGAGGTAAAATTTCACTGACCTCTAGAAGAATAGACAATAGTCTGACTAGCATGGCAATAGGAACGGTTTAGAAGGCTTTTTATATCTGCACAGGAAAAGGCAGATTGCTCAGGGTAAGTGAGGTATTGGGGTCACTTTTTATTATCTTATACTGGCCCCAGAAAGAAATACGGGCTCAGATTAGGCAGCCTACCAGAGAAGGAGGAGGTAATGGGTACAGCAGTCATCTGGGAATTAAGAGACCCAAGTTCAGTTCAGATCCCTGCTCTAGCCTTTACCAGACGGAAAGCCTTGGACAAATCACTTCTCTCATTGTGAATGGTTTTTACATCTAGAAAATGAGTCAGATGTAAGATTCAAAGGAGGCAATATATGTACAATGCTTTGTAAATCTTAAAGCCCTAAAGAAATGCAAAGTATAATAAGAATACTGAAAATAATAAATCATATTATAGCTTGCAGTTCCAAAGGACTTTAAGATTTAAAGAACTGTGTAAACTTTAAGATGCAATGATTGGGTGGCTATTGTTGGTCTTTCATTTTCAAAGAGGACCAGTGATGTCACAGGGTTATTTATTTACCATTTTATTGGTATTTTTTTTATCTTATTGGTATAAGGAACTCCTAATACAGAAATTCCTTCTGCCATTGATAATAGATACTTTCTCTCTAACTTGTAGATCTTAGAGGGATGTCTAAGAGGCTAAGTCATTGTGGTTGAGTCATCTTTCAGTGGTGTCTGACTCTTTGTGACTCCATTTGGGGTTTTCTTGACAAAGATACCAGGATGATTTGCCATTTTCTTCTCTAGCTCATTTTACAAATGAGGAAACTGAGGCAAACAGGATCGAATTACTTGCCATGACTCACATAGCTAGTAAGGGTCTGAGGTCAAATCTGAACTGAGGTCTTCTTGATTTAAAGCCCTACGCTTCATTCTAACAGACCTGTGAGAGCTGGCCCTGGTCTTTCTTAAAGGGGCAGTACCTTCAATCCTCAGCTCTGTGCCATCTAGCTACCCAAGAAGTTAAGTAACTTCATCTTTACTCAGGGACACACAGCATGCATGTGTCAGAGACAAAACAGGTATTCCTGACTAGTAGGGCCAGTTTTCTATCTGCTAGGGCATTCTGTCATGTTATTCCTCAGCCCATAACATAGTACCTGGAATGTCATAGTGTGGGTGCTTAATAAAAGCTTGGTGATTGATGGATTGATTATTGGGGCTTTTAGCAAAACACTACTCACAAACATTGGTACTGACTTTAAAAAATGATCTCTAAGTACTAAGAGCCATAGTTGATGGTATTTATAAAAGTGGTCCTTCCAATTTGGAAACTCTAATTCCTGGTTGGCTGGTATTGGGTCAGCAAATGGAATAGGTCAGCATTCCACAGGAAATGTTGGAATATTGAATGCCAGGACCAACAGGAAAGAGATACAAAATTTGATACAGAGAACAAGTCCAAAAGGGAGGAAATGTAATCAAGTGGAGAGAACCTTAACCCTGGGATCAGAATGCTTGGGGTCAAGATCTAACTCTACCATTTAGCTGAGTCAACTTGGGTAAGTAGCTACCCCTTCTCAGCTTTACTTTCTTCACTTGTAAAGTTTTTCCAAGGATCACAAGATCATGGGTTTCAACCTGGATGAGACCTTAGGTGTCATCTAATCCAATACACATCTCCACTCCCATTTTACAGACAGGGAAACCAAGGCTGAGAGAGTTTAAATGACTTGTCCAAAGTCATATTGACAATAGGTATCTGGGCTTGGATTTGAACTCAGGCATATTTTCTGATGTCTCATAATCCCCTTACTGAATCAGAAAATAGAAAGAATGAGAAAAGGGAAAAGGATAAGAAGAAAAGAAGGAAGGAAGGAAGTTAGACCATGGTGGGGATAAAATGTGTGTCAATGAGCTTCCTTGACCTCCAAGGTCCCTTCTGGATACAACATCTCACAAGCCTGGGTCAGACAGCCAGGCAGTGTACATCATCGGAGACGGGAACAGTAGGAGTTAGGAGTACAGTTCAGGTCAAAGCCACAGGACTTTGGGCAGATCAAGGATCTGGGATGATGACAAACTATGGAGATGAGGCAAGAGGTCCAGACTCAGTGAGATCAAGCCTGGTGCAGAGTTGTCTCAGAACAACTGTTCTATTCTCAGCAGAAATATCCTTTCCTAGCAGACCTGTGAGAGCTGGCCACATCACCTGGTCTTTCTTAAAGGGGCAGTACTCTCAATCCTTGGGGCCCACACAGTATCTGGACATCACCAGGGGTAGAGCACCTTATCATACTTAATGAATCAGGAAGTTAAGTAAAATAAAGGAGTGAATCAAGGCCCAGGGAGAGGAGGAAACAAAAACATGTTGGCCAAAGATATTCTTGCGGACATTTTAGTAGAAACTAGGAGTTAACATCCAGGACCATCATGATCCATGGAAGTCTTTAGTCATTTTTTCTCCCAGCCCTTCTTTCGTGGCTGCTGGGGGCCCTGAAGTCCCACTAAGGAGTACCAAGGAGAGGGTCTCTCTTCTGAATCAAAGGCACCTGCCTCTCTCATACATCCTTGGAGACAGTTTCCACAGCAACCTTCCTAACAAGACACTATTATCTACATTATCTTATTTCTATAAGGCAACAGTTAGAAAGGAAACCTGTCATGTTGACTAGGGAGCTAGCCTCAAGTCAAAAAGACCAACTTCACACGTATTGACTGCGTGACCTTGGGCAAAGTCACTTTATGAAACTCTCTGAACCTGTAAGTTACAGAACAATATATGCACAGTTACCATTCTTATCAGTGGAAGTTTCCTCACTAGACTCTGTGTTTGTCCTTCCTTGCTGAAGGACACCATGCCATCAGAGAAATAATGACATGACTTGCATTTGGCTTTGTTTTGGGTGAGGGAGGGCTATGCAGGTCACCAGCCTCCCTTCTCCTCCAGAACCATCTGAATCCAGTGACTAGTTATTCATCAGGATGACTGGAGATGACCTAGGATGAGGTAATTGGGGTTAAGTGACTGGCCTAAGGTCACACAGCTAGTGACTGTCAAGTGTCTGAGGTGAGATTTGAACTCAGGTCCTCCTGACTCCTGCACTGGTGCTCTATCCACTGCACCACCTAGCTGCCTCCTCACTAGAGACAGCTTACTAGAGTGCTGGACTTGGTATCAGCAAGATTCAAGTTTGAATCCTCCCTTAGACCCTTTCAAGCCAAGTCAAATGGCTTAACCTCAGTATCCTCATCTGTAAAATAGGGGTGATAATTACACATGCCTTCCAAGGCTGTTACAAGGATCAAATGAAGTAATATGTAAAGCATTTTTCAAATGCTAACACGCCATATAAAGTTGGCTATTAATTTAAGTTCTCTATACCAAAGAAATCACTGATCTGGACAAAAAATAAAATAAAAATTAGGAGAGAATAGAACACAGAATAAAACAAAAATGGTAAGTCTTGTGCAGATGTACTTATAAGGGCACAAACTAAAACTGGTGAATTCATGAAATGGAAACATTGGACAGCTCAGACTGGCAGCTATTCACCTATCAGGCAAGGCGTTGTATTACACACTGGAGATAAGCCAAAGTGGAGAACAGCCCTCCCTCAACATGTTTATATTCTACCAGGGTTGGGGGGACATTAAAGTCACAGGCAATGGATGAAACTGCATTATTTTTTATTTGGTGTTTATTTGGTACTGAATTTTAATAATAATAAACACAATAAAGTACATCATTCATAGAATCCTGTCATCTGGGAAGGGGCCAATGCTTCAAAGCGTGAAAGAGTAAACTTGGGTCAACAGAATAAATGAAAATAGGGTTTACCAAAAGACTTAAATAAATGAATGGATAAAATGTTCAGGAAAAGACAGGCATTTAATAAATTCTTAATGAATTCAGCTAAATCAAGGGAAACCACAAAGTCTCAGAGTTGGAAGGGGCCTCAGAGGCCTTCCATCCCAAGTTGTCCCTGAACAAGAATTCCACTCCAACCATACCCTATGGTCCACCAATGGTCATCCAACCCTTTCCTGGATATTTTGGGGAAAGTGTGGAACAAGAGAAAGGAAAACCATATTGTCCTTTGGTGCCTTAGTCAGATGGATTACTTGACTGGGTGGGCCTTGGAGTTTTTGAGAACAGCAACTTTTATGTTCTTAGGATTGAGAATGCTCTAGAAGACAAAAAGACCATCACCATCCATGAACATCTCCTTTTTCTGGTGTCATCTAAAAATACCTGGATACAGTACATACTGTAATTACCTCATTCCCCTGCCCATCAGACCTAGCCACCTCCTACCTCCGCTCACTAATAGCACAGTCCTGTATCACCTCCCACTCATCCACGCAACACAACTGACTGTAGCTGCTTTGGATACACTCATGCCTATATATATAGTCTCATATATAAATATATATGCAGACATATACTCATGTGCCTGACAAAATGCTTTTACAAAAGAGAGACAAAAAAAGTAGCTTGGCAAAAGTAGCTATCCCTTGTAAAGTTGGTGGGGAGAGCCACGCAACTGCCATTTTCCAGTGTAATTTGGTGCCCAACATAGACCCTGTCTGGAGGAGTACTGAGTACTTCCAGACAAGAGCAGCATTTGGCTTCCCTGACCCCAGGCAATTCAAGGCTCTGTTTCCCAAGTTCAGCACTTTGGACGCCTCTATTATTTTTTTTCTTCTAATGTTATGCTGAGCCACAAGTAATTTGGGAAGATCTAAGGGAAATGGCTTAGCTATAGTTTCCTTTACAAGTTTTATTTATCCTTTTAAAGGCTGTTCAGCAGTCGGCAAATAACAGCAATTTCACTGCTATTTTTCAATCCTCAGCTGCTGAGATGTTGAGGTATCATTTGGACTGACAGAAAAGGAGAGAAAAAAGAGAGAGAAAAGGGGAAACAGGATGGAACTCATTCAGGTCCTGATAGCAGCCAAAAGCAAGAATGGTTATTGACATAATTCGCTCAACTGTGGCTTCAGGCTGTGAGTTGGGCACTTGGGGACTGCTCACCTCCTCAGGAGGGGCAGCTTACCCGGATGGTAGTAGTAGCAATAGCAGTAGTAGCAGTGTGTGTTCATCCTTCATTGCTGAAGACCATGCCATCAGAGAAATGATGACATGACTTGCATTTGGCTTTGTTTTGGGTGAGGGAGGGCTATGCAGGTCACCAGCCTCCCTTCTCCTCCAGAACCATCTGAATCCAGTGACCAGATATTCCTCAGGATGACTGGAGATGACCCAGGAGGAGGCAACTGGGGTTAAGTGACTTGCCCAAAGTCACACAGCTAGTGAGTGTCAAGTGTCTGCAGTGAGATTTGAACACAGGTCCTCCTGACTCCTGCCCTGGGGCTCTATCCACTGCACCACCAGGCTGCCCCTAACAGCAGCAGCAGCAGCAGCAACGGTAGCAGTGATCATCAGAAATAATAGTAATAAATGGCTACAAACCTTAAAAATTACAAAATAATTGGCACATATTAGTTCTGTGAGATCAGTAACACAGGGCTTACTCCCTCCGCGTTAATCCACAGTTAAGGTGACAGAATCAAAGTCGTAGAGGTGTAAGTGAGTTTAGGAAAATAATAGTATGTAAAGAACATCTTAAGGTTTACAGAGTGTTTTACCAATATTATCTCATCTTATTCTCACAACTCTGGGAGGTAGATGCTCTTTTTATCCTTGTTTTACAGATGAGGAAACTGAGGCAGATAGCTGTTGAATACTTAACCAACATCACACAATTAGTTCATGATTACTTAGGCTGGATTTGAACCCAGGTCTTCCTGACTCTAGGTCCAGTACACTCTATCCATTGTACTACCTGTGTTGTTGTCTGGTTGTTTCAGTCATGTTTGACTCTTGTGACCCCATTTGGGGTTTTCTTGACAAAGATCCTAGAGTGTTTGCCATTTCCTTCTCCAACTCATTTAACAGACGAGGAAACTAAGGCAGACAGGGTGAAGTGACTTGTCCAGGGTCACACAGTTGGGAAGTTTCTGAGGCTGGATTTGAATCTTCTTGACTCCAGACTTGGCACTCTGCACTGTTCCACATAACTGCCCTTAAGGTCACATAGGTAATAAGTGTTAGACATGGAACTTAAAGCCAAATTCTTTTCCCTTTGTGCCATGTTGGGTCTTGAAGGTGAAGGAACTAGCTTGGGAGCTTCCTGTCCCTCCCCGCAAGTTTGCACTTAATCTTACCATAGTACAAGTGAAACCCTGAGGATCAGCTGAGACTGGAGATGGGGAGGCCGTTTCTGTGTCATTGCAAGGGTCAGCCATGATGCCAGAGAAGTAAAGAAGTTGGCCACCTCATGGCAGAGAGATGTTGGCCTAATGTGTGAAACAAGAAATGCATTTTGGGATCTGACCAAGGTGGAGATGTGTTGCTTTGCTTTACTGTGTTTATGTGATGCAAGGTTTCTTCTTTCCTTCATTTCCCCTTTCCTTTCTTCATACCTTCCTTCCAGACCGGGACCTGAGAAAGACCAAAGCTTAGAAAGGCCAAGCTCTCCCCTTGAATAATGGGCCTTCTCCAGTTAGCCTGACCTGTGTGTTGCCACTGGACTCCAATGACTCTGGAGGAGAAAGTGAGGCTGATGACTTTGCACAGCTCTGCCTCACTTAAGTCCAATTGACATGCAAGTCATCTCATGATGTCACTGGGCTTCTTCCAAAACACAGGATAAACAGCAAACAACACCCTCCTTCCTACTCTTCTTCCTTCTGTTTTCCTTCCTTCATTCCCATTTTACTGCCTTTCTATTTTTCTCCTTACCTTCTTTACTATTTTCCTTCTTTCTTTCCTTCCTTCCTTCTTTCCTTCCTCCCTTCCTTCTCAGTTTTCGTGTTAGTGGGGGAAGGGGAGAATAAAGAGAAAAAAATGCTTGATAATGGATTTTTAAAACTTTAAAAAAAAAAAAAGGACAGAGAACTGGCCTTGGAGTCAGGAAGACCTGGGTTCAAATTCCTCCTCAAATATTTATTATATAACCAAGTCACTTAACCACTCAAAGACTCAGTTTCCTCAACTATAAAATGGGGACAATAGCTACATATACATGACAGTGGTTGTTGTAAGAATTAAATAAAATAAAGTGTGTAAATCTCTTTGCAAACTAATATAATGTATGTATATTATATTATATTTATTATATATTATAATATATTTAATGTGTTTATAAAGTAATACATATGATTTGGTATTAAACTACAAAATGCTTTAGACACGTATAAGACATTGTTAGGCGTTAGCACTATTTCCATATCATCCACTGCAGCCAACAGTTAGGTGTTCCCTTCCCTCCAATAAGCTTAATAAAAATTCATGCTCTGTTAGCTCATTAGTCTCTGGAGAATCTCTGAAGAAAGAATAAACATTCACAATACACAAGAGAGTGGCAGGGGGTGTCTTTTGTAAAATGGGTCTAATTCAGTCCAATGAACATTCATTAAGCAGAAGCATTGAATGCCAGACATTTTGCTAAGCACTGGGGGTGCAATTAAGAAAAAGACAGTTCCTGCCCTTGAGAAGTTTACAATTTAAGGAGAAATGCTGTTATTTAATAATTTTTTTCAGTCGTGTCCAACTTCTTGTGACCCCATTTGGGATTTTCTTGGCAAAGATACGGAAATGGTTTTCCATTTCTTTCTCTAGCTTATTTTACAAAGAAACTGAGGCAAATGGAGTTAAGTGGCTAGCCCAGGATCACCCAGCTATTAAGTATCTGAGGTCAGATTTGAACTCAGATCTTCTTGCTTCCAGGCCTGGCCCTATGTCCACGGCAGTGCCACCTCACTGTGAAAGGGTGAGTGGGTGAGAAGGTCTTAGGCTCAAGGTATGTTGATAAAATCAAATTCAAAGAGTAGAAGTGCTGGGAAATGGTTGGGAGGCGAGTCCTCCTCACATGGAGCTTCTGGGAGGAGTTTTTGACCCACCTTCTAGTCCTCCAGTCAAAGAGAGAGAAGCTCTAAAAGTGTCCATTAGGTGCCAGTACTCAAAATGGATTACATCCAGGATGATGATGAATTTCCTTGTGATAAGATTTTCTTGGCAGCACAATGAGAAGCCAAGGAATATATCTCTTATTAAATAACCATTATCATTTTGTTGGTTATTAGTTAAGCTTAATTCCCAAGCCTAAGGTTAAAGGTTAATGGGCCTCCTGACAGGTAGGTTAAGTGACTTTTTCTATGAACCAATGAGTTTCTATTACATACAAGTATAAGCCAGGATTTGTCAAAGGTTAAATTTGCTCTCCCTGTCCCAGAAGGCAGACCTGGGGTTAATCGTGGTGAAGGGAGCATTGGATTTGAAGTTGGTTGAATAACACCTCAGTCCACTACTACTGCCTAGGGGACTTCTGCAGGATAGGTGAGAGCCAAGGTCCTTCCCAACTCTAAAGTCCTAGACATAGGAAGCAGTATGATGTGATATGGAGTGTCAGCTTTAGAGTCAGAGAACCTGGATCCAAATCCTGGTTTCACCAATGTGACTGTAGGAAAGTCCATCTCACTGGGTTTCATTTTTGTTAACCTGAAAATGAAGGTGCTGATCTGAGACCCTTTGTAAGTCTAAATTTATGATCTCATAATCCTAAACTAGAAAAATGGCGTTCAGCTTGAGAGAAAGAAAATATTCCTTACAAGTAAAGCTGTCCAAAAAAGGAGAATGGGATACATCAAGAGATAAGAAGACTTGGCCTTTACCCAAATGAGGAGTCCCCTTTCTACAAAATTTCAAACAAGTGATTATCCAACCACTGTCCAAACAACTCCAGTGATAAGAAGTTCACTACCTCATTAGATACTCATCTCACTATTGGACAGCTCTAACTGGTAGGAAATTCTGTTCTATATCAATCAATAACCATTTATTAAGAGCATACTATGTGCCAGGCATGATGCTAAGTGCTGGGGATACAAAAAGAGGCAAAAGATAGTCCCTGCCCTCAAGGAGCTCATATCTAATGGGGGAGACAACATGCAAACAAATATATAGAAAACAAACAATACTGTATAAACAGGAAATAATTAACTGAAGGGAGGCGAAACACATCCCGTAGAAGGTAGAATTTGAATTGGGACTTAAAGGAAGACAGGGAGATCAGCAGGCAATAGTACCCCCTTTCTAGGCCTTCACACAGGCTGTATACACCATGTCTAGAACATTCTCCCTCTTCATCTTCGCCTCTTAATCATCCTACTTTCTTTCAATACTTAGCTCAAGCATCACCTTCTATATGAAACTATTCCTGATCTCCCCCACCACATGCTACTGTCTCCCCTCCTAAAATTTACCACATATTTATGTATATGTATTTTAAAAGCACACATTGCCTCAACCAATAATAAAATCCTTCTTGAGGGAAACGACTGTTCCATTTGTATTCTAGGCACCTGACATGGCTCCTGGTACATAATAGGTAGTGTTAAGTACTTGTTGAATGGAATGTATTTTGCAAGGATGTCTAAAACCATTCTTTGAAAAGTCTAGCAAAAATACCATTGACAGAGTAGCTATGAATGCATCTCCCATCTCTCTGCTTTCTTACCATTTGGCCTAGGATACATGGTTAATTATTTTAATATTGTCTCAAAAGGCCAGAACCTTAATGGCCACCATGCCTCTTCCTTGAATTCATTCCAATTTACTGAGTTAGTGTCCAATTGATTGAGTTACAGTGAGAGTCTGTCAGATTTGTCATCATGAATCTCCACACGAAAATCACATTTGGACCCTGATCTGACCAAGTAATGTTTAGGAGAGGAGACCAGTATTAAGAACCTTTGCCTTACAACACATATGTCCTCTGGGCTTTTCTGTTCCTTGAAAATTCAAACAGTTAATTACACAGCAATCACTAGGACTAGAGAACTGGGTGACTCGGATCTACGATGATGGTTTCTTAATTAATTGGGTCACCCAGAGGAGTTCTGCCCACCACATTACAGGAGAAGGTGGTCAGATGGAGGTGGCAATATGGAGAGGGAAGTCCTCATGAGGGATGAGTCCTTAGGTAAGACAGTGTGACAAGGTCAAAAATCCAGCAGACAAGTTTTTCAGATGGAAGTAAAGGAGAAAAGGACAATCAGGCATTGTAAGGGCTCCATCCTCTGATTGGTCCGGCATCTGGAGGCTGGAGCAAAGGAAAGGGCACCTAGTTTTGGAAAGACATTAATAAACTGAGGAACACCCAGAAGAAGGATACTAAGGAAGTAAAAAGCCTTGAGCTTAGTGCAAACAAGGGTTACCAGAAGGAAGGTCGTGGCCCAGCCAAAAGACTGTCAGATTTGGAGTCAGAATCCCAGGAGAAATAGCCATGAGGAATTTCAGGAGTTCAAAGCCAGTGACAAACATTTACAAGGCCCTGAGAAAATGAGAGTGATCCCTATTTCCTCTAGAATAAAGTACCAGCTCCTCAGCCCAGCGTGTCAAGCCTTCCCGCATTTGGCTGCCACTTATCCTTCCAATCTTATTTTATATCCTGCCCCTTCACATGCTCTCCATTTATCAGGGTCCACTGTCAAAACAAAAGGGTTTTCAAAAGAAATGGATGAGCCAGGCCTAGATGGCATCAACGAGTCCTTTGTTTTGGTGAGTTTAAAGGAAGTCCATGTGATTTCGCTGCCCAAACCCAAGGAGGCCAGGACAAGGGGAAGGTTCTAGTCCAATGACCTCTCTGACCTATGTACATTTGTGCCAAGCCCAAGACTCAGAACAAGCCCAGTCCTCCCTGAGGCTGTGATTCCATAGTCCAACAAGGCTGAGACTACAATACATATTACAACATAGGACTTCCCTGAGGACCCCAGGAACCAGGTCTTTGGACCACAACACAAGGAAGAGGGAATCATGGCAGTCAGTAAGAGGCTACTCCTGAGACTTGATAATAGCTACTTCAAGCTCTCACTGGATCTCCTGGGTTTATGCTTCAGGTGCCCCTTCCTGTACAAAACTGTTCCTGATCACCACATGTTAATATATGTTTTAAAGTTATTTATACATGTATATGGTGTCTCTCTTCACTCCCAAACCTAGTAGTTTGTAATCCCCTTGAGGCCAAATCCTGATGTGGTGTGTTTTTTGGGGGGGGGGGGGGGTGGGGAGGGTGTTGTCTTTATCTCTATCTTTGTCTATGTCTATCTCCAACATTTAGCACAGTGCTCAGCACATAGTAGGTCCTTAATATCTGTTGAATGGAAGTATTGGGCTAGCCTGGGAAGGTCTCTTTGAGAAAACATCATTGAACAAGGTCCCAAAAGAAGGGCCATGAATGGATAGAAGGTAGAGGATACTCCAGGAAGTAAGAGCGATACGAGAAATCAGTTCAGTTCAATTTAATTTAATAAGCAGTCATTAAATACCTACTAAACCCAGGTCTGAACACTACTAAGGGCTGGGAGGGTACAGAGACAAAAATGAAAACAATCTCTTCACTCAAGAAGATAGCACTCTGATGGGGAGGCATAGACATAAGAAATGAGGAAGATGTATGTGGTGGGGTGGTGGGCAAATCCCTTTCCCTCTCCAGATCTCAATTTTGTCATTGGTTAAATGATCACATTGGCCCAGATGGCCTACAAGGTCTCTTATGGCTCTAACACAACAACATTCTATGACCTCAATAAAAGGGATGCTAAGGAAACAGGCCTAGGTGGAGCAGAAAGGCCATGTTAGGAGTCAGTAGGTCTCTCAAAAAAAGACCTTCTGGTGAATTGACTCCTTAGCACCCAAAGCCTTAGAAAGAAGAGCTAAGAGAAAACCAGACAGAGAGTAAGTGGATTTGGAAAGAAGCCTCAGTCATCCAACTGAATGCAGGCAAGTCTGGGGGTTGAGGGTGGGCTACTCACTGGGATGAGGGATGGGAGGAGGCACACTTGGAACTCAGCAGCTCACGGTTAGCGGGCTGATAACTCGGGGCTAATTGTAAACATTTCTAATGCAGCCTATGTGAGAGGGGGGGCGATAAAAATGTTCTCAACATTTCTGAAGTTCATCGACGTGGCAAATGTTCAATAACTATATTTAACTCCCATTGCAAATTTCTAGCCTTTGAAATACACGAAATTGGCAATTTAGTGCCCTTAACGGGATTTGTTAACCCCTTAACGGGTGGGGGAAACTCCTTTGAAGGAAAAATTTAAATGCACCAAGCTCAGCTTCCCTTATTCCTCCTTCCTTCCTCCCTCCATCACTCTCTCCCCCTGAATCTATCTCTTCCTTTCTCCTCAACCTCTCTCCCTCTCCTTTTTTCCTCTTTATATCCCTTCCTCTCTCCCACTCTTCTCTTTCCTCCTTCCTCGTCTCCATTCTTCTCAATTCTCCCTCCATCCCTTCCATCTTTCCTCCCATCCTCCCTCTATCATCCTTTCCTCCTTGTCCTCTCCTCCCTGTATCCTTTCTTCCTTCCCTTTTCTCCCTCCATCCTTTCTCCCCTCCTTTCTCCCTCCATCCCCTCTCTTTATCTTTCTCCTTCTGTCCTTTCTTCCCTGTCCTCTCCTCCCTCCAGCTTTTCCTCCTTCCTCTACCTTCTCTCCACCCCTCCATCTCCTCCCCTCACCCTTTACCCTCCCTCCCTCCAACAAGCAGAACCATAACTCAGGCTAAAGTTTTGCTCCTTCCTGTCTAATCTCAGAACAAGTGACTGGCAGCTCCGGGATTGCTTCCTGATTATCCTAGGAATTCCAGCGGGACCCTGCCTTCTCCCCCGGGACAGCCCCATGGCCAGCCTGCCCCTGCGGAATCTGCAGGCTCCACACACACACACACACACACACACACACAAAACACACACACACCACACACACACACCACACACATACACACACAACACACACACATATACACACAACACGCATACACACACATACACATCACACACATATACACACAACACACATACACACACAACACATCCACATCCACACACAACACACACATATACACATACACACACCACACATATACACACAACACGCATACACACACATACACACACACCACACACACACCACACACATACACACACCACACACACACACCACACACACACCACACACATACACACCACACACACACCACACACACACACACCACACACATACACATGCACACACAACACGCATACACACACCACACACATATACACACAAGTACACACAACACACACATACATACACATACACACACCACACACATACACAACACACACATACACACCACACACACACACCCATACACACACAACACGCATACACACACCACACACATACAACACGCATACACACCACACACATATACACACAACACACGTACACACAACACACACATACACACACACCACACACACCACACACATACACACACAACACACACACACACCACACACACATACACATACACACAACACGCATACACACACCACACACATACACACACACATACACACACAACACACATACACACACAACACACACATACACACCACACACACACACACACACACACACACACACACACACACACACGCCTTCAGCCCAGAGCACTGAGACAAACGCCACAGATGTGCGAGGTGTCGCTGGGATTACCAATGACGTGCTAATGGCTGCTGCAGCCATCTCCGGGCCTCCTTCCCTCTGACTCACTGTCTCCCTTTGGAGACTCCTCTGGCGTCATTGAGGGACCGCGAGTTATTCACAGATCACTGACTAAAGGCAAACTTGAGCTCCCTGCCTGAATCCCCTTGGTCCTATGAAAAGGACTGAGGTCAGCCTTGGAGCCTCTGATCGATAGCTACCAGGAGGGGACCAGGAAACAACCACTCTTGGCTCTCCCCCTCCCGCTTTTCTTTTCTTAGATTTTGCTCACTGTCGTTCTCCCCCGACCCTTTTCTGAAGAGGAAAAAAAACCTGTCAATTCTCCTCTGGATAGAAAGAAGCTGCATCTTGAGATTGGTAAGAAGCACTTTCCCAAAGTTTGTCACTTTTGTAAATGAAAAGCAGGGCTCTTCTCAACTGAATATGCCCCAAATTCTGCTTCTCCTCAGCGGGACAGAACTGGAAACGCTGGGTGGGCTGCACAAGCAGATTTCAGGTCAATTAGAAGCCAAAACTTAACAAGGTAGAGTTGCCCGATCATAGAATGGGCTGTCTTTGAGGTAGTGAGCACCCTGTCACTGAAGGGTTCAGCAGGAGACTAGATGACCAATTGTCAGGAATGTTGGTAGAGGGGACTGATTCCTTCAATAGGTCACAGGGCTTCTAAAACTCTCTCTTCGAACTCTATGATTCTATTATGTAGATAACAGGATAGCACATCAACCCAGAGCTTTTAATTAACAGAATCTTAATTCCTTAAAATCTTAAATTCTACATAGTGCTTTACAAATACGTTATCGTTCACATCTCTATTTGAGAATCATTTGATTCTTAAAAAAAAAAAAATGCTGAGAGACAAATGCTGCTATTCTCCCTACTGTACAGACATGGAAATTGTGGCCAAGGGAGGTAAGTGCCCACGGGATCATGGCTAGGAAGTATGTACGAAGGCAGTATCTAAAACCAGTCCTTTCTTGCTCGTTCAACGCTGTCTCTGGTGGACTCCTTGGAATCTTCTTGTTCCTAGTACTTTTCTAGTTATTGGTCATGAATATCCCCCCGCCCCCAGACAACCATCACTTTGGGGACACCAATAAAACTCATAAAATTAACTGCATCTGCTTCTGAAAGAAGCTCCCCCAATCCCTCAAAATGAAAAGTTCTTTGTTTTTACAAGATATCCTCACCCCCACCCCTAAGAAAGAAAACCTCTGATTTCCTTTGGTCACCTCCTTCTTTTTCAAAATCCGTGAAAGGAGTATTTCAAGTCAACTTTCAGGAAGACAACTTTGCAACTATTCAAAAATGTATTTTTAACAAGGCAAATGTATTTTTTAACTTGGGCAGAAGAGCATCTGATAAAGTAAGAAAAATGACAAAATTCAAAATTACTCTTTGTTTCTTCTTTCAGAATCATGGATGCTGTGTACTAGGGACATGTCTATCCTTTGAAACAGACAACCAAGAAAATCAGACGAGCTAATGAATCTCCAGGCATACCATATGTCTCACCCCACTTCCCATCCCACCAGAGTCTTCTGAGACCTCACATAGATTAGTATTTGCTTCTCTGTATCTACATATATTGTTTTCCCTCAGCAAAATAAAAGCTTTGTGAGGGCAGGAGCTGTCCATTTTTGTCTTTGCATATGTAGTGCCCACCACAGTAGACACTTATTAAATGCTTTTTGAATTTAATCAAATTGGCTGGCTGAAGAGAAAGACTTTTGTCGCATGATCTCAACTCACTTGGCAAGGCTTTTAGCAGATCCCACTCAATTTTATTTCTGTGCTAATCAAAAACTGCTCAAATGTATTTTAAGCATTTGGTTAGCAAAGAAAATCCTACTCTCCGATCATTAAGACTGGTCCTGCAAATGATGAGCCCAATGGGTAATCTCACTACTCTGGAATTGTCAAAATAAGGTATCTTTGTGGATGATGCTGCAAAGAAATGACCGTAAGAATGAGAGACCCCAACATCTGTATCACTTTTTATGTCTACATGGCACTCTGCATATAGTATCGCATTTCTGTCTCCCAACAACCCTCTGAAATGGAGAGGCAACAGGGTCATGATGAAAAAAAGCCACCGGATCAAAAACCAGGGGGTCTTGGTTTAGACTTCAGCTCTGCCCTTTCCTGGCTGTGTGACCTTGGGCAAGTCATAATATCTGGGCCTCAGTTTCTTCATATGTAAAATGAAAGTGTTGAAACTAAATGGTTTCTAAGGTGCATTTTAGCTCTAAACCTAATGATTCCATGAGTATGTAAAATAGACTATTCGTCAATCTTATTTTAAATTTATTAAATAATAATTTATATATGCTTTAATGTTTACAAAATATGATTGATATCTCATTTGATTCTCACAACAACTTTATAATGTAAGTACTTTTATCCTTGTTTTACAAATGAGGGAACTGAGGCAGACCAAGTGACTTGCCTAGGTCACACAGCTAGGATGAGGCAAGATTTGAAAACAGATCTTCAATTCCAAGTCCAACAATCTATCCACCATCTCACTTAGCTCTCGATCCTTTTTTAAAAATCATAGGATCAAAATCTATAGCTTGAAGAGACCTCAGAGATTACCCAGTCTAATCCCTGAATTTTATAAAGAAGGACACTGATGTTCAGAGGAAATAGGAGGCCTGCCCAAAGTCTCAGAGCTGCTAAAGTAAAGAAGCCAGGCAGGATTTGAAAACAGTTATCCAGTTGCCTCTGCTATCTAGAGATAATGCATGCCAAACCTATAACAAGCACACAGCCCAGAGGTTTCTTTCCTCACTCTCTCTAAGACTTTGACAGTTGGGAGAGAGACATATTATGGCAGTCATTTTAGACTGGGCAGCACAGAAGCAGCAGAGGGCCAGGACATAGGAGGGTCTCTACAGGAAGGAAGTTTGCCACCCTAGATACTGGTACCCCAAGGGAAGAAAAGGCACCCACCAACCTAGGCTCCACTATTTCCCATTCCTCCACCAAACAGCTAAGTGACATAATGGATTGAGTGTCAAAACCTGAATTTGAACCGTTTAAGACACTTACTAGTTGGGTGATCCTAGGCAAGTTAAGAAGTCAAACAACCAATCACCACCAAAACTCCATCCATCAATGATGACAACAGCTAGCATTTGTTAAGCATTTACTCTGTGCCAGGCACTGTACTAAACTCTAGGGATACAAAGAAAGAATAATTTCAGCCTCAGTTTCCTCATCTGTAAAGTAGATCTTTGGGAGGATCAAATCAAATTAAACTTGGAAAAACTTTGGAAACCTTAAGGGGCTATAAAAATGGGAGTTATTATAATATCATCATTTTGTCCCTTACCTCGTTACCACTCCAAGAGAACTGCTCCCAGGGTCTGGCCACTAGCTTTGCCAAAACAATGGAGTCAGAAAGGATATAAGAATTATTAGTGGGTTGGCAGCTATGCTAGAGCTTGCCAGTCTCAGGGTATCCCGGGGTCCCAGTCCCCCATCTGAACTTGCCCTAGCTGTCAGAACTCCCAGTATGATTTCTATGTGTTACTCCCAATGTCAATTGCCTTGCTCACTCAGGGTTGACCACTGAGTCTAAAAATCCAATTTATTTCCTTTTCTGTTCAGCCGGGGTATCAAATAAAATGCAGACATATTTTCCCCAAGAGGTAATTCTCTGATCAAGAGAACATGTGCTCTGGTAAAGAGGCCTTTGTTGTGGAAAGGGAAAGAGGAGGGCAGGAATGAAGCTTGCCTTCTCAGCCAAGCTAAAATTTGATTTGTAAAAGAGCCCTTTCCTCCAAATCAAAGGGATTTGAGTAACTGTGCCTATAGATTGGAACATGTTAACTTGATACAATAACCTCCTGTGAATTAGAAGGATCTGGTTTTGGGGAATCAAGGTCTGTTTCTTCCCTGATCATTCACACTTCACTTTCTTTTGATGGTTTTATCAATAATAATAGATGTTGACTCACCCAAAATGTGTTAGCTCGGATTAGATAGTTTTAGAGTTATGTGCCACGGTTGGAGAAAGGAGGTATTGAAACCTGTCTCACATTCCCCAGTCTATATTTATTGCTGAGAATCAGGTCATTGTTCACACCCTGTCCCATATCAACTATTTTGAAAGCAGAGGGTTCAATACCAGGCTTACCTTCGTCAGACTGACCTGAATTGATGGTGCAAACTACCTGAGGTTTTGTCAGGTAACATGATTTTTTGTTTTTAATGGATCTGACCAAAAGAATATGAGAATTGTCTTGTTGAGTCAGAACAATGACCTACCTGATCCAGCCCTCTTTGTCATCCTATATCACCAAGGGCTGGTATGTGGGCTGAGATGAGACTTGCCTTCTGTGATAATGACCTCAGACATGGGCCTTGAGCATCTGTAACTTCCTTTAATAAAGTGAATGAGCCGCCATCTTCATGCAGGATCACTAATATACAAATGTAGAGCTAGGAGAACCTCTAAGATCATTCTAAGAACTCCCTTATAATGGGTAAACTGTTTGAGGGCAGGCACTGGTCTGTTGGTTTTTTTCTAAGAACGTGCACAGTATCTATTACATGATAGTGCTTAATAAATAATGGATCTAATTCAAGCCCATCTTACTGATGAAAATAATGAGACCCAGAGAGGTGAAAATTGACCATAGCTGGGATTCAGATCCATTTCCTCTGACTTTAAAACCAGTCCACTTTTCAGTTCTCAGGTTCCCTTCCCAATCTTGAACAGGCATTGTTTATTTCTGTAACTCTTGTTGTTCAGTCATTTCAGGCATGTCTGACTCTTCATAACCCTGTTTTGGGGATTTTCTTGGCAGAGATACTAAAGTGGTTTGCCATTTTCTTCTCCAGCTCATTTTACAGGTGAGGAAACTGAGGCAAACTGAGTGAAGTGGCTTGCCCAGGGTCACACAGCAATAAGGCCAGATTTGAACTCACGAAGAGGAGTCCTCCTGACTCCAAGCCCAGCCCTCTGTGCACTGTGGCCCCAGCTTGCTGCCCCATTCCCAAGTCCATCATCTCACTTGGGCTGTTCTTTCTCTGATGTTCTCCTTTCATTGACTCCATCCCCACCTATCACATCCTTTGGAGCTCAAGATCATGGGATCACAGGATATAGACATGAAAGAGACCTCAATGGTCATCTAGTCCAACCTTGCTTTACAGATGAAGAATCCAAGGTCCAGGGAGGTGGCAGCACCTGCCCAGTATCATTTGAATACTAAGCAAAAGAGTTGAGATTCAAACCCAGGTTTTCTGACACACAATACAGTGTTCTTCCTACACTGCTTGTCAAAGCACTTGCCTCAAAGTGACCCTTGAAAGATAGATAGCACAAGTTCCATTATATCCATTTCACATTTGAAGAAACTGAGACCCAGAGAAGTTAAATTCAAATCAGATGGTTAATAATAGTCACAGCAGGGACTTGAACCTCAAAGTCAAAGCTATTTCCACTCCATCACACTACCTAGTATGCCATGGTGTCTAAAGTAAAATCTGAATCCACTCTGCTACCTCAACACACACACACACACGCACACACACAACCATACACCAAAGAGGCAGTATGGTATAATGGATAGAGGGAAGATGGGGCAGATGGTGCTACCATTTGCATGACCCTGGGCAGGTCACTCGACCTCTGAATTTTCCAGATAGTTCCCTAAGACTATAAGTTTCAGAAAGGGTGTCAACCCACCCTGGGGGAGGGAATTTCCTCAGTTGATAGTTCCATAGGCCAATAAAATCATAAGTCTAGTCTTAGAACACCACAGCAACAGAAAGGAAGCAATCTACTCTCTGGCTGCTTAGCCCTATTAGCCACACTGACACTCAGGGAATGTTCTTTGAAGGGCAGTGACCTAGAAGGAATGAAAGCACTTTGAGCAAGTCAGGGAAGCTCTGGAAAGATGTGGTGGATGTAAAAAAACCTGAGGGAAATGGGAGGAGGGAAGGTGTTCTTCAGGAGTGTGGGGGCTGTTCTGAGATACATAGGGAACCAGAGAGAAAACAGCACCTCCATCCAAACGAAGAGGTCTCTCAATAGTATGAAGTAAGATTCAAATACATAAACACATAAATAGCTCTGTGAACTCATTAATATATAGATTCTTTCCACAGAGGCAGACTGTAATGCATCCATCCCTGCCCAAACTCTGTGACTCGCGTCTATGTCTTTCCATGTTACAAAACTATCAATGGAGTAAAGAGTTTCAGTCTCTCTGTCTCTCTATCTCTATTTCTCTGTGTCTTTTCATCTCTCTCTCTCTGTCTCTGTCTATCTCTATCTTCTACATCTCTCTTTCAATGCTCCTCCCTCTCTCTCCCCTCTCCTGTCCTCCCCTCTCTTCTCTCCTCTCCTCTCCTCTCCTCTCCTCTCCTCTCCTCTCCTCTTCTCTTCTCTTCTCTTCTCTTCTCTTCTCTTCTCTTCTCTTCTCTTCTCTTCTCTTCTCTCTCTCTCTCTCTCTCTCTCTCTCTCTCTTCTCTGTCTCTCTCTCTCTCCCTATTAATCATTCCATCTTCTTTTTCACTCATATACATCTTTGGTACCATCCTTTTCCCCAGTTCTCCTTTATAATTTCTTGTTTGTAATGAGTTGCAGGCTGCTAATAGCTAGTGCCTATTTCTCCCCAGGCTTGTAGACCACACAGAAGACCTCTGTTGATACATTTGAAATATTTTCTTAAATAAATCAGAAAGCACCAAATGTGAGGAGCACCAAATAACATCACTCTCCTCCACCCCAAAGAAATCGATTCCATTTTCACCCTCAGGAAATGACTCGTTACTGATGTGGGAGTCCTTTCTGAATCAGTTGTCTGGATATAGTAAGACAACAGACTTGTTGAGCAAAGATCAAAAGTCATGCAAAGTTAGAAAAATGAGAGAATGAAAAAGAGGGGGAGGGGGGAAGAGGTCTTGTAATTTAAATTTTTACCTAACTTGTTTAGACAAATTATTGAAAGCAAAAATGAGATGTGGACAAAGGAAAGAACATCAACACGAATTATAATACTAAATCTAATAACAACAATGATGATAAAATACATAAAAATACATCAACCAATAACAAATCATCTTTAAGAGAGAGAAAAGAACCTTTATGACTGTCTCATTATATTTTTCTTGTTAAAAAAAAACAGTTACATATAAATAGATGTGTTTATACTTTAGAGCAAAACTACTCTACTGGAGTGTATAAACTATATTTTGTCTCCAAATTGAGCCTTGAACATAAACATGGGCTATCCGGCACTCGGTAAGAGAATGGCAGGAAAAGTGATGAGAATTCTCTTTAATAGTGGAGAAGTTCCTTGAAAGCTAGTATTATTGTGTTTTTCTTTTGGTATTCCCAGTACCTGCCATATAGGGTTGCTTAATCAATGTTCATTGAATTTAACTGAAGAAAAAGAGGGCAGCTAAGTGGGAGAGAGCACCAGATCTGGCTTAGAAAACTTGAATTCCAATCTGACCTCAGACACTCCCTAGTTGTGTGACCCTGGGCACGTCACTTCACACTGTTTGCCTCGGTTTCTTCATCCATAAAATGAGCAGGAGAAGAAGATGGCAAAGCACTCGAAAATCGTTAAAGAGTTGGATGTGAATGAAACAACTGAACAAACAATGGCAATGAGCAAATAGAACACAATGTGTGCAGAGTGGCATTGCAGAAGAAACACTGACTTTGGAATCAGTAGATCTGGGTTCAGACTCTATCCCCTATCATCATCATAACTTTAGGGCAGTGGTTTAACCTTATCTTAACTCTGGACCTCAGTTTCCTCATCTGTAGAATGAAAAGATTGGGCTAGCAAGGTATCTCTCAGCTCTAAAATCTAAGGACTTCATTTTAATTGAAAGAAATATTTTTTAAAAACCCTTTCATGACATTTTAAAGTTGAGTGTTGATGATGATGTGACAATAACAATTAAAAAGTGACTGTAATTATCTTTTGAGTGTATCACTATAAAATTGTTTACCTACAAAGAAATCTCATTTTTATAAGTGAAAACAGTAACTGCACCAATATGTCATAGGTTTCTTTAGTAAAAGAGATGTGTGACAAGCTGAAAAGCTTTCCTGTGACTTTGATAAATTCCATCAGATCCCTGTGCTGGACCCCTGACCAATCTTCAGGTCAGAGTAGGTGCTTTGCTCTTAGCAATAGCCTCCTTTAGTTTTTTTATGTTATTTTTTTTTTAGGAGCAATGGTCATAAGGGCAAGGGTTATCTTCAAATCTAAGTATAAACCAGACTTGTTTCCTTCCTAGGACTAGAGGCCTTTAAAGAGCAAATCCAAAATAAACTGAGGGTGGAAAGCAACTACTCAAAGAGCAAAAGAGAAGGCCCTGAATCCCCTAAGGATATAACTCACTTCATCAATAAGCTTTTGTTGGAAAGGGTCTTGAAAGATACAAGGATAAGAAGCATCCAAGAATCCGAAGTGTGATTTAAATACAACCTGTCACCGTGTTGAGTTCAAGAAAGGACTGTGATCCAGAGACTAGGTTCTATTCTCGGCTTTGCCTCTGGTTCAGTGAAGTTATCTTTTCACCTAATGGGAATTATAGAACTGACTTATGGCACAGTGATGTTCATAGGCACAACTACTATTAGAAACAAGCAGAAGGTTCTAAATGGTTTTAAATATTGTTTTGTTTTTATTTTCAATATGTTTTTATATATTTTAATATTTCCCAATTTCATATGAAAAACTTTAACAATCATTTTCTTAAAATTCTGATTCCAAATTCTCTCCATTCCTCTTGCCTCTCCACACTGCTTGGGAAGGTAAGCAATTTGATATTGATTATTCATGTGAAGTTATGCAAAATGTATTTCTGTATTAGCTATGTTGCAAAAATAAACATAGGAGGAAACAAAAAAACAAGAAAACTCAAGAAAGTAAAAAGAAGTAGGTTCCAATATGTACTCAGAGTTTCTCAGTTCTCTCTATGGAGGTGGATATCATTTTTCATCATAGACCCTTTGGATTTGTCTTGGATCATTGTCTTGAGCTAAGTTTTTCACAGTTGAGTTACAATATTGTTGTTACTGTTGTACAATGTTCTCCTTGTTCTGCTCATTTTACTTGGCATGAGTTCATATAAGCCAGGTTCTTATGAAACCATTCTGCTCATTATGTCTTATATCACAATAGCAGTGCATCACAATCATCTATCATAACTTGTTCAGCCATTCCCTCACTGATGGACATCTCTTTGATTTCCAATTCTTTGCCACCACAAAAAGAGCTGCTATAAATATTTTTTGTACAAATAGGTCCTTTTTCCCCTTTTCTTTGATCTTTTTAGGATACAGACCTAGAAATGGTAGTGCTAGGTCAAAGGGTTTGCATAGTTTCATAGTCTTTTGGGCATAGTTTCAAATTGTTCTCCAGAAGGGTTGGGTTACTTCACAATTCCACCAACAATGCATCATTTTTCCAATTTTTCCACATCCCCTTCAGCAATCGTCATTTTTCTTTTCTATAATATTAGCCAATCTGATAGGTATGAGGGGATATCTCAGAGTTAATTTGCATTTTTAATCTGTAGTGCTTTAGAGCATTTTTATTCATATGACTATTGATACTATTGATTTCCTCTTCCAAAAACTACCTGTTCAGATTCTTTGGCCATTTATCAATTGGGGAATGGCTCTTATTTTTATAAATTTGACTAAGTTCACTATTTATTTGAGAAGTGAGGCCTGTATCAGAGAAATTTACTATACAATTTTTCCCAGTTTCCTGTTTTTCTTCTAATTTTGTCTGCATTAGTCTTGTTTATTCAAAAGTTTTTAATTAAATCTAACAAAATTATCTATTTTATTTCCTGTAATGTTCTCTGTTATATGCTCATAAATTCTTCCCTTGTTCATAGATCTGACAGGCATATTGTTCCATGCTCCCCTAATCTACTTATTATATTTATGTTTACAACATTTATCCATTTTGACCTTATCTTGATATATAGTGTGCATGAAAATGTATACCTAGTTTCAGTCGAACTGCTTTTTCAGTTTTCTCAGTAATTTTGTCAATTGTTGAGTTCTTATCCCAAGGTTAAAACTTTGGGTTTATCAAATACCAGATTACTATGGTCATTTGCTACTGTGTATTGTCTACTTAATCTATTCTACTGATCCACCACTCTATTTCTTTCTCAGTACAAGATTGTTTAGATGATTATCACTTTGTAACACAATTTTGAGATTTCATACTGCTAGGCCACCTTTACTTCTTTTTTTCATTGATCCTTTGACAATTTTTATCCTTTTTTCCAGATGAATTTTGTTATTCGTCCTACCTCTATAAAACAATTCTTCAGTAGTATCATTAGTATGACACTGGAAAAGTAAGTTAACTTAGGTAGAACTGTCATTTTTATTATATTGGCTTGACCTTCCCTTGAGCAGTTACAATTTTTCCAATTGTTTAGATCTATCTTTCCTTGCATGAAAAGTGTTTTGTAATTGTGTTCATATAATCTTTGAGTTTGCCTTGGCAGGTAGACTCCCTAGTATTTTATATTGTCTGCAGTTATTTTCAAAGGAATTTCTCTTTCTATCTCTTCCTGCTGGGTGTTATTGTTAGCATATAAAAATGCTGATCATCTATATGGGTTTATTGTATATCCTGCAACTTTGCTCAAGTTGTTAACTGCTTCAGCTAGTTTTTTAGTTGATTCTCTAGGGTTTTCTAAGTATACCATCACATCATCTGCAAAGAGTGATAATTTATTCCTTAAATTTCTATTTTCTTATCTTTACTGCCTTTCTAGTGCAATATTGAATGATAGTGGTGATAATGGACATCTTTGCTTCACCCTGATTTTCTTGGGAATGTTTCTAATTTATCCCCATTATACCTATTGTTTACTCTTGGTTTTACATAGTACTTATCATTTTTTAAATGACTCCATTTATTCCTATGTTGTTGTTTTTTTATAATGGGAATGGATGTAGTATTTTGCCAATGGCTTTTCTGGTATCTGTTGACATAATCATATGATTCTTTATTGTTTTTGCTATTGCTATAATCAAGTAGACTTATAGTTTTCCTAATACTGAACCAGCCTCACATTTCTGTTATAAATCCTACCTGGTCATAATATGTGATCTTTGTGATATGTTGTTGTAATCTCCTTGCTATTATTTTATTTAAAATGTTTGCATCAATACTCATTAAGGAAATTGGTCTATAGTTCTCTTTCTCTGGTTTTGCTCTGCCTAGTGTAGATATCAAAGTTATATTTATGTATTAAAGGAATTTGGCAGGACTCATTTGCCTAATTTTTTCCAAATAATTTATATAGTATTGGGATTCATTGCTCCTTAAAAAAATTCATTTATAATTAACCTTGGTAAAATTCACTTCTGGGCTTTAAGTATTGTGTGTTGGGTTGTTTTGGGTCTTATGTTGTTGTTGTTTTGTGGGGAGAGGTTGCTTTTTTTGTATTTTTAATCCAGGGAACAAAACAAGCAACATAGTGCAATAAAAAAAGGTGATTGCACATGAAACTGCAAACTTAACATGTACAAATGGCTATTCCCTACAAATACATCACAAAATTGTTGTGTAAATTTCTTTTCTCCCTTTTCTTACCTTCCCTTCACCCTAGAAATGGCTGCCATTAGATATAAATAGGTATGTGTTTGCATCCTTAATTTTTAGTGTATTTATAGTAGCATTATACTAATATCAGAAAGAAAAAGGCATAAAAAATGGTCATAGTAGCAAACTTTCCTTTGATCCACCACTTAGAGAAGATTGTTTCCTTAGAAATGTTGCTAGTGATTGTAGGAGCTGTCCAGCCGCCACTATTTGAGAGGAAACTAGAAAGCAGCCCTACTCAGGAAGAATACAAATTCACTCATAAGAAACCCAGTGCTTCAGATTTTGTGAATCCTATTTGGAACTCAGACAGTATCTCCCCCCCACTGTTATCTTGGAGTTAAAATCTCAGTCTGACCTCCAGCTCTTGACTCTCTCCTTGAATGTTACAGGCACTGCCTTCTGCTTCTGCTCTCTCATTTTAGTATCCCATATCCCTAGCAACCAGTTCAGGCTTCATATTATCAGTCTGAGGCCTCAGACACCTCTCCAAATGGGAAAATTTTTTCTTCAACCTTTTCTCACTCTCCAGCCTGGAAGGTTTGTATAGTCCATGCATGGCATGACCCATTCCTGTCCAGAACCAGGATTAATACATCTTTGATTCCCCTCCCAAAAGGGATGGGGGAAGGAGAGTGAGTGACCCATCATTCAACAGTCCTTCATATAATAAGTGGCATATATCCAACTGTATACAAGACCCCAGAAGGATGCAGGATAAGTGCAGAAGGTCACTCTTTTAATGACTCATTGCTGTCCTGAAACCCCTCTTCTAAGGTAGAGCATCTCACAGAATCATCTCACAGAATCTCAGAGTTGAAAAGAAGATATAAGACCATCTAATCCATTCCATACCTGAACAGAAATCCCCATTACAACAACAGTGGTTATCTCACTGTTTTAGAAAAGGGAGAGAGGGAATCCTGCCACCTCTCATAGTAATCTATTGAACTTTTGAACAGCTCTAATTATTAGAAATTTTTTCCCTCCTATAAAGCCTAAATCAGCCACTTTGTAATTTCTACCCATTATTCCAAATTCTACATTCTTTGAGGCAAACAGAAAAAAATCTGTTCCTTCTAATTCTTTAATATTCCCTTGAATAATTGAAAAGAACTGTCATGCCCCTCTCCAATCTTCTCTTCTCTAGGCTCAACATCCACAGTTCTTTCAAATGATCTTGGCATGAACTTAAACCCTTTCACTATCATTGATGTCTTTTAGACATCCTCCAACCTGTCAACATCCTAAAGTGGGTTGCCCAGAACTGGACATAACCGAAATGCAATCATCCTGGGGCAGAATGTAGAAAGACTCTCAAATACCCAAATTAATCTGTGATCTCATCAATTTGAAAGTTGTCTCCAAAGATGCAGATAACCATCCATCCATGCTGACCCATCCATCATGACTCTTGTTCATATCCTCTTATGTATGCCACTGGGGGATTACCCAATATGTAGGAGTCATTGGCTCTTCTCATGATGTCAATATGATGTCAGGAGACTGTACTTGCTATCCCTTGCCAAACAACCTTCTCATTTTCTCTTCTGATCCTACATTTCCTTGATGACATCTTTTATTCCTGTTCTTTTTCAAAATCCCTTTTTGGTTATATACTAAAACCCATTCACACCCACAATGCATTTTCCATTATCCTCTGAGTAGTATTCATTTTTAATTGTTGAGGAACTATTGTATCCCATGTCTCACTATACACAGCAATATCTCTGAACACCACACCATCTAGTCATGCTCCCCAATCTTGTTCTTGTGAAATTGATATTTTTTATAGAAATTGTCAAATGAGAAGATAAAGGCAACAAGAGGTGGTTATAGGTGTTTGGCAACATCAGATGGGAAGAGAGATGAACTAGGAAGGGAAAATGAAAAATCTGTAGACTGAATAAAAAGAGTCTTCCAGTTCATCCAGGAATTGATGGGGTTAACATTAGAACATTCTTCAACTTTGTTAAAATCCAATCCTAATTATCTAAAAAAGCACTTATTAAGCATTTTACATATAAAGTATGTATGTACATATGTATCTTATATGGACATACACATATATGTATGTATCTTATATGCATGAGTGTGTGTGTATAAAAGGTATTGTACAAGATTCTGGAGATATGAAGACAAAACTAAAATCAATCCATACTCTTAAAAAGCTGACATTGCACTAGGGGAATGCAACATAGGAATATATGGATATATGCATGATTATTCAAGGATGAAGAAAGGTTTTTCCATAAAACATGATCCATGAGCTGAAGTTATGGATTCTTAGACATAGGTGAGACAAGAAGGCATTCCAGGCATAGAGGACAGACCAATCAAAGACACTGAAGTCAAAGATGGAAGGCTGAGTTAGAGGAGAAGCAAACAGGTTAATTCTGTCACAATTTGTACAAAGTACACAAAGGAGAGTCATGTGTACCAAGCCTGGTAAGGTAGGCTGGAACAAGATTGTAAAAGATTTTAAGGGCCAAATTAAGGTATCTATCTCTTTCAGCAGAGAGATGATAGAAAGTTGTGGAAGGTTGAGTTAGGAAGCAACATGGTCAGACATGCTTTTGGGATATCATATTGGAAACTCTGTAATAAAGACACAATAATGAAATAAAGATGTAATGAAAATGTAATAGACTTATTTACTAAGAGACTTAAAAATACAGAATGGTGTGAGGGATACAGAAAGACCAAAGCCTCATAGATCTAGAGCTGGGAGGGACTTCAGAAGACATCGAATCCAACCTGTCTATTTTGTATATGAGGAAGATAAGGACTCAGGAAGGATAAACTTGTAATACATTGTAGCGATGGGAACTGCTAGGACTATGTAGTGAAAAATCTAGGAAAAATCCTAGGAAAAAGTAAAAAGTTTCAGCTAATAGGACATTGTGTGGTGGTAAATGACTGATTCACTGCTGGCTGGAGGGCAGCCCAGATTTTGACAAAGCCAGTCTCAGAACCAACAAGATCTCTGGCACAGAAGTTTGTATGAGTGTCTCGAATGTCCATTCTAGCACTAATTAGCTCAAGCTCTAGAAACAGACCATAAAACAATGAGATCATGTACGCCATTGTAGACTCATAGGTCTGCCACAGAGTGAGCAGCATTGTGGTAGCACAGAGTAGTGCCCCACCTTTGATGAACACTTGAATCCTTATAATCCTAACACTTAACCTGCACAAGGGACCTGGGATAGGTCAAGTACCTCTCTGCTGCTTTGTTGAGAGGAATGTGTAATCAGCTTAGCATGTCTTTATGAAAAGGAGCACAGATTTAGAGGGAAACAGTACAAATAGATAAGTGCAAGGAACTCAAAGAAGGCATGAAATTTGAGTGGAAACTCAGGAGTCTTAGAGTAGTAACTGCTTTCCCAGACTTCAGTTTCTCCCTCTCCAATCTATACTATGGGATGCTTCCAGATTACCCTTCAGATAGCTCAGTTCTGATGATGTTATTCCCTTATTCAATAGTTTTCAATAGCTCCTCAAAACCAGATTTATCCGGTATTCAACCCTTCACAATTTGGTTTGGGGTCACAATACCATTCCTGCTTTATCTCTAACTAATCTACTTTGTGCACACTCCTAGCTAGTCAAACCATTTTTTGTTGTTCTCCCCAGGAATTTCTCTCCCTACACATCCACCTGTCCAATTCCTACTCATCCTTGAAGTATTGGTTGATATGCCGTAAATTTCATGAAGCATTCCCTGACCCCCAAGTCCAAAGTGGCTCTTTTGTATGACTAACCATGGGGCTTTATACCCCTCTCATGCCCTTCCAAGTAGAAACTGGAGAATCTATGTTCTTGAAATCTCTTAAATTCATAGGAACAAAGAATTAGATCTAGGGGGATGCCTAAAGATAGTCTAGTCTAACGTGCTATATTTTTAGAGATTAAGAAACTGCCAAAATGGGTTGAGTGACTTGACAAGGCCACCCAGATAGCAGAATTGAGATATGAACCCAGGTTCTCTCACTTTAGATCCAGGAGTTCTCCCACTACAGGCTGTCTTTCAACTCATGTCCAGATTCTTCTGCCTGCTATCAAAACTCTTGCACTCATTGGTGCCATCCTATCTAATTAACCCCATTTCCCATTAATCTTCTCTACTGATCCTCTCCTCAAACTAGCCAGCACTCACAGAATTGCAGAACCTGAAAACTGGAAGGGACCTCAGTGGCATTCTAATCCAATCTACAACTGATCAAGAATCCCTTCTATACCACTCAATGTGTTGGCATCCAGTCTTTTCTTAAAGATCTCCATCCAGCAGCCAACAATCCACCACATTCTGAGACAGTTTGCTCTACTTTTAGAGAGCTCTGGATGTACCCTTCTTTTCCTTTCCCTCTCCATCCCTCCTGTTCCCCCTCTCCCCTTCCCTTCTCCAGAAATGGTTTATTTCTTCAAGCCTAAATCTGTCTCTTTGCAATCTCTACCCCTCACTCTCAGTTCTTGTGAGACTCAGTAGCTTTACCTGAAATGTTCTCATACTCTGCAATCTTTCTGATAATGAATATATGATCTTATCAAGTCAGTGTGGGTGCTCTTTCCAATGAAAAGACTGTGACTTCTTCACAACTTGCCATCCATGTGATTTCTATTAATATTCTCCCCTAAATTCTCAATAGAGGGTCCACCTCATATGCTGGGAGCCCCTTGGAGTTCTCCTAACTTCCCAACAATGTCAGTAAGGCATGCAGCCTATCCATTAATCACACATCCTATAATGTGACAAGTTCATCTTCTCTTTCAATCAAACCATTTCTTGAAGGCATCATTTGCTCTCCTCTTTTATAATTTCTTGTTTGTGAAATGTTCATCACTCCAAGCCAAATGAGATTAATCATGCTATTAAATCAATTCATGGGCCCCTCCGTCTCCTGCAGATACTTCAATTTCTGATTATGGAGCCTGCTATCCAAAATCCTCAGATGGTCCTCATGTCTTAGAGTTGGAGTATTCTCAGTTTTCTTCATTTCCTATTGATCCTTTTCTCTTCAGTCACTAGGATCATATCAGTCACTTCACTAGAGCTCAGAGTTAAAATTTGCTGGCAAATTGGGCAAGACCGATGTCTGAGCATACCGACAGGGGCTCACACACTCATTCTGAAATAGTCAATTCCCTGCCATGATGGGGACTTTGAACAGGAAAGAAAATGGTATGGAATTTCAATCAAGAAAATCCAGTGATGTGGGAGTGAAAAGTATGTTCTCTGCATCCCTGCCTTACTACTAGGCTCAATATAATCAAGAGATTTCTAAAAATGGCTGAACTGTCATTGAGAAGGTGCCCTATCACTCTTTTAAATAAACTCCCTATACTCAATGTATTAAGAGAATGTATTAATATGGACACACCAGCAGAGAAAGCAATACCTGCCACCAAAGGAAGAAGTCATGAGATGTCTCCAGCTCCTTCTTGGTAATATCATAGTTAACACATGAATCTTTCTACCTGTAAATGAGTGTGAAAAAACCCATCCTTTCCTCACAAAGCTCCATCCATTGTAGCTCTGTTCCTCTAAACAGATTATGGGAGTGAGGGGATAACTTCTATCCTTTTTTTCCCTTCTTTTCTTCCTTCCTTCTTTCTTCCCTTGTTTTAATTTTTCTTTCCTTCCTTCCTTTTTATGACTCATCAACAACTTTTTTCCTTTATTTTTCTTCATTCCTTCCTTCTGCTTTCTTTTTTCCCTTCTTTCCTTCCTTCCTTTCTGTGACTCACCAACATATTCCTTTCTTTGTGTTCTTTCTTCCTTCCTTACTCCCTCCTCTCTTTCCTTCCTTTCTTCCTTCCATCTCTCTCTCTCTTTCTTCCTTCCTTCCTTTATTTCTGTTTCTCTCTCTTTCTTAACATAGAAGTAAAGTAGTCACTCACAGGTTCAATCCCACTGCTGATAGATTATTGAGCCAAGAATTCCCCTATGGTTGATATACTACAAGTCTTCCTCTATTTCTCAAGGTTGGGTAATAATTTAGTGGGACTCTGTTTTGTAAGTCTTCTATAATGAAGGTCTAAAAGCCAAGCCTCCCAACAGATTCCAGGCCACAAACTCCAAAGAGCTGACGGGAGCCTTGTCAGCAGGCTGTTTAAGAAAACCATTGGCAGAGTAGAATGTTGCTTCATCTTCAACCCAAGCCACTTGTATGAAGATGTATCCCATAAACAACTCCATTTTTAAAAAATCAGAAAACAAGTATAATATGGGCATATTTGTAGCTTGATTTAAAGTGTGTATTAATTTACATACATGTGTGAGGAGAGAAGACACGCAGGCAGAGTACTTGCATATGAAAATAATACCACACAAGTGTCTAGCTTTCAACAGAATAAAAATAGCATGGGTTCTCTTATATTCTAGATAAAAACCTTTGCAGATTGTGCTCCTGTGATCTTCACAATAAGCATGTAAAGAAGTCAGTGCAAGTATCACTATCCCCATTTTATAGAAGGGGAAACTGAGGTTATAAATAGTTAAGCTAATTCCAAAGCCAGGTAGGAATAACTAAAATTTCCTAGATAATAGGATGCTCCTTGGATAAGTGTAGATTAGAAACTAAGTTTCAGGACTGAACCAAAATATTTTAAAAATATTTTTTAAAAATATTTTAAAAAAATATTTTTACTGATGTATTTTGTTTCTATATCACCTTTATTTCTTAATATAAGTATCCTTCCCTCTTCTTCCATCCAGAAAGCCATCTCTTATGACAAAGAATAGAAAAGAAAGGAGAACAAAGCATTTCAGCAAAATGACTGAGTCTGACAGTGTATTCAGTGCTCCATACCCACAATTCCCAACCTCTGCAAAAAGGGGGAGGTACATTAAGATTTTTTTTTAATTTCAATAGCAGTTTTCACTAAAGCATTATTCCAATCCTCTGACTTCAGTGTTTCTCGCACTTCTCCAAGGAGTGAATTTGGTAAGAAGTAGTGTTGAGGAGGGGGCAGAGTCAAGACGGCAGAATAGAAAGATGCACATACTCTAACTCTTTCCCCACAGTCCACAAAATACCTGTAAAGAAAGACTCTCAACAAACTATAGAGCAGCAGAAACCACAGAACGATGGAGTGGAAGAGACTTCTAGCCCAGGGTGACCTAGAAGGCTGACAGGAAAGGTCTGTCACACTAGGAGGCAGAGCAGAGCCCAGCCCAGTCTTGGCCCACAGCACCAGGAGGAGGAGGTTCAAAACAGACCTCGGGGGTGGAATCCACAGAAGCAAAGAAGATTCGCAAATCCGTCAACCCACAGACCCAAAGACTTTTCAAAGGTCAGTGAGAGGGTTTTTTCACCTCCATGGCAAGGAAGCAGTGTCAGCAGCAGTGGTTGGCTGTGGTGGCCTGGTAGGCAGCAGTCACCATCTATTGTTGGATAAAGCCCCTGGGGGAATAGAGTAGCTGATCTGAATCTCAGCCAAAAGCCAAGCCAGGGAGTAAATTCCTCTCTCTTGATTGTGCCACCTTGGAGTAACTGAGAACTTACAGTTTCCCAGAGTATACCCTTTTCTTGACAAAGGACCCAAAAGTCAAGTAAATGGTTGAGAAAATGCCCAAAAAAGGTAAAAAATAAGGCTATAGAAGGTTACTTTCTTGGTGAACAGGTATTCTCTCCCATCCTTTCACATGAGGAAGAACAATGTTTACTATCAGGGGATGACATAAAAGTCAAGGTCTCTGCATCCAAAACCTCCAAAATAAATATTTTATGGTCCCAGGACATAGAAGAACTCAAAAAGGATCTTGAAAATCAAGTAAGAGAGGTGGAGGAAAAATTGGGAAGAGAAATGAGAGCGATGCAAGAAAATCATGAAAAGCAAGTCAACAGCTTGCTAAAGGACACCCAAAAAAATGCTGAAGAAAATAACACCTTTAAAAATAGGCTAACTCAATTGGCAAAAGAGGTCCAAAAAACCAATGAAGAGATAAATGCTTTAAAAAAGTAGAATTAGCCGAATGGAAAGGAGATTCAAAAGCTCACTGAAGAAAATAGTTCTTTAAAAATTAGAATGGAACAGATGGAAGCTAATGACTTTATAAGAAACCAAGAAATTACAAAACAAAACCAAAAGAATGAAAAAATGGAATATAATGTAAAATATCACATGGGAAAAACAACTGGCCTAGAAAATAGATCCAGGAGGGAAAATTTAAAAATTATGGAACTATCTGAAAGCCATGATCAAAAAAAGAGCCTAGATATCATCTTTCAAGATATTATCAAGGAAAACTGTCCTGATATTCTAGAACCAGAGGGAAAAATAAACATTGAAAGAATCCACCAATCTCCTCTGGAAAGAGATCCAAAAATAGAAACTCCTAGGAATATTGTAGCCAAATTCCAGAGTTCCCAGGCCAAGGAAAAAATATTGCAAGCAGCTAGAAAGAAACAATTTGAGTATTGTGGAAATACAATCAGGATAACACAATATCTAGCAGCTTCTACATTAAGGGATTGAAGGGCCTGGAATATGATATTCCCTGAAGTCAAAAAGAACTAGGATTAAAAACTAAGAATAACCTACCCAGAAAAACTGAGTATAATACTTCAGGGGGAAAAAATGGTCATTCAAAGAAATAGAGGACTTTCAACAATTCTTGATGAAAAGACCAGAGCTGAAAAGAAAAAGAAATTTCTGGCCCTGTTCCTCCTGGTGCTAGGGGCCAAAGTTGGGCTGTGCTCTGCTCTGCCTCCCAGTGTGACAGACCTTTCCTGTCAGCTTTCTAGGTCACCCTGGGTTAGAAATCTCTTCTCTTATTTGATTTTCAAAATCCTTTTTGAGCTCTTCCATGTCCTGGGACAATTGCATATTTATTTTGGAGGTTTTGGATGCAGAAACCTTGACTTTTATGTCATCCTTTGATGGTAAACATTGTTCTTCCTCATGTGAAAGGATGAGAAAGAAGACCTGTTCACCAAGAAAGTAACCTTCTATAGTCTTATTTTTTCCCTTTTTGGGACATTTTCTCAACCATTTACTTGACTTTTGAGTCCTTTGTCAAGAGTAGGGTATACTCTGGGGACTGTAAATTCTCATATCTATATCTATCTATATATATATATATATATATATATATATATATATATATATATATATATATGGAGAGACAGAGACAGAGAGCATAAGGTGATTTGAATGGGAAGACATTATATTTAAAAAATAAAATTAAAGGATAAGAGGAATAAATTGGGAGGAAAAAGGGAGAAATGGAATGGGACAAATTATTTCTCATAGAAGAGGCAAGAAAAAGCTTTTCCAATGGAAGGGAAAAGGGGGCAGGTGAGAAGGAAAAACTGAAACTTACTCTCATCACATCTGGCTCAAGGAAGGAATAACAAACACACTCAATTCGGTATGAAAAATCTATCTTACACTATAGGAAAGTAGGAGAGAAGAGAAGGGGAAAAGTGGTGGTGGAGGTGGGATGATGGAAGAGAGGGCAAATAGGAGAAGGCAACAATTAGAAGTAAACACTCTTGGGCAGGGACAAGATCCAAAGAGAGAATAGAAGAAATGGGGGCCAGGATAGGATGGAGGGAAATGTAGTCTTATACAACATGACTACTATGGAAGTCATTTGCGAAACTACATATATATATATAGCCTATATTGAATTGCTTGCCTTCTCAGTGAGGGTGGGTGAGGAGGGAGGAAGGAAGGGAAGTTGGAACTCAAAATTTTAGGAACAAATGTTGAGAATTATTTTAGTATACAACTGGGAAATAAGAAATACAGGTAATGGAGTATAGAAATTTATCTTGCCCTATAGGACAAGAGAGAAATGGGGATAAGGCAAGAGAGGGGTGTTAGAAGATAGGGCACACTAGTGGAAGGGGCAATCAGAATGCAAGGTGTTTTGGGGTGGGGGAGGGGAGAGATGGGGAGAAAATTTGGAACTCACAATTTTGTGGAAATGAGTGTTGAAAACTTAAAATAAATAAGAAAGTCCATATGTAAATGGTGGGGGAAGCTCTGGAATCATAAACATCTTATCAGAAAAAAAAAGTAGAATTGAGGACAGCATCCAGGGGTGTGGAATCTTTAGCCTCAAGGTCTCATGTGGCCCTCCAGGTCCTCAAGCATAACCCTTTGCCTGAATCCAGACTTCATAGAACAAAGTCTATTATTAATAGGATTTCTTCTGTGTAGTTTGGATTTAGTCACAGGGAAACCCTTGAGGACCTAGAGGGTTACATGGGACCTTGAGGCTACATGTTCCTTTACCCTGAGTAGACAATTGCCTTAGGCAATCATCAGAGCATGGAAGCCCTATGGAGGCACAGGTGGCACAGTGGACAGAGTACTAGGACTAGAGTCAGGAGGATCCAGATTCAAATCTAGCCCCATTCACTTACCAGCTCTGTGGCCCTGGGCAAGTCACATAACCTCTGTCTTCCTCAGTTTCCTCAACTGTAAAATGAAATAATAACAGTATTTACCTTTCAGGGGTGGTGTGAGGATAAAGTAACACATCTGTGAAGGGCACAATAAATGCTTATCCCCTTCTCTTTTCCCATTGCCTTCCCACACTCCTTTACCTGACATGATGCTAAAGCATCCAGTTACTGAAGTCAATTAATTTAAATTAGTTGCTTGGAAATGGACAAAAGAGACAGCTTAATTGTATTGTTCACCTTTACCTAGCTGTTTTGATACTACAACACCAAGAATCTGCTTTACAACTAGACACAAGCCCAACATAGTGACTAGTGAGAGACTTCCATCCAGCCTAGTCTGATATTAATGCTATTACCAGACTCAGACACACATGGAGGTACTGTCGGGTATACCTGGTCAGCTTCATTTAATTTTAATCATCACACAACAAGAAAGGCAGAATCTGTCTTGTTTTCCACTAGTAGAGATGCAGATCTCTGCATCCTAGAAACTGTGATTCTCTTCTTTCCATTCTGACTTCAGGCAGAATACTGAGTTTATCAAAGCACATGTCAAGTGAGAAGCTGGGGAGTAGTTGACTTGACCCCCACAGGGTGACTGCCAGCTCAGTGCTTCCTGGTCTGGGACTGCTCAAGCAGTATTACAAACTATTTCAAATCCAGAGTGACTTGGGAGGAAAAAGGCTATTATGGCAGAAACCCAAGTTCATGGGACAGAAAAGAAATAAAATAAGCTATGACCCATGAACCACCTCCAATCCTTTGGGGACAGAGGTGGGCTATAAATATGATGATTCTTATCCTGAATTTTCCCCAAAGGTCCCAATTTCAAGAAAAGAAAATGTATCTTTAGCAAGGCTCTGCTCTGAAAATGCAAGCTTTGTGTCTTCTATTTACCACCTGAGTGAAAGCAGAAATTCACCTCCTTTCTCCAGTTCTCAGTTTCTCATTCTGTAAGATGAAGAGATGGAACCAAATGATCCTTCTTCTCTAAATCTTTATTATAATTCTAAAGTTTTATAATAATACTGGCTATTATTTATATGGAATTACAAGTCTCAAAAGGTCTGTATCTATGTAATGCGTAGGAGAACTGGATTGGGAATGAAGAAGGCCCAAAGTCAGTTGCCATGTCTGATAGTCACTAGTGCTGCGATGACAGGCAAATCATTTAATAGATCTGAGCCTCAGTTGCCTCATCTGGATAATGGGGACAAATTGATGATAGTCAACATTTAAGTATCTCATTTGATCCTCACAGCAACCCTGGGAGGCAGGGAGATCTAGTATTATTCCCTTTTTATAGATGAGGTAATGGAAAATCAGACAGATGAAGAGATTTGCCGAGGGTCAACCGGAATGTCTGAGGCAAGATTAGAACCCATGTCTTCCTGACTTTAAGGCTAGTGCTTTATCTCATCTCATGCCCAGGACCCCAAACCAAGACTATCATCGAAAAATATCTGATACTCTCTCTCTAGAGTCTTCAGGGATAGAGAGAACATTTAAGTATCTCCAAAGCAGTTCAGATCATCTGGGAAATGCCACATCCTGGCTCTTCTCTAGTTCATCAGCTTCTAGCCACCAAAGAAGGAGCAGGTTGGAAGGAACAGAAAACAGGTTGGCTTCCTAAGATTAAATATTCAACAAACATATATTAATCACCTACTACATGCAAGGCTCTGCACTAGATGCTGGGGATACCAGGGCCAAAAACAAAAACAACCCAATCCCTTTCCTCACAGTTCAATCTTCTAATGAGAGGAAGCACACACACACACACACACACACACACACACACACACATACACATACACACACAAATAAAAATATAAATAGAATAATTTTAAAAAGAAAAAAGTGCTAAAAATTATGGGGAAGAGATTCAAGAAAAACAACATCATCTAGAAGGTGACTCCTGGGCTGTATTTTGAAAGAAGCCAAGGGTTCTACATGGCAGAATGGAGAAAGATACACAGTGTAGATGTGAGGGACCACTTGTTCAAAGGTGCTGAGGTGGGAAATTTTCCCTCTCTGGCAGCCCTATTTGATTAACAGAGAATACATGAAGTAAAGCAATAAGGAAAACTGGGAATGCAGGTAGGAACCCGACTGTAAAGAATTCTCCAAGCCAGCAGGAGGACTTTTGATTAGAGGTAATAGGACTGTAGGACCATAAACTATGGGCTGAAAGGGATCTGTCTCCCCTAGGGTAATTAACTCTTTGGGTCATAGACTGACCCCCTTCCTCAGTTTTCTGGTGAAGCCGATGGATCCCTTATCAGAATTGTATTATTAAATGCATACAGTAAAATACACAGGGTTACAAAGGAAACTAATTATATTGAAACAAAAATGTGAGTGTATCTCTCTACGTATACATACAGATTTGTTATGTAAAACTTAGACTCAGTCAAAAGGCCACACATGAGGATCTAGAGGGCTACATGTGGCCTCGAGATCACCCCTGACCTAGACTCTCTGGCTCCAAATTCAACACTCTTTTCCTTGTACCATGTTTCTTGAGCATCAAAAATCTGACCACGACCAAGGAGGAAAAGAGGTTGAAAAATGGACACTACAAATAGACCAAGCAAGATGGAAACCAGAAGGTAGCAAGCTGCTGACGGCATCCTCTTAGCTCAGAGAAGCCACAGCTGCCTCTGGAAGATGGCATTTTTTGCAAGATCTTGCAGATAACCTGCTAGGCCTCTCATACCAGCTTAATAGCATCTCTTTAAGAAAGTGTCATTTCTCTGTCAGACTCATTTTTCTCTCTTATATTATCTTTTAAAATCCTATTATAAAAAATTATGAGCTTCCTGAACCAGACACTTTGGGTCTTAGTCACTCAATTATTAAAATTGTATGATTTTTTTTTAAATTGCCATTATGTGTGAGCTGTCTTTACCGAAGCAACCCAGCAATTGAGTTAACCAAAATAGGATGATGATTGGAATATCAAAACACGGGAAATTACAGCCCCCATGGAAACAACGGCAAGAGTTCCCATCACAGGCATTGAAAAACTGGGAAATTTAACGTGCCACCAATATGTCAGGCACCGTGGAGTGACATTCACTAACAGATAGCTGCTTTTAGTTATTCCAGGTTCCCAACAAAGGGAGCTATTCCTCTCCTGGATTATGACTTTACAATGAAGCAAAGGCCTGGGGTACACCAATGACCTAACTCCTACCTTGCTCCAGCTCGCTCGCTCTCTCTCTCTCTCTCTCTCTCTCCCCCTACCTGGATCCTCTGGACTTGCCCCTCTTACACCATACAGATTCAGGCACTCAGTAAACATGTATTAAGTGCTTACTATGTACCAGGTACCATGACATAAAGAAAGGTAAAAACATGGACCCTCCCCACAAGGGGATGGTATAGGGCCAAGAGACATGCTGCTTGCTGTAGGAGAGCCAGAATTCCAAAAGGCATCTAATGATCTGCTTGCAGCCGGCTGAGGCTGGGCCCTGTGAGATGCCTCCACAAGCAGATCTTGAGAGTTCTGTTACTGATGCACCAGAACCAGGGCCAGCCTCACAAATAGGGAAGGAAAGCTAATGTTAGGAGCCTTTTAGGGGGACTACCACAGGTATCCTGCTACAAAGTATAGCATCACTTTTCATTCTGCCATGATTACTCAACTCTTGTCAGTCTAGAAGGCTCCCCACCCTACTCCGCTCATCCCCTAGTCTTCAAAAATCCCTTTTAAAGAGTCAGGATTATCTAGACTGCCTGGGGAATGCACTCATAGTCAAAAAGCAGATTCTACTTGTAGGGTATAGAAAAGGGGACTTGGAAGCAAAGGGCTAATGTTGCCTATGGAAGCTTCATGTCCCAAGCACCCAGTCATGGCACATACTTCATCAACATTGGCTTATGACACAGCAGGCAATAATTGGTGTTGAATAATCTTAGCTACTCAGCTTCCTGCTCTGAAGGCAGGGGGTGTACTCAATCACTTGTGAATTCTCTTTGGGCTCTGATATTCTGTGTTCTAAGATCCCTCTTGGTCCTAACACTGTGCTCTATAAGGGGCCTTGTGGCTCTGCTGGTTTGTTCTAAGGTCTCTTTCAACAGTGATACTCTATGCCCTTCTGACTGTGATTGCCTATGCTTTTTTGCTCTAAGGTACCTCCCAGCCCTGATGTTCTTTGTTCTATGTTCTAAGGTCCCTCCTGGCTTTGATGTTCTATGTCAGGGGTGGGGAACCTGTGGCTTTGAGGTCATATGTGACTTTCTAGGTCCTTGGGTATGGCCTTATGACTGAGTCCAAGTTTTTACAGACAAATCCTTTTATTAAGGGGGTTTGTTCTATGAAGTTCAGATTCAGTCAAAGGGCCACACTTGAAGACCTAGAGGGCCACATGTGCCCTCAAGGCCACAGGTTCTCACCCCTGTTCCATATTCTAAGATCCCTCTCCATCTTGGATATTATAACAGTTGATACACACTGTTGGTATAAAGAGCAAATGCCATCCCCACCAAGGGCTATGAAGGCTTCCACCTGAGCCGGTCGTCAGCTGGTGTTTTGAAATAATTCTGTCCATCACAAACACTGGATCTGAGATGACTGTTGCTCCTTGGAAATAGTTGCTCCCTGTGGTTCCATACAAGGGTTTCGTGATGGGCTGTTGGTTTGACACCATGGCAGGGAATAAGAATTTGGCAGAGCTGTTACCACTTAGTAATGTGAGGCTGCCACCCATCAGCACCAGCACAGTGTCCAGAGCCTTACCATTTAAGTGTAACCTCTTGTGTTTTGAAGGGTCCATCCCAAATGGACATGTGCCCACTTGGTCTTGTCCACAGTGCCTGGTAAGGCACTGGACACCATGCTGGTTGTGTCTATCGATGAGAACTGAACCAAATACACCCTGAATAAAGTCATCTTCTTGAGGGAAAGGTGTTGGTGTCCTCAGCATCTAGCTCAGTCCAAGATACACAGTAGGTGCCCAATAAATGTTACATTGAATTTAGGAAGGGGTTGTATTGATAAAATGTTCCCAGGATCAGGGA
>CM053772.1:250137376-250174362 GCA_028658325.1 Potorous gilbertii | reverse complement strand
AGGAAATGCTCTGTTAAACCATATTAACAAATCTAAAACAGATATGATGTGTGCAGGTGCATTTTCAACTTTTATATATGTCACTGGACTATAGAATCTTAGACTTTGAGATAGAAGGGAACTCACAGGTCGTTTCATCCAACCCCTTATTTTATAAAGGAGGAAAAAACTACTAGGGACAGTGTCTTGTCAAAGGCCCCATGATTTTTGCCTTCTTTTGTATCCCTGGTACTTGGCACAGTAAATGCTTGTTCAAAGACTGGTCCCCAAAAGGAGTTATGAAAAGACAACTCCCCACACCGTTTTGAAGAGGTGGAAAGTGTACCGGCATGGGACATTGTGTGTAATTTTTAAATTTTCTTTTGGTTGGTTGGTTCTGCTGATTTTTTCTTCCCCTTTTTTTCCTTTAAAAATATTCTTTGTAATAAGAGATGGCTCTCTAGGAGGAAGAGAGAGAAAAGAATAGAGGGGGAAATTCAGGGAACAGATGAACAAAAGATAAGACTAAAATGTATTTTAAAATAACTAAATGCTCATTCATTGATACAGTGATGTTTCTATGGTATATATCATATAGTATGTGTAGAGTACACATAGTTCCATAACATTACTACATAGTCTATATAGTTACATAAATTTCACCTATTATTGGCAGCTAAGTCAGAAAGACCTGAGTTCAAATCTGACCTCAGACACTTACCACTGTGTGATCCTGGGCAAGTCATTTAACCTCTGTTTGCCTCAGTGTCCTCCTCTGTAAAATGGGGCAATGGTAGCACCTATCTCGCCAGATTTTGTTGAGAACCATATAAGACAATTGTAAACTGTTTAGCACAGTGTGTGGCACATAATAAGTGCTATATAAATGTTAGCTATCGTTAATATTATTACATGACTATTATTCCATACATTACTACATAGTACATACAGTTATATAAATTCCACCTATTATCGGCAGCTAGGTAATATAGTAGAGTCAGGAAGACCCAAGTTCAAATCTAGCCTCAGATATTTACCAGCTACGTGAAACTGAGCAAATCCCCTCTGCCTCAATTTCCTGTCCTATAAAATGTGGCTGACAATAGCACCTAAAATAATGAGTCACAGGGGTCTGTTTTGAGGATCAAATTGGGTAATACTTGTAGAACATTTGGCCGATATTAATATGTTACACAAATTCTAACTATCATCGGTACAAAGAGTAACCCTCTTTTACAGATAAGGAAGCTGGAAACCACCTTAGTGAAAACGTTTGGAGGATACCCAGCTATGAAGAAGCAGAGAGAGGGTGTGAACCCAGGTGTTCTGACACTTCGCTCAGAGACTTACCCAATAAACCACTGTGTCACCTATGTACAAAAAGACATTCCCGAAGCATCCTGTGGGAGGAAAACACACACACACACACACACACACACACACACACACAGCAATTAAATGATTCATGTTCATTTTCTACTTGTAAAGTGAACAGTTGAGGTAATGTCTCTCCCCAGATAAGGATCCTTATCGAACGTAAGACAATCCAGGGTTTTCAGCAAGACCTGAAGTCACCAGCTACCGTTGGGCTTTGAAACAACTGGCCTGCCCATACACTGCCAAGACCCAAAGCAGAGTTGGCCGGCATCCCCTGATCCGCATCTGGCTTTACTTTGCACACAGCCAGATGAGTTTAACCCTTCATGTTGGGGAGGGGGAGGGTCTGTGACAATGGGACATATTTTGTTCAGATGGGGAAGACGCAGAACAGGTGAATGGCCCTTAAAATCATCTATGGGTAGACTTTGTGTAACCAGATGTGAAAGAACTGGGCATTGGGGTGATGAGAGGGGATGGTGCGGATGAGATGAATCAGGATCGTTTTAGGTGTTCAGTTCACTGATGAGGTGTCTTCAAAATTTAAGCCGTTCATTAGGAGAGCTTTCTGTCAGGTAGGAGGTAGGAAAGAGAGGACCAAGGAGAAAACTGCAATGAGGATTCTTCAGACAAAACTACAGAAGGATCATAGATTTAAAGCTGGAAAGGACCTCAGGAATCATCAAGCCCCACCTTCTCATGCAGTGACTTATCCAGTCACCCAGCTGGTGTCTCAGGCAAGATTCCAACCCAGATCTTCCTCTTGTATAAGCTTCTTGGGGACAGGGATCGGCTTTTTGTTTGCATTTGCATCCCTAGCCCAGTTCCAGTGCCTGGTACACTGTAAGCACTTCATAAGTGCTTGTTGCCTTGATGCACACATAAAGGCTGTATCTTCCTGGAGATCAGGGATTGTTTCCCTTTCCATTTCTCTCATCCCCAGGGGCTTGATTTGACTTCCTGGCCCTAATGCCCTACTCTACCTTTATACAATGCTACCTCTGCAAGCAAGACTTCCAGGAAATCGAAGGAATAAAAATCAGATGCAGGCCTATGTCGACTAAGTCTCTTATCATGCCTAGAAGATGAGAAGTGACTAAAAGATAGAGGAACGTATGAATAAAGAGAATGGTTCATAGGGAATAACTATGAATCTGATTCCTGCTGACATTTTCTGTCTTGTTATGCCTCTATTCCTATCCCTGCTAATTGCTGTCCATACATAATTTCCCAACTCCCACCTCCACACCTTTGCATACATGGCTCTTCAAGTGTGGAAAATAATCCTCCCCCGTTTCCACCTCACTGAATCCCTAGCTTCATTCAAGGCATCCATTGGGAGCTACTGCCTTATCACTTCAGTTACTAGCATCCTTTTCTTCTTGAAATTATCTCATGTTACTTTATTTTTATTTGATATTCTGTCTATGTGTACACATTTATGTGCACACATATACATACACACATATGTATATATGATACACATACACATACACACATATATATGTATATATACACATATGGGTTTCCTCCCTACAATAAAAGATCCTTCAGGGCGAGGGATGTTTTGATTTTTCTCTTACTTGGTAACCCCAGTCCCCAACACAGTATTTAGAATGTAATAACTGCTCAATAAATAAATATTTTCTGAATGTCACAGAACTAATCATGCAGGCAGAGAAGTAGATTTGAAGTCAGAGGACCCTGTTCAAATGTCTAACCTAGGATAGATCACTAGGTCTCACTTTTTCATCTATAAAATGGGAATGCTGTGCTAGATGTACTCTGAGGTCTCTTCTAGATATAAGCCTATGACTCTATTGTAGTCAGAGTCCCTAAGGTCCAACCCTTAGAGCAGGCCTGAAATCCTCTGCTTGCTTCCAATCCACATGGAAGTTTGGTGAGCCTGCTTTTAGAAATGAGTGGTAATGGGGCCCTTTCTCTTCCTGCTTCAGAACATGTTCAGATATGATAGAATGCCTTTAAAATGCTTGGAATTAAATGTGCATAAAAAAGACTCAAATAAATTCTTTCTCTTCCCTGGTAGCAAATGAGGCCAGGAGTCCTGTGGGCCTCTGGTGGGGAGAGAAGTCACTGCAGTAGCCTGTCTCCACTGCCTTACATCCACAGTGGCTTCCATAACGCTATAAACATATGGTGCATCCATTTCCCCTGCCTCTCTGTTTATCCTTTCCTGATCTGAGGTCAAGAAGTATTGGAGACAGAACAGACCAGGTTATGACCTCGTGAGCTTCAAAGACTAGAAGGGACCTCCAAGTCCTCTCAATGAGCCGAATCTGGAGAGAGGCCAGCCCTGCTGAACTGCCTGCTTGACGCAGATCAGCAGCGAAAGCAAGGCAGTGACTTGTCCATTGGTATATCCTCTCTACAAGTGAACCTGTTGCAGGGGAGTGTTTTGTAGCAATTACTTTAAACTCTCCCCAAAGACTAAGGGTATACAGAAAGGATCATTTGGGGGGAATGGGAGATGTTTTTAGTTTTTAGTCCTCAGTAAATATTCCTTTGTAAAAGCTAATAGATATTAGTTGTTTAATTGATATTAAGGAGATATTAAATGGTCAAATTATATTGGAGGAATATATTGGATATTAATAATAATAAGAACTTCAAGCTTTGCATTAGCTACATACTCAGAACCAGTTATATACTTAAACTGTGTGTATATGTATATACACACATGTGTGTATTGCATGTTTATATGTGTGTACACATATATGTATGTGCATATTTATGTGTATATGCACCATTATATATGTGTATACATACATGTATGCCTACATATATACTTGTGTATATATGTATGTGTCTGTGCACATGTGTATATACATATATACAAATCTATATGTATATATATAAATATACCTATCCCCATACACCTATATATATGCATACCTATATACCTATGATATATATGTACATATATACCTATATACCTATACACATATATGCGTGTATGTACACTGTATGTAACTGGTTATATTGGACTGAGACAGTCTGTCTTTCCAGAAAACTTCCACATCTACTTTCTCCAAGTAATCTATGACATAAGCAGAGAGGGGTCTGAGGGACATCATCCTGTCCCCTGGAGCCAGATGGCTTCAAGAAATGGGCTTGGGCTTTTGGTCCCTTTGTTTGTCTCTGTCAGTCTTAGGTGGAAGAAGAAGTACCCAACCAGGCTCTGGACATTGGAACCCAGGGTTCTGGATCTGATGTTACAGTCAATCTAGCAGAGGAACTAGGAAGCTATCCCAGCAGGGCATTGGACTTGAAACTTTGTGGGACTAATTCTAATGTAAGAATTGAGCTACACTGACGCTTAATTCCCCCTCTGGTCCCTTTCCCAGAGACTGAAGAAGTGTAAGGGGTCACTATGCCCCTCCCCAGTGTTTGGGGGGGTAAAATGTATGTTTGTTCTTCTTATACCTTTGAAATAAATAGCTATTTGTAAAAGCTACTGTGATTAATTGGAACTGGGACGGTTGAAGACTTAAAAACAGGGGAACTTAATTTATAGGGATTCTAGCCAACAGTGGGAAAAGGAGGCACTCCAAGCTACTTGGAGTCCTGAAGAACCCTGAAGAAGGGGTGGAAAGGCATCACACCTGGTCTTCAGTCAGTGGAGATGGGACAATCCCTCATAACACCAGAAAACAGTCCTTCATACCACTTCCCAACCAACTCTACCTTTCAGATTCCCCTTTTCAGTTTTCTTTTATGTGTTATGGTCATTACAATATAAGCTTCTTGAGGGTAGAGACTGTCCTGATTGCTTATTTTTTATCTCTAGTGCTTAGTACAGTGTCTGGCATAGAGTAAATATCATGTTTTGTCTAGCTAGGTATTCTAGAAGGGTTTTCTTTTATTCTACATTGTTTAGAGGTTATGAGCATTCAGTTTAGCAACAGCTATTAAAAAAATTTTCCAAAATTTTGATGGATCAGTGTTAAATCCAGGCAACAGTAGTCAAAAGTTTTGTCTGTGATGATGTGATGGTTCCAGCACTTGTTGTTGTCCAGGCGTTTGATTCTTGTTTGACTCTTTGTGATCCCATTTGAGGTTTTCTTTGTAAAGAGTGGTTTGCCATTTCCTTCTCCAACTCATTTTTTACCTATGAGGAAACTGAGGTAAACAGGGTTTAGTGACTTGCCCAGGGTCACACGGTTAGTAAGTATCTGAGGTCTGATTCGAACCCAGGACGATGAGTCTTCCTGGCTCTAGGCCCAGCTCTCTATTCATTGCACCACCTAGCTGCCCTAGTTCTATTATAGATAATTTGTAAAATTCTCAAGGACATTTTGGGATGCTTCTTTGTAGTATTGGAATTTTTCATCTGTTGGTTCCTAAAAGATAGAATGCTTCTGGAACACAATTCCAGTACCTGAACTGTATCTTCCTAGGTATTGTGTTGGTGGCTAACTTTTTGCAACCTGTGCTGATAAGCTACACAGCTTCTATCATGTCCTTGTAGAATCTGCTTTGGTCAACAAGTCACCTTTAAAGATGACCCTTGTGTAATTTTTGGTGACAATGGCTTGATCTTATATTTCTACTCATAAACTCTTTTTCTGTAAACAAAATGTCATAGCCAAGAAGCTGCATTTGTAGCAATGCTCCTTTGTTGACATATTGCTGATAGTGTTCATGGGGATTTTGTCCCTAGAGGGACTTTTGGCTCTGCTATTGGATCTTAGTGACTTCACAGGTTCTTTCATGAGGTAAGAATAGTATCAGTTACATTCCTTAAGTACAGCGGTGTGTGATACTTCAGTATCTAAGTGGTGTCTGTTCCAGATGTATTTCTGTAAACCCATAAGCTTGTTTGCCATACAATTATCATATAATATCCCTCATTCTCTTTCCTTTTTCTGATGAGGAAGTATTAATCTTTCTACATCCGCCTTGGGGTGATGGACCTAGCGTGCCATGGATACTTTGGTCATTTTTTGAATACTTTTATCATTGCCACCATTACTGAAAGTATACTCTAGAAACTAGCTAATGGTTCTCTTAAAAACTCAAAATCTGGAGCGCGTCCTGGTTCCCCTACTCAAATTTACTTTGTTTCTTGAGCTGTTTACGCTGGATTCCCCTCTACCAGAGCACAAACACTGTTCCTGCAGACGTTTGGCATCACCACCTCATAGCCAAGCCCCAAACATTCCTCTAGAAAGACCAAAGAGTAAGCTTAGAACCTAGCCCTTGGTCAGCTGGACAATAAACCAGACAGTGGTGCTGAGTCTCCTTGCCAAGGGCACACTTCATAAACATTAACAGACTGTGACAATGGACATTGTGGTTCTTTCCAGGGGAGCTGTCTCACTCCTTAACCATACCACTCAACTGAGCGACTGCCTAGTGGAAGAAGGGAGGTTCTGGCATAAAGCAGAGAGAAAGGTGCATTCAACCTCTCTTGTTCCTTGTCATTGTTTTTCCTATTTTATCTGGCAACCCGAATGAGCTTTGCTTTCATCTTGCTCTATTGGCTCTGAAGTAAAAAGCCCACCCCAAATCCCACTCCTTCCACCTACTCTCCATCCACAAAGAACAAGCGTCTCTGCTCCCTGGGCATTCACTAATTTGAAGCTCGCTTTTCATCCCGGCACTAATGGGAGAGGAGGAATGTGTTTGTGTCTGCAAGTTTTCCATGTGGGTAAAGTAAAGATTGTTTGCTCAAGTTTAAGGCTTGGAGGAGAAAAGGAAAACAAAGGCAATGTCTCATCTTGCCTAAAAGAGGCAAGGAGAGAGAGCCATTGTTCTGAGTAGAGCTGAAACTCAGGGGTTGGGAAACCATCTGAGCATCTTACCTGACGTTTTTAGAGGAGTTCTTCCTAAGCTCATTACCTTCAGCTGCTTGAAAGGACTGTGTCGTTTTCCTTCATCAATATCAAAAATGGAAAGAATAAGGCATGAGAGAGAGAGACAATATGTGGTGATCAGATCGTAAATCTAGCACTGAACGGGACCCCAGAGGTCATCAAATCCTTCCCCTGTCATTTCACAGACTATGCATGGATCATCTAAGATAATATACATGATAGCTATTACTGTTGTTGCAAATGAGGAGCTGAGGAGGTCAAATGATTTGTCCATGGTCACACAAGTATTAAGTGTCAAGACAGATTTCAATCCAGTTCCTTGGACTCCAAATCCAGTGCTCTTTCCATTGGACCCAACTACACTCAACCAGGGAAGGTTGCTAAAAAAGGAAAGATAGCTTCTTCTTTGCAGAGATCTCAGAATATTCACCACTATTAGGCTAGGCTGGATGGGAGGAATATTGATTTTAAAAGTTAACAAGTAGAAAAACAATGAGTCAATTAGGATTCAATTCCATTAGCTGGTGACCAAATAGACAAAATGCATCAATAAACCTTACTGAGATGAGAAAGGCTGTCAGTCTTCACACAAGGTTAATTTACGTAGGGTAGAGAATGATAGGTGATAACACCACTAAGACGTCAAGATCCAACATCAAGACTACAGAGCCTACTTCCTACCCAGCCTTCAAGGCCGGGCTCATATAACACTTCCTTCATGAAGTTTTATCTGAACACTCAATCCAGAAGTGATCATTTCCTCTCTGAACTAATAAAGCACTATATTTGTGGGTGTTATTGGGTAAGCACTAGAGCTCCCTGATACCTAGTTAACTAAGCTGTAAAAATGAGGGGGTGGGGAGGATTTTATGGCATCTGAGAACCTTTATAGATCTAGATCTACCTGTGTTCCTTTGATTTAATAATGTGATCTCATTACCTAATTATGGAACCTAATTATCTGTGTATCTGCCATACCCTGGTCAGACATTCCACTATATAGAGGAAAGGCTGCTGCATAGAGAGATCAAAGGACTGGACTCAGTTCCTGGATCTTCCCATTTACTACCTGAGTGACCCTGGGCAAGCCAATTAAACTCCCTTAGATTTACACACACACACACACACACACACACACACACACACACACACACACACAGACACACAAACACAGACACACACACACATATAATAAGGGGGTTGGCTTAGTCATGTCTAAGGTCCCTTCTTGATCAATCAATAAATATTTATGAAGTAACTACCATTTGCAGATACGGTGTTCAACGCTAGGAATACAAAAGGAGATGAGATACTGCCCACTCTCAGGGAGTTCATAATCTAATGGTTCCAGATCTGTTATCTCATGATTCTATGACTGTAACTCCAAAGAAAGTAGCCATGTTTAATACATAAAACGATTGCATTCAATATTAGAATGCCTAGTGTGGGAATCCTTTCCATCAATAAAGATTACAATCCATCCAAGACTTAAATAAATCCTAAGGATTTGCCCAAAGTAATGGAAATCAAGAGACTTGGAGGTATCATGGTACAGTAGAAAGAGAGCTAGCCAACACTAGACTGAGATGACCTGATTGCAAATTCTATCTCTGATGCTTGCTAGGTATGTGGTGTTGGCAGCTATGTGATGTAGTCTATACAGGACTGGGTTTAAAGCTAGGGAGAACTAAGTTTGAATACAGCCTCAGACACTTACTAGTTGTGTGACTTTGGGCAAGTGTTTCCTCAGCCATAGCCTGATGCTATATTGGTCCAAAAGGTTCTATGGGTCCCTAGAGGAGACTGAGCTTTCCAAAATAGGTTCTCTTTATTGACAGCAAGTGTTTTGCCCCTTTGTGTGTGGGGGGGAATGGGGATGGCCATTCCTAAGAATTGGGGGGAGATTATAACCAAACCCCAGAGGGTAAACTTTGTAAATCTTCATGATTCTACAAGTACCTAATAAGAAAAGATGGGACTACAGTGACCAGATACAGAAGCTACATTATGACTCCTTATGAGTTCATGTATGAATCCTTTGTGCTTTTATTTTCTGCAAGGTGAAATAAAGCCTTTTCTTTTTTTTAATTGTTAGCCTGAGTGCTTGCAAAGGAGCTAAAGGTCCTATTACATTTTTCTGTAGAAACCTATATAGGAACTATGTTTATGTTTCCTGATTGGGAACAAAAGAAGGTGTATTCTGATGTTTCCAAGGGAAATACTTAAAGGGAGGAGAAGGGGAAGAAAACACAAAGCAAAGAATATGTAATTTAAAAGTAGTCAGTATGTGTAAATCCAGAGTTGGTTTTCTGGGCCATGAGTTATATCTCATGGCAGCAAGTGATGAGAATTTTTTTCCATTTTATTTTAAAGGGTTGTCACAAAGACATGTAACATGCATAAAATAAATAAATCTGTCTCTAATGTATTGTCATTAATTTAAATAGCCCTAAATGTGTCAGTAACTTCACTGAAAATCCTTTCCCTACCGGATCTCAAAGCTTATACAGAAGTAGGTGATTTCCTTAAAACAACAGGCAGTGTAGACAAGCCACAGTTCGCTAATAGAGGGTTAACAACTGAAGAAGGAGGTGCTCTGAGGATGGCGTAGTCTTTCAACATGAGTCTAAAACCTTTTTCTGTGCTCACAAGTAGGTCGTTTGACTTCCAGAATTCCCTGATTTCCCCCTTCTTCCTCTCATCTCTTCCCACTCTGTGTCATACTTCATGAGGATTATCATCTTCTTACAGTTCCTTCAGATGGAAAAATTCAAAATAGGCCCAATCCTTTTCCTGGATGTGGAGTCAAAGGATGCGGGTTCAAATCCCACTCTAAGTGTGAGCTTCTATAAGCTAGCCTCAATTTCTTCATCTAAGGTCCCTTCCACTGAAGAATCTTTGGTCCTATGAAGCTAAGAACACAATACAACGAAAGTGTTATATTGTAAGTTGTTCCTTATTTGGAGAAAAGACTAAAATTCCTTGATTCAAAGGATCATGGATTTAGAACTGAAATAACAATAGCTAGTATTTAAACAGCACTTCAAGGTTTACAAAGCACTTAGCAAATATTATCTCGTATGATCCTGACAACAACTCTGGGAAGTAAGTGCTATTATTAACCCCATTTTACAGATGAAAAAAATTGAGGCAACAGTGGTTAAGTGACTTCCCCAGGGTCACACGGCTAGTAAGTATATAAAAATGGATTTGAACTCGGGTCTTCCTGACTCCAGTCTGGCACTCTATCCACTGCCCCTCCTCTCGACTTCTAAAAATGCTTGCCATACATTGATGCTGATCCTCACAACCCTGTGAGGTTGGAATAACTGAAGTGGATTTCAGAGTCTATCTAGTCCAAGGGTTCTTCACCCTCAGGAGGTCCATGAACTTGGGGAGTTTTAAATGCTTTTATAACTTTCAATAGGATAATTTTTCTTTGTTATACTATATATTTTATTTCATTCATTTAAAAGCATTATTCTAAGAAGGGATCCATGGACTTCACTTGATTTTCAAAGGGGTTCATAACACAACAAAGGTTTGGAAGTATTGATCTGGTCCAGTACCCTTATTTTATAGTTAAGGAGACTAAGCAGCACAGATTTAAAGTAACTTGCCCGGGGTCACTGAGGTAGTAAAGGATAGAGTCAGCATTTAAATCTAGGTCATCCAATGCTAAGGAGGCAGCTAGTTATTCAGTGGATAGAGTGATGAGCCTGGAGAGAGACCTGAGATCAAGTCTGGCCTCAGACTCTTCTAGCTCTGTAATTCTGGGCAAGTCACTTTACCTCTATTTGCTTTCATCTACTGGAGAAGGAAATGGCAAACTGCTCTAGTATCTTCACCAAGAAAATCCATTGGATAATACAGTCCATGGGGTCATGAAGAGTCAGATAAATTGAACATCCTTTTCTCCATTCAATGCTGCCTTCAAACAAATTTGTATCACACCAACCTGTAAGTCATCTAAAACAAATATTGTCTTTTTTAAAAGGCGATGGAGGTTCTAATCCAACCCAACTTCCCATAGAAAGGTACCCCCATCATATCCAGACCCTAACTCTAAGGTATTTGCTTTTGTGACCCATAGACTATGGGCCTGGATACAAATTCCACAGTCTGAGTCAGGGCATAAGGAAGTCTGGAAACAATGCTGTCTGGGTCCTGAAACCACTTTAATAAGCCCTGTAAGTATAATCTCAATGGCAGAACCAAGAAGGTTGTTTTTTGCTTTATTTGTGTGTGCGTGTGTATACATGCTTTGTCTTCCAGTTCTCTTAAAATCTAAATAATATGGTGACCCCCTAGGTACTCTGTAAATGTGAAGAAATTCCCCAGGTTTGTGGTACATGGCTTTTATTCCTCAAGCCACACTGGCTTGGATTGTCCTTAATTCAACCTTGCTTTCCAATCTCTCTCTTAAAAAAGTCATGGAGTCTTTAGGCAATGATGACTTCATTTTTACTTGCTTATCATTTCAAAGTCAATCCTCAGACCCCTTGTAGAATGCCAGTATCATTTCTGGGATATCTTCTGTAACTCAAGAAAATAGAGAGCATTCCCTCAAACCTCCTCTTGTACTGGCCTTCATTTTCCTTACTTTCCTAGGGAATCCTGATCACCTTCATCCAGCATATGTTAATGTCCCCAATTTGTTTTGAATATATTTTATATTGAAATGTGGGAGGGGGTGATTCCCCTCCATCCTGACCCCGGTATAATGCAAACTTCTTAAGGGGAGTGATTGTTTTCTTTTTGTCATGACATCCCCCTGCTTCTAATGCAATGCCTTGCCCTTTGGTTGTTGGTCAGATTGGTGGTTTCATGGGGGTAAAGGACTCCCACTATGGAAATCCTTTCGTCAATGTAAATCAACCACTGATCTGAGAATGTGACAGATGTATGGGGAATACACGGCATGGCAGCTCTCAAGGATGACAACACCTTACCTTGCTCTTCTCCCAGCTCTGATGCTGGCTGGGCAGACTTTTCCACCAAACTCTAGTTGCCTTCTCACCCTGGAATTTCCCTCAGCGAACATGGCCTCCTCATCCTGGAGCATTCTCCCACCCATGAGGCCACCTTCTCCCATTGACAGGTTCTTCTCAGAAACTCCATTCTGAGGAGGGGCCTGGGGACAACCATCATTCATTCTTCTCCTAGCTCTATTTCTGACTATTCCCTTTGCTACTGTGCACCTCTGTGGGTAACTTCTCCCTACCTGCCCCTCCATTTCTCATTCCCCTTTTTGAGTTGTCCTCTCCCATAAAAATGTAAGCTTCTTTCTATTCTCTGCACTTAGCATAAACATGGTATATAATGTTTAATAAATATTTGTTGATCTGACTCCCACCTCTTACTTGAGCATGTAGCTACCTACTTCCTCCTTGGTTGGTTCACTCATTCCAACATGCTTCCACAGTAGCAGGTCTAGGTCCTCAATATAATCTACCATCTTAGAACTGTCTAGAGCATGGAGAAGTTAGCAACTTGCCCTTGGTCAAATAACTAGTAAATGTCGGAGGAAGGACTTGAGCCCAGGTCTTCCTGATATCTCTATCCACTACATTGTGTTTCTCACATGGGATGAAAATAAACTTATTATTTCACTGGCTTAGGAAATCCTGAAGGAGAGCACCTCTCTTTACCAACGTAGGTCAGCACCTTTGCTGCAATTTATAGTTTTAAAAAGGTGTCTGGGCTTCACTGAGAGATAAGGCAATTTGCCCAAGGTCCCAGAGCCAGCATGTATCAGAAATTATGTCTCTTGACTCTGGTCAGCTCTCAATCTACCGCACCATGTCCTTCTTACCTTAGGCATGCAAGACATTTTAAAACTGCTTATTGAATGAATGAATCTACATGGGAAGTCAACAGACCAGTTGGGGTTTTAACACAAAGTCACCAAGAGGGTAATTTCAGAGGTATTCATGGGAGCCAGTTATTGCACAAAGAAAAGTCAAGGATCAAGGCAAAGTCCAGCTCCTTTAGCCACACCAAACAGCTTATGCTACAGTGAACACCACAGTGGTCCCAGAGTAAGTGTAATGTTGTATCAGGAACTCCTGTTGCCTCATCAATGAGATCAGCTTCAACCCTTTGCCCTTTTGGTAAATACATCTAGTGCTATTTGCATGCACTTTTCAGATCCTTAACTGCTGCCCTGGGAAATTATATTTTTAATTTTGACTGAGGTCCACTTTCCTTTTATTCATAAAAGAAGCAGAAAAATAAACAAATAGGTACAAAATATATATATTTTTAAAATATCTTGGTTATTTGCTTTTGGACTTAAATTCTCTGCCATCATCCTGAAGATTTTCCTTGCAGACCTTTTTTTGTTAGCTAAAGTGACCAACCTCCTTAATATTTCTTTGGGTAATTACATTTTCTACTTACAAAGTCCAAGCAACTAAAGCCCAGTCCCTATAAAGGAAATGTCATCCCCATCCAGTCAATATCACCAGATTTCAGTGGAATTAACAAGAAGCTTCCCCCTTCCCTGAGCTTTCAATGTTACATCCCTGGGGCTGCAGAGCTAATGAAATGGGTTGAGATCCTAATATCTCCTTAAGCATATTGAACGTGGGCATCCAGGAAAACTACCCTGTTGTCATGGCAATGCGTTTACTACTTTAGTCAGGAGGCCACCAGGAAAGCCTAGCCGCCAACCTGAAGAGCCCCAAATAAAAGTGCTTTAAAAATAAAGTTGTAGGATGTATAAGGCCGAGGCAAACCAGGAATGGTGCTCAACAGAAAGAAAAAGAAACATCTGGAAGGCAATATGCACCTCTAATAACATATCCTCCAGTTTGCATAAGATTCATCCTCAGTGATGCTAGTCTGAAGCCAAACAATGATGTTAAAGAATGTTGGTGCTTGTAGGAAGCTCAACGATCCTCTAATCCAACTACTTCATGCTCTGGGGAAAAGGAATTGAGGTTCCTAGAAGTGGGTAACTTGCTTGAAGTCACACAGCTAAATTAAGGCAGAGATGAAACTCAAATTCTGGACCTGTGATGCAAAATCTAGTGTTCTTTCCACAGTCTCATACAGCATTCCATGTCCATCTTTACTGAGGCATAAAGGAGTTCCAGGTACCAAGCTACACCTGATTTTTTTAAAATGACAACAACTGGAAGATGTTTAAGGAAAAAAACCCATGTGAAAAAGATCTAGGGTGTTTAATGGACTTACTTTGAGTCAGCTGTGTGGTATGTTAGTCAACAAAGCAAGTGAGAGAGACAGAGATAAGGCTAGAGTCAGACAAGAAGACGAAGAGACAGAAAAGGATGATGATGGCGCTGATGATGGCGATGATGAAGACAGTGGTGATGATAAGCAATTTTTTCAGAGATTCAATGAGCACCAAATTTTGAGATTGGGAGGGGCTGAGGGAAGATATCTTTTTGTAGACATGGAGGGGCAAGGAAGCATCTGCTGATCCTAGACCAGCAGTGGGGAGGAAAATACCTCAGAAGATATAACAGCTCTACATATGTCCAATTATCATCACAGGAAAATTTCTCCAGGTAGCTCTATAGCTGATTCATCATCCAAGTTCCATCACTCCAAAGACATCTACTTTTTCAAGTCACCCAAAAACAGAATAACTCTCTTTCCTCCATCCCTTTTTAAATTGATATTTATATAGTACATTTGGGTTTCCAAAGCACTTATTATATATTTTTCAATTAAATTTTAATTCTTTTAAGAGGGCAAGCATGTATTTTCTCTCCTCACATCTCGTTGCCCAAGCACTAAAAAAGAAAAACCTTAGAAAAATATACATAATCAAACAAAACTAATTCCCATATTTCCCATGTCAAAATTGTGTGTCTCAGTCTACATATGTAGTCCATCATCTCACTTTCTGGAAATGGGTAGCATTTTTCATCATCAGCCTATTGAGAATCATAATTGAATACTGAATTGATTAGAGTTCTTAGTTTAATTTTTGCAATGTTGTTATAGTAAAAATTATTTCCCTGGTTCTGTTCATTTTAGAACAGTTTATATAAGTCTTCCCAAGTTTCTCTGAAACTGTCCCCTTTGTAGTTCCTTACAAAACAATAGTATTTTACTTCATTCTTATACCATAATTTGATCAGCCATTCTCCATTTCACGGATAACCCGTGAGTTTCCATGTCTTTACCACCACAAAAAGAACTGCCATAAATATTTTCATACATATAAGACCTTTTCCTTCTTTTCTCTTATTGTAATAGAGACCAGTCTGGTATGTCTGGGTCAAAGTACATATATTTTCTCATTTGATATTGACAACAACCTTCTGAGATAAGTATTACTGGTGTTATCATTCACAGTCAACATCTAAGGACACAGAATTTCAGGGATTAAGTGACACTGGGTAGAGTCACACACCCAGTAAGTATCTTGGGTGAGATCTGAAGCCAGGTCCTCCAATCTCTAAGTCTATGAATGAGTAAAGAATGAATAAAGTCTATATACTAAAAATCACTACGCTGCTTAAACTACCATGATATCTGTGAAGCTGATTCCCCCAAACAAGGAATTGCAATGGATATTAATAACAAAATAGTAAAAATTCATTTTAATCAGATTTGTGATTTCATATTATGAAATGAAGGATCTTTCAGTGAGGTACTCCCTGTACCCACTCATAGCGTCACCTTTTTCTCAACTTATAGTCTTAAAGAGTTTCCTCATCACTGAGAGGTGAAATGATTTGCCCATTGCCAATATGTTAGAAGAAATAAGTGAATCCAGGTTTTCATGTCTTCAAGGTTTCTTTCTATATACTGTATCATTCTATCTCTCCAAGAGTACAGTTATATTCTTATTTAAAATATATATATATTGAAAAAGTACTTGATCAAATAAAGTACTCATTTTTGTTTAAAAAAACACTAAAAAAAGGAAGACTCTTTCCTTGTTATATTTTTTAAAACTAAAATCAAGAGCTAGTAGTATTATAATAGAAAAGCAATAGAAGCTTTCCCAAAAGATCAAGGGTAAAGAAAGAAGGCCCACTTTTGCCATAATTATCTAACACAGTGGTAGAAATGCTTCAAATAGCATGGCAAGAACAAATACAGCAAAGGAGGCAAAAATAATTATTGCTACAAGCAAGAATATGATGGTTTTCTTAGACATCCTTAAAGAATCAAAAAAGATAAAAGCTTCAACAAAGTAAAGAGATGAAACAAATGCATTCAAATCATCAAATTTCTATCATATCACAAATAAACAAAGACAGAAATAGTTGGAAATAAAAATATCATTTAAAATAACAATGAAATGCATTCAATATCTTGGAGTTAATACATTTGAGTTTGCAACAGACATAAAAATAACAATGAAAACAATTTCTCTAGGAAGTACAGAGTAGCAGAGTGACATGTTTATAGGAAAGACCTGGTTTCAAATCTTGGTGTGATCTTCCTGATTTTCTCCCACCACTTAAAATGCTAGTACCTTCCCCTCTGAGATTACTTTCAGTCTACTCTGAGTATATATTATTCATACTCAGATACTTAATTGTTGCCTCCCTGATTAGAATAAAAACTCTTTAAGGAAATAAATTGCTTTTTACCTTTCTTTGCATGCCCAGCATTTAGCAAAGTGCCTGATCCTTAATCAATGTTTTTGATTGAATAAGTAAGGTTTCACAAATAAAAATAAACATAGATATAATTAATGCAAGTAGAATAAGAAGAAAATATATCAATTATGGAAAATCTTTGTATGGCCCCCTCTCATAAAAGTCTAATATCCAAAATTCTTAGGGAATTAAAACATCTAGTCCATTTCTTACCCCCATGCCTTCGCACAAGACACATTTCACATCCAGAACCTAGTCTCTTCTTATGTTTGGGAGGCTCCAAAGAAAAGTGTGGGAGAGATCAGATATTAGACTGACTACTAGACTGAATGTTTATAGAGACATTGTGCTGACCTCATTGTTATATGCTACCACCATTCCAGGAAACCGAATTGCTTCCATTTGAATTGTCTTAGGAAGGTTCTGAAAATCACTTGGCGGGAAACAGTACCAGACACTGAGATCCTTTCTCAAACTAAACTGTCAAGAATTCAGACTTTACTGCAGAGAGTGTATCTGCAATAGGCTGGCCACATTCAAATGCCAAAAATACACTTGACTAAAAGACTTTTATGGAGAAGTCACACAGGGCAAGTGCTCATAGGGTGGTTAGAAGAAGTAGTACAAGGACACTCAAAGTCTCTTTAAAGAACTTTGAAATTGATCGTGTGACATGGGGGACTCTAGCACAGGACCACGCAGCATGGCATGTCATCATCACAGAAGGTATGGTGCCTTATGAGGAAAGTTGAATTGAAGTAGCTCAAAAGAAATACAAGATGCACAAATTTAGAGAGCTCACCCCAAAGGTCCACAGGGACTATTTATGCTCAGCCTGTGATAGAGCCTTCCAGGCTCCTATTGGTCTGATCAGCCACAGTTAGATGCTTTGTAACTTGACTCCAGCATAGTGATGCCATTTTGGTCCTCTTTGAGAATGAAGGACAACAATCAACCAACCAGCCCAGAGATGATCTTCTACATGAGCCCTTTCCTGCCCCCCACTAGCCTCACGTTAATAATCTCTTCCTTTTTCAATTAACTTATACTTCTTTATATCTTCATTTGATTACTCTTTTGTAGATATGCTACATACCTCCAGTAGAATGTAAACTCCTTTGGTATAAGAACTGATTTTTTTTTGCTTTTGTGAATCTAGCACCAAGGACAGTGGATATAGTAGGTGTCTTTTGTTCTCCTTGGGACTAATTGCTTTAACTGACTCAGTCAGAGAGCCAGAAGTTTCCGCTTTTTAGTCTCCAGACTGTTGTGCCCGTTGCTGGGCGCTCTAACTTTCCTACTTATCCTGCCTGTGCATATTCCCCTGGCAACTCCAGGAATCTCTCCTAACCAGGAAACTCACACTGAACACTGTCCTGGATATTTGTGTCATTCTTATATGTTGGCAATCACATTCAATTTATTCCTGGAAAAGGTCAGGTCTGTGGTCTTGTTTTAATTCACGTGCTTCAGGCCTTGTAGCTGCTTCATCTTAATGGAGGAGCCTGGAATATTTTCATTTATAGAGCACTGCATTACCTTCAGTATATCAAAGTCACTCCTACTGTCAACCTACTGACAGCCTCTCCTTGGCTAAAACCTTGATTGGAAGGAGAATGTAATAACAACATAGTAGCTTGTTGGTGTAAAAGCCCCCTCTCACAGAAAGAGTATGTAGTGGGGCTTAAAACCTGAGTATAAGTGCAAATCATTTCCCCTTCCCCCTAATATACATGCATGTACATCTGCAGTGTCAATCATTCTAATCGAGTAGACTTAGGGCATACTAACTGTGCTATTGAACTGATGGAATGTTACATGTGGCAAACACATGTGGGCTAAATAGCTAAGCACCAGAGCAGATTCTTGTGAATGCATGCACTATTTGGTAGAACTTAAAGGGACTGCAGATATTATTGAATCCAAACTCTTCTTTTATATAAATGAGGGGGTTGGTTGGTAGAAACCCAAATGGAATGCCTCACAATCAATGAGTTAGAATCTATGCAGTAGAGAACTATGAAAATAAAAGATATATATATATATATATATATATATATATACATATAGTGCTTTAAAATTTAAAAATACACTTTGCATAGGATTGTTAAGCTGGAGAAAATTCTAGAGGTCATCTGTCCCCACCCCTTACTTTACAGATGAGGAAAATGGGGCACAGAAAGAATTTGTTCAAGGTTACACGGAGGAAGTGACAGAGGGAGAGACAAACATAAACTTCCGTATCAAAGTCCAGTGCTTTCACTTGATCTTCATAATCACCCTGTGGGGTAGCAACTCAGAGTACTATCAGTTATGCCCATTTTAAAGATGAGGAAATTGTGATTCTGCAAAGGTTACTTGTTTGCCCAGGGTCGTGCAGCTAATAAGTGCGAACATTAGAGGCAGGATGCTCACATCCAAGGACTTCCCAAGTCTTGATCTAGTACTCTCTTGACTCAATATGTTGCCTTGTCTGATAGAAGTCCAAGCTGACTGCTATGTAGTATCCTTTTATCCACAGTTTTCTAGAATTTCCAGTGGAAAATAGAATGTAGGTAGCAATGGGCAGGTAGCAATTCTCCTAAGAAACCTCAGGCATTATCCTTTCAGCTATTTTCAGACCATCTCAGTGCTATAACCTTGAGAGTTTAGTATTTATGTCCCTAGTGCCTGACATGGTACCTGGCATCTAGTAGGTTTGAAATAAATGCATATTTATTGATTCAACCCTCCAAAGGACTTCACAACCAGAAGCATATTTAGAGCTAGAAAGGACCGACGACATCATGTAGTACAAGAGCCTTGTTTTATAAGTGAGGCATCCAAAGTCCAGAAAGATCCAGCTCCATGATTCTAGGAGGAGAAATTAAGGGGTGAAGAAGAAAAGGTCAAAGGGGATAGTTTTGTGCAAGGATCCACTTTACGATGCCGCTAATAAAGGGCCGATCTAAGTAAATATTATGTGCTGAGCTCTGCCAGGCACCAGGGAAACAAGAATATAAATGAAAGAGTTCTGGACCTCAACAAACTTGCTTTCTATCAGGGGAGAGAGCATACACTCAATCTTAGGTATTTAGGTGGGTGCACCTATGTGTGGGCTCCCTCCCCCATTCTGGATAAATCTTGTTCATGTGTCCCCATCGGTTTTCCATAGAGAATCCCCTCAAAATGCAGGAAGCCACTCCTATAATTCTTTTAATATACTGGGGAAACTAATGCATTCCTGATGCTGTCAGAGTTCTGATTCAAATGAGATCACATTTACATAAAATGCTTGTAGCAGGGCCTGGCACATAGTAGGTACTTAATAAATACTTGTTTCCTTCTCCTTTTGTCCTCCTTATGACTACTGTGAGGTAACTAATGCTTTGCTCCACAGGGTCAAGATCTGTCTGGCAGAGGGGAAGTCCAGCCCTGGAAGGGGGTGGGGGAAGTGATTCTTCCCTTTGATGACAGTCATGCCCATCCTTTGCCCTGTGGTTCTCTGCTGGTCAAATGATGCAATTACCAATCAGGTTCCATTACCACGGTGCCCCTCTCAAGGGGCTAGCCCCAGCAAAGGGCATCATTTGGGAGATGGGCTTTATCTTGTCCTGGCACAACTTCATCATTGTCTAGAAAGAGGAACTATTCTCTGCCACTGCCCACTCCTATTTTTTTTAAATGTATATGTGTATATACATACATGTTTGTATATATGTATATACATTTACATGCATGTATATACATATATACATAATTTATTTTAACATTCTCTTTTTAAAATTTTTAGGTCCAAATTCTCTTCCTGCCTCTGACCTCTCCCCTACCCACTGAGAAATCAAGAAATATGTCAATTATGCAAATTGCCTACAGTTAAGAAATTTCCCCTAGAGATTCTGAGTTATGACTCTGACATCTCTTTCACATCATTCTCAATACGTGACATGTCAGCCTCCTTTTCCAGGCCTTGCTACTAAATGCTACATGTACAAATCATCTTTGCTAATATGCTGCAGTGACTTTACGAACCTTATGTGAGGATAAGGAGACCCAACCAGAGAATATACTGATAAACACTGCACAGGGTAAAATCTCTATGTCCTAATCTCCAGGTGAAGAGAATGTCAGGCAGGATTAGGTATTCCGTGGAGTATGATTTTTCTGATGAATATCTTTCCAAGATCCAAGCACCACTTTAGACCTGGGAGGGGTTGGATTTTTTTTAAACTCCTCTTGATAAAAAGTACCAGTGCTCTCAGCTGGGGACCTCACTGAGCTGGCAAGAGGGTTGTTTGTTTGTGTTTAATAAAAGACACCATGGAATGCTCAGCTTTTCTTCTCCCTCACTTCTCTTCCAAATGTTGTATTTGGAAGCTATCCGAACTCACCAAGCTTTCGGCATAGAACAAAAACAAACAAACAAATAAATACACGCGTAGTTGCAAGGCTCCATTTTTGGCTCAGGGTATCAAATTTCTATGATCATGGTAGATGGGGTAGCTGGCAGTAACTCAGGTCTGGAATTCAGAAATATACCCAGTAGTAAAAATGGAATGGGTTGCTTTGGGAGTTCTCCCTCAATGGAACTCCTCAAGCACATATAGGATGACCACTTATTGGCAGAGATGTAGAGGATCACTTAGAATAGATGGCTTCTGAGGTTCTTTCCAACTCTGAGCTTCCATGAGTTTGTGATTCTCCAGGGGCCCACTTGTCTCCCTCAGACTGAATAACTTCAGAGGACCTTGGGGATGATGGGAGGTGAAGACACTCACACTGATAGATACAACACCATAGCCTATAATCCTAAGTTATGAGTTTCACATACTAGGTCCATACTAGGAATGGGAAGCCAAGTGGGGTCCAAACAATCTCTATTTGGCTTGTGCCCATTCCCCTGGGAATATTAGAATAAAATTTATTTCTAGGCTTCTACAAAGTTGGGTGAAAGAGCTCTCAGCTACTATGCAAGCACTCAAGTCACCAGTATTTATGGGCTACAGGATAATCTTTATTTTAGGAGCTATATCAAACAGTTAGGGAAATGTCAGTTGTTAAGTTTGTCCTTTGCTCTTTTAAGTCAACCAGTGACATCCTGGGATAATGTCAGGACTCTTCCATAGTCATCAAAGTCCAGTGGAAAGACAAAAGTCAAGACAACTAGTAATAGCCTGCGATGCAGTGAATGATCTTGGCTTCTTTGATGTCTGACCAGGCTCTTCACACTCCACAGAGGCTACTTGAGCTTCCTTCATGGTTGTTGGAACAAATTGTTCTTATCTGTCCATTCTACCAGGAGGAAATCTTCATATGCTTAGGGTAGATATCTAACAACCACAGATTTGAGGCCTGTCAGTTACCCTCAGCCTTGTTTAGCCTGTCTGCTGAGATGGTTTACCAAGACGTGGCAGTCACACATGCTACAGCTTCTAGGAGTCACAGGTGAGAGTTGGGTGGCAGGTGACACCAAAGGTGGATGAACAGCCCTCACAACAGAGGTGCTAGTCCTCCTTGAACACTCCATGCATATATTTTGGAACCAGGGGAATCAATGATTCTCTCAATCTATATCTAAGCAAAAATCTCCTCTACATCACTGGCAACCAGTGGCCATCTTCAAGCCCGGGCCTGAAGACCTCTGACGAGATGATACCCACTGCTTCCTGAAGCTAGCCATCCCATTTTAGAGGACATTTCATTTTGCCTTTTTCCCATCACCCTAGTTCTCCTTAACATTTGATGCTAGCTTCCTCCAACGTATCCAACTAATTGCCAAGTCATTTGGATTCCACCTCCATAACACCTCTCCTCTGTCCCTTTTTCTCCTCCCACCCCCACCAACATAATTCAGGTTCTCATTATCTCTTATTATCTCTGGCCTGGATCAGTTGAATAGTCTCCTAAGGGTCTCCTGTGCATCTAGTCTCTCATCTCTTCAATACGTTCTCCACATAGGTGCCACATTGAATGACCATGTGACTCCCCCACGCGTGAATTTTCAGTAGCTCCCTACTGCTTCTAGGTTAAAAAACAGACTGATCTCTTTGATACTGAATATTCTTCCTCATTGGTATCCAGTCTCTCTTTTCTGGTTATTCCATGCCACTCCCCTAAGCACTTTATACTCCAGCTAAACTGGCCTATTTATTGCACCCCAGACATGAAATTCTATGAGTTGCCTCTCTGCCTTTGGACAAGTAGTCCCCCATTATGAAATTCTCTCCTTTCTCATCTTTGCCTTTTGGAATTTCTAGCACACATAAAGTCTCAGCTCCAGTACCATTTCCTATAAGAGATCATTCCAAAATAATTCTTCCTGTTATTTTGAATATCTTATGTTTACTTCTCTATCAACATGTTACACTCTCCAGAATTCAGAAGGTAGACTTGTTGAGGTTAGTGAATCTTTGTTTCACCTTTATATTCCCAGCACTTAAACCAGTGTATGACACATAGTAGGGGCTTAATAAATGCTTATCTAATTGATGCATTGAAGCCTAAATGTATTTCTCTGTACTTTCCATCCATTAGTCTTAATTATATCCATTGGGGCCAATCAGAATAAGCCTAATCACTGCCATACACCTTTGAACTACTTTAAGAAAGCTGTCATCCCCAAGTCTAAATCTTCTCTTCGTAAAGTTAACTATCTCTGGTTCTCTCTAATAGTCCTTGTATTTCATGATCCCAAGATCTTTCACCATTTGGATTTTCCTTTTGAGAATGCTTGTTGATGAGTTTGCCCAGCAACTTTCAACTCATATCATGTAAGCAGATATCCAAATTAAAACTCCATTATATTTCATCACAGCTCCATTCCTCCAACAATTCCTCCAAATTTCCCTATGTTTCTTGGGGGGACCACCATCTTTCTAGGCACCCAATTTATCAGCCTTGGAGTCATCCTTGTCCTGGTCTGTCTCACACCTCAAATCCAGTCAGTTTCCATGTTTTGGAAGTACTACACCCATATGAAGCCTGGTTGATGCCCTATTACCTTTCACCAGGATTAAAATTCTTCCTCTACACAACTGTGAAAATGCTATTCCTAAAATATAGTGAGCATGTCATTAAAATCCTAAGGATAAAATGCTAACCATGCAGATTGGCGTTTAAAACCAATCTATGGTATGACTCCATCTGCCTTTCTAATTTAATTACATAAGAAAGACAGGATGATAGTGGGGAAATGTGCTGATTCTGGGGTCAATGGACCTGCGTCCAAAATTCAACTACCATTTACTACTTGTGTGATTTAGACAAGTCTCTTAAACTCTTTGGGCATAGGTTTTCTCATTTGTAAAATGAGCGAGATGGAATTAATGACTTACATAGTGCATTCCACCACTAGATCTACCATCCTTATTATACTATCCCCATATAGGAAGTGTCTACTTGTGACCTTGTTCTGTTAGATCTTCTCTATACATTGCATTTCATCTCTCATCCTTGTGTTTTTTCACAAACAGATCCTGCATGTTCAGGATAAAATCCTTCCTCCTCTCCACCTCCTGGCTTGCCTAGCTTCCTTCAAAGTACAGATTATATGATAAAAAAGGACCACTGTTCCCAGACGGAGGTACAGATCAGATGGAGAAGCTTTGTAGCTATTACAAGCCACAGTAGGAAGAGATCACGAGACGTGTCCTCACTCCTTCTTGCAAAGCTCCAAACAGCAATTGCAAGTGCTCACTCCTAAGGGCCTCCTTGCATCCAGCCTCTCATCTCTTCATGTTGTTTTGTATCTGCTTTACATATCTATAAGTGGGCCATATTCCCCTCCTTCAAAGCTCATTGGGGGAAAGATATATTTCCTTTTTGGCTTTATGTCTCAGTCACCTATTACAGAGCTGGCATATAGTTGACACAATAAATGTGTTTGAGATGAGTTGATTGATGTCTACTCTGTCTTCTTGCAAGGCAAAATCTACTTTTTCAGACCCCAAAAGTGATTGTGATATCTGTGCTTAGGCAAAAGCCCACTACACTCATTGCCCAAATGCCAAATGGAAGTATAAGCATTCATGGTAAGTGGGACTCAAGTCTAACTTATACATGCAAATACATGAAATCTGCGGCCAAAGGAGAGCTCCCGGAGACAGTGGAACATTTTCTATGACTGGATTGTCATAATTACATCATTACTTAACTTCATTAAATCCCATGCTCTTTCTCAGATATGGTTGGCAACAATTACAATGATAATGTGTCATTTGCCCTGCTCCTAACAGTGGAATGTTCACAATTTGCATTATATCAGTATTTCCCAATTCAAACTGCACTGTGGGCTCGTAACTTCTGCGAACTTTCACCTACAAACCATGCCACCCTCATAACCTCTATGTTAATGATCAGGAGGCTGCAACCAGGAGCCACTAGAAGTGAGGTTGGGGATGGAGGAAAAGAAAGAGGCAGAGCTAAAGGGAAAGGATGGGAAAAAAGATGAGTCATATTGGGGTCATTTTTAATGCAACCCACCCTATAAGTTTATAAGGAAGTTAGGTGGTGCAGCAAATAGAGTGCCAGGCCTGGGGTCAGAAAGACATCTTTGTGAGTTCAAATCTGACCTCAAACACTTACCAACTGTGTCACCCTAGGAAAGTCACTTAATTCTGTGGGCCTCAGTTTCTCCATCTGTAAAATGAGTGAGAGAAGGAAATGGCAAATTTCCTTGCCAAGAAAACCCCAAATGGGGTCACACAGAATCAGACAGAATTGAAAAACAACTGAATAATAAAATTCTATAGACATCTGAATGCAGCCTATCATGGACAACATACACAGAGGTAAATCCACACTCCCATCCTTCTAAGAGGTTCCCAGGGACTGAGACTCAAACTGTTAGACTTAGGGGATGCTGAATCATGTAGAAATGACCAGTCAGTGATGGGCCCAATGGGGCTCTCTCTTTGCCTCTTGCCTTGTGCCTCGTGCCTAGAGCAGAGCAAAGGGAGTAGGGAGGGTGTTTTTCTCTTCCCCATTTCCTCCAATAGCAATAATGCTGCCTTGTGGGACAATGACCATGGTGCCAGACATGTGCTTCTATTTGCCCTAAGATGTAAATTCAGGGACACTATTCTTGAATCTCTACCTGCTGTGTAGAAAAGGGAGGATTTTTAATTCTCTCAACATGATCTGTAAATCTAAACTCCTAGAAAGATAAGGCAGGACAGCTGTGTGGGTTGCTTTGTGGGTACTCTCAACTTTAAGAGTTACCAAGTGACTGAGAATTTCTAAGCTTAAGAGTTGGATATTAATCTCCTAGAAAGGAAAGATTTTATCAAATCCTGTTAATGGTCAGGGACTTGAACTCACAGCATTTGGCTCTAAATTTATCACCAGCATGATGTTTGGAGAAAGAATAGGACTACCCTGTAGCTGAAGGATTGAAGCTACACCATGATAGGTCAGAAAATCAAGACCTTGCCAACTCTGCTATTGTCCTGCACTGCTCAGATAATGCAGGTCCAAGATAAATGGGAAATATTTCTTTAGCAGTCTCCCAAAGTATCTACCATTGGGGTAAAAAAGAAATCTAAGGGGTCATTTGAATACTTTATGCTTCCATACCTTATGGATCCTTGAGTGCCTTTGGCATATTAGGCAGTATTTTCTATGGTGAGTTAAATAAGAGTCACCCTATACTCAATATCCATCATGTATAATTAGTAGACACTCATGAAGGAATTGGGGGATCTCATTGTCCACATCTGGGGAAATGTAGGCAAGAGCTATATCTAATCTTTATTCACATTTGCTAGGAGTAAAACTCCAGAATGAGAGCGAGAAACAAAAAGAATGACTCATTGGGTCTAATTCCAAGGATAAGACCTCATTTGCATGATCCCAGAGTCCTTTGGGACCTTTGAACCATAAGCTACTTTAAGTTGTAGTAAGAAAGACACCAAGTAATACAAGTTTTGCAGACAAAAACTTTCCACATGATCACAATTCATGGACTGATGGTTGGGAAATATAATTAGACAAAATGAGACAAAAACACAAGGAAAAAATGTTAAGGTCTGAATCTCTTTGGTAATTAGTTGGGAGTTGGTTCTGTGGGCCACAGGGTTAGAATACTCAGTCCATCCTGCTGCCTAATATCTAAGGGCATGTCTACACAAACCAGGTTGAGGTAAGGAAGACTAAATAAAACTCAATCTTTTCATTTTCTTCTTGTGCTTTCAGGCAATATAAGATTACAAATATACTCACTAAGGGCAGCATCTCAAGCTTGTCTGAGCAGTGCCAAGCATTCCAGCAAATACTGCATCATGGAAACAATTTCTATCCACTGTGATTGAAATAGTAAAAACCAACATTTATATAGCACTCTAAAATTTGCAAAGCTTTCATATTGCCTACAATATCTCCTTTGAGTCATATAACAAGCCTTTGTAATGAGTACTACAGGTTTTACCTATCCCCAGTTTACAGATAAGGATACTGAGGTTCTTAGCAGTCACATAACTTGTCCATAGTTACACAGCTGGCAAGTGTCAAAAGTGGTATTTGAACCCAGATCGATGTTTAAATGAATTGAATGATGGCTACTAAAATCTAGTATCCATTTCCTGAATACTGGGAAGCTGCCCCCTTTAAGAAGTCACATAATAAGTAGGCAGCTTCCATCAACACAAGGCTTGAGCTGGAGCAACTGCCTTGGTGTAAGTATGTACAAGGACCCTCAAACTTCATACAAACTTGATCTACTTTCTGACTGTTATTCCTTCTGATTCCTTGTTCCATTTGGTCCTAATCCCTGCCTACCCTGTGTGACCCAGACACATATATGTGTTTGTGCGTGTGTGTGTGTGTGCACACGCGCGCATGTATCTGGCATTCTCTTTCAGTACTGACATCCTCAGCACTGGCCCTCGACTAAATCCTCAGTTTGGGGCAATAATGAAGACAGCTGAGCATCTCTTGACAGAGAGATGATGGAGTCAAAGTGCAGAATGAGATATTTTTGTACATAGTCAATGTGGAAATTCATTACATAAATTTGTTACAAGGGCTTTGTGTTGTGTTGTTTTCATGGTGGGGGTGGGTGGCAAGGAGAGAAATGTTTTTGGTTAATTGAAAAAAGTTAAGTTTTAAAAAACTAAGTCCTCAATTTCTGACATCCCTGCTCCATAGTCATTTTTTAGGATGATAGGCATACTTGGAAAGCAGTTTAGAGAGTTGGGCCAACTCCTTTATTTTAAAGATGAGGAGATATGGCAGCCCATCAAGTGGGCAGTGCTGGCATTCAAATCCAGGTCCCCTACTCCAATTCTAGTACTCTTTTCATTCTATTATAGCTGAACTGATCAAAAAACTTCTTTCATGAACGGTGAGGTGCCATTTTATTCCCAGACTGAATACTACTAGTTATAGGCTATGACTATTAGGATCACAAAATTATAACATCATTATAACAAAACTGGTAAAAAAAAATGGAGGGTCAAAATGGTGGCCAACTATTTCTAAGTCTACTTTATTACTGATTGATTGATTCCCAATCTGAAATTGATATTCAGTTATGGGCTAATAATAGGGTGCCCCCATAACTCAAGGGAAGCAGATGATATCTCAACAAAAGAAAAACTGTTTCACATTCATGGAAATAATATACCTTGCTCAGTATTTTTTCTTTTATTGGTGATATGGATGAGAACAGGGGAGAGGAGAGGACCACAGACTCTCACAGTGTCAACTTTGCTATAACTTCAGAAAGCTTCACCATCACCAATCTCCCAATGGTCCCTATGTCAATGGAGCTGTGATCTCAATGACCAGCAATGCAGATCACAGCTCATCCATGCCCTTTCATCCTATATGATTCTTGTCCAGAAATCCTCCCCAGGGATCTGCTTAGATTCCTAACATGAGATCTCTGGACATTTTGTGGATCCCTGTAAAGCATGTTTATCCCTTGCTTTTGACAATGGCATGTAAACTCCTTTAGAGCAGGGACCTTTCATTTTCATCATTCTATCCAAAAGTCTCTTTTTAGCCCCTAGCACAGTGCCTGGGACATAGGGCCAGAGGCTGGATCTGTGCTTTCATTGGTTTAGGGAATTCCCAGCTGAAAAAGTTCCTTCTACAAAAGAAGGTTAGAATCTTTTCTAAACTTTATATTCTCCAAGAGTTGCTCAAAGGTATGAGAGGTTAAGTAACTTGTCCAGGGTCACATAGTCATTGTCACAGACAAGACTTAAACCCAGATCTTGCTGGTCCTAAGGACAGTTCTCTGCTCACTATACTATGCTACCTTTCTTGCTAAGATATTGTAGGCACTTAATAAAGATAACACATCATTCCTATTCTTACATTTCTCCAACAATATAATAGAACAGTCAGGGAAGCAAAAGCTGCTTACGCATTCGTACTATTACTCTGAACTGTTAATACTGGTCAAGTTCACATTCCCTTATGATCACATGCATTGGGGTAGAGTTAGGGGGTGGCATGTGATAGTAGTAATGCATGCTTTCAAAACTACGGTAACAGAAGTACCATGTTTAACCAAATGCACTTCAAGTGCTTTACCCAGAATTTTCAGAAATTTTTAAAAATAATAACCATTGCGTTTGTTTAATTCAAAGCTAAAACATGGATGGTTAAGAAGCTGCTAAAAATAATCTACTTCATATTGATGCCTTTGATTTTGTTGACTCATAAAATGTCAGGGTTAGGGGGGAAATAGCCAAGTGAAGCTTTAGCTGTGATTGCCCCCTCAATTACTGATGCCCAGGTCTTTGCCTCCAAACCAAACAGCTCAGATCAACCGCAACAGAACAGCAGTCAACAGATAAACTGGAAAACGGCCATGTTCCATCTTTATGCTTTCCAAAAGATTCTTAAACTGGCGTTTAAAATTAAAAATTTTAGAGTCAAGGTATTTGTTCATTTCCTGGCATTGCTTCTCATGGGAATGTAAGCAGACAAGAGTGGATGAACATGATTTCCCAGATCTGTCATCAGAATGTTGTAGAGGAAGCAACAGTCAAGTTGTGTAGGAGGAGATGACGGAGAACATTTAAATAGCAACTCTATCATCAGAGTAGGAGAATATCCTTAGTGTAGAACATGGTCCCTATCCCCCATCTTCCACTAAAGTCCTACGTTGAGTGGCCTGGGAGTGACCCCGGGGTTTCAAAGATCACACCAATGGTGTATGAACTGTGAATGGTCTTACCAAACTGGGAAGACTTCTATAATTCAGCAATGGAGGTTGTCTAAGTCCAAAGACAGCCTAAAAGGAAGGGTTGGAGTAAAGCTGATACTTTTTTTTAGCCACAGCAACTCATAAAGGCCGTGTACTAAGGTATAGAGGATTTGTGATCTGCATGGTTGGACTGAGTACCCACAGTGAAGAAACCATATCTCCTGGAGTATACATTATGTACATGTAATCAGTTGGTCAATAAAAATTCATAAAGTTCTTACTATGTGCTAGGCATTGCACTAAGTCCTAGGAATCCAAAGAAAGACAAAATATCACTTTTCTAAAGAAGTTCACATTCTAATTGGGAAGTCAACATGAAAATAATTATGTGCAAACAAGCTATATACAGGTTTAATCAATGATAATCGATAGAGAGGAGTCACTAGCATTAAGGGAGATTAAGAAAGGCTTCTCTTAGAAGATGGAATTTTATCTGAAACTCAAAGGAATCCAGGAAAACCTGGATGTAGAAATGAGGAGGGAAATTGGTCCAGGAATGGGGACAGTCAAGCAAAAATGTCCAGCATCTGGAGAGAGTATCCATGGTGGGAAAAAGCAGCAAGGTATATGAAGACTGGAAAGGGAAAGGGGGCTTTGAATGACAAGCAGATTTTACATTTGATCCCGGAAGTGATAAAAAGCCACTAGAGTTTATTGAACAAGAAGACAACACAGTCAAATCTGTTCTTTAAGATGATTAATTTGAGAGTTGAGTGGAAGACAGACTGGAATGGAGAGAGACATGTGGGAGTCACACCCACCATCAGGCTACTGCAACATTCCAGATGTGAAATGACGAGGGCCTGGTGAGAATGGTGGCAATGATGGAGGTAAGAAGAGAGCAAATACAACAAGAGATGTAATGAAGATAAAACTAAGACGTTGGCAACAGATTGATGGGGGAAGGGACAATAAGAAAGAGTGACAAGTCAAAGATAACAAATAGGTTCTGATTCTGGGTGACTGAAAAGATCATGGTACCTTCCATAATAATAGAAAAAGGTCCGAAGGGACGGTATTTGGGGGGAAGGATAATGAGCTTAAGATATCTGTGGCACATCTACTTTGAGCTAACAGGAAGCTAAAGATGCAAGTCTGCAGGTCAGGAGAAAGGTCAGGACTAAATAAGTAAATCTAAGAATTATCAGCAAAGAAAAGATGACAGTACCAAGTGAAATAGTATAAAGGGAGAAGAGGATACAGCCTGGATGAGAAACCTGGGAGACATACGAGTTTCAGGGAGGTAGAAGAAGAGTCAGTGTCATGGAAACAGAGATAAGAGACTGCCAAGGAGAAGAGGGTGGTCAATAGACTCAAAGGCTAAAGACAGCTCAAGAAGAATGATAATTAGGGAAAGGCCATTAGATCTGGTAATTAAGAGATCATTGCTAGCTTTGATGAGAACAATGTCAGTTGAGTGCTAAGGTCAGAAACCAGACTGCAATGAGTTAAAAGGAGTGAGAAGAAAGGAAGAAGTATATCCTTACTGTAGACCACCTGCTCAAGGAATTCAGACAAAAAGGCAGGAAAGATATGGGATGATAGATATTTAGGATGGAAGGATCAAGTAAGGGATGTTTTTTCTGATGACTGAGAACATGGGCATGTCTGTAGGTAGTATGGAAACAGCTAGAAGATAAGGAGAGAATGGAAATAAAGACTGGGGATGATAAAAAGACAATCTGATAGAGAAGATGGGATGGAAGAGGATCACTTAAGTCTGTGGAAGGGTTTGCCTTAGTTAGCAGGGCCATCTACAGAACATCCATATCAAAACTCCAGTAGACAGTTGGTGATGACTGGAGCTCAGGGTATCTAGGTGGTGCGGTGGATACAGTGCTGCACCTCAGGTTAGAAAGCCTTATCTTCTGGAATTCAAATGTGGCCTCAGACATTTACTACCTTTGTGACCTAGGTAAGTCATTTAACCTTATCTCAGTTTTCTCATCTATAAAGTGAGCTGGAGAAGGAAATGGCAAACGTCTCGAGTACCTTTGCCTAAGAAAATCCCAAATGGGGTCTTGGAGAGTTGGACACAAATGAAATGACTGAACAACAACAGAGCTCAGGAGACAGAATGGGGTTAGATGCAGATTTGGGAATCATCTTTGTAGAGATGGTCATTAAACCTATAAACAAGTGAAATCACCAAGATGGACAACGGAGAGAAAGAAAAGGAGAGGGGCCAAGACAGAGCTTTGGAGTATAGTCACCATTATGGGGCACGATATGGATGATGAGCCAACAAAAGAGCCTGAAGAGGAGCTGCCGAAGGAGGTAGAAGGAGATCTGAAAAAGAGAAGGATAATTCTCTAGAGAGATGAAGGCAGTCAATAGAGAGGTTAAGAAGGATAAATGAAGAAAAGGTTAATTGTTTGCCCTCCTAGCCCTAAACATTCATCCAAATGTTAGGATTCTTCTGTACTTGATCATCCATGATTGAAGAATCACGGCTCTTTACTTTTAACAAGTGTTTGATTGAAAAAAAATAGAAGGTCCATTTCATCATATAAGACAAAGGTGAAGGAGGAGAGAGTGATGTGAGATGAGGAGAGAAGGAGCCTTCTATGACCTCAATTTTTCAATAAAATATAAGGCAAGGTTCTCAGCTGAGAGGGTGGGGGAAGGTGATCTGAGGAGGGATGAAATGGTCTGAAAGCCATAATGTGGGGAATGGGATGATGATGTAATTAGGAAGGTATACAATGATTGCTTTGCTCAAATGTGGATCCAGTTGCAATTATATAATGTAAATTTGTAGTCAACTCAGTCAGCATGATCTCTCCATTTTCTCCAGCTTCATTCAACAGCACACGTACAGGGGCAAAAGCAGAGAATGGTGGGAGTGACCCAAAGCTGAGTCTTGGCAGGGCCACAATAAGGGGGTAAGGGACTCAGGAGAACACGCACACGCACACATTTATGAAGGATGTCCCAAAAGTTTTAGCGGGATTTTAAGCTTTAATAGTTTAAAATGTTATGTATACATATACAACACGCACATATATGTATGCATATTAATATGTTATAATACCTATACACTTGTGCATATGAATGTACACGTTTGTGTATGAATGAAAATTAATTCATAAAAAAATTTGTGTTGGTTGGACTGAACCTGCTATTTTATTGGCATAGGAAACTTCCAATGAGAACATTCCCTTCACTAATGCAAGTCAGTATATCTTCAAAGTCTTACAGTGTTAAATGGGGCACAGAGATATTAAGGGAGTTGCCCAGAATCACACAGCCAATACATGCCAGAAGCAAAATTTGAACATGCATCCTCCTGACTTTCAAGTCCAGCTCTCTATCCACTACTACACACCGCCTCTTGTGTTGAAGTATATAGTTTTCATAAAATCATCTTCTCTTGTTTATACCCAAGTCTAGAGGAAAGATTTGAAGTTATCAGAAGCAGAATCTTGAAACTACCAGAGATCACAAAAGTCATTTAGTCAAACCTTTGCCCAACATTTAAACTCAAGAAACATGGATTAAAAGTCAACTGTGTGGAAGGTACCAATACCTCCAATGAATTGGCATTTCCATTTGAATAATTTTGGTGATGAAGAACTCTCTTTTTCCCTCCAAGGCAGTCCATTCAATTTTTTTGGTAGTTGATTATTTAGAAATTTTCCTCATATTGAACAGAAATCTTCTTCCAAGATACAAGATATATGTATGGAACCCCATGAAATGATGACTCCCTCACTTTCCATAGACCAGCTCAAGCTGTAGAAGTTGAAAAGACAAAATAGATTTCTAAAAGTTACAAGCAGCAACATGACATAACCTTTCCAAATGGCGTCAAGGTGGTGGTGAATCATGAATTGTTCATGAAAGACTATGGGACAAAGGGAATAACAGCATTCAAGGAGACATGCTTCCTACTTGTGATGATTTTTTTGTGCCTTTCCTATAACTTATAGATTTTTTTTAAGCTTTCATGCAGCAAAGCTACAAAGCCAAAGAAAAACTACAACCTAACTCCCCACAGGCCCCAATTCAGAAGTATAGGGTTTTAAGGTACAAAAAGCTGGCTGAGACCTGAGGCTCTCAACAACACCTTTGGGGGGATGGAAGCCTAGAAAATATTCCCAAGTTCCATTAACTGTGTACAGGGAAAGGGAAGAGTGGAAGTTTGTGAATTAATGAAGGAGAGTAGGGATGAGGCATGTGATTATCTGGAGGTTCCCAAAGGTGATAACCTTATACTGCAGTAGAACAAAAACTCTGGACCCATATACTCATAAAAACCAACTAATACACAGAAGGAATTCCAATGATATCTGCTAGAATATGAGCTGTCATTAAGAGTAGGGATTATTTCCGTCTTTCCTCAGTGCTTCTGACTAGAGCTTTTCCCTCAAAGTACCCTGGTGTCTACTCTGCGGGCGTCCTCTACATACATAATCATATGCTTGTTATCTCTGCTGTTGCTGTTGAATCATTTTCAGTTGTCTCTGACTCTTCATGACCCCATTTGGGGTTCTCTTGGCAAAGACACTGAAGTGATTTGCCATTTCCTTCTCCAACTCATTTTACAGATGAGGAAACTGAGGAAAACAGAGCTAAGTGACTTGCCCAGAGTCACACAGCTGGTGTCTGAGGCTCAATTTAAACTCAGGTCTTCCTGACTCCAGACCAAGTGCTCTAACCACTGTGCCAACTAGCTGCTCTCTCTTACTAAAAGGCAATTTCTTTGAGAGTAGAAGCTGTGTTTTGCCTTTCTGCGTATTCCAAACACACAGACTGGTGTCTGACCCAGCCTGCTTGTAGCAGACACACTTAATAAATGCTTGTTGATTGACTGCATCCCAGCATCTAAGACAGTGCTTGGCACAGAGTAGGCACTGAATAATGTTTGTTAAGTAATTAATTAATCAGTAGAAGTGAATAGATGGATGAAATCACCAGTGCCTGAGAAGTACTTTGATATCATTTGCCTTACCTTGCTTTTGCCCTGTGGTGAGGATCAACTGAGAGATGATTAGTAAAGTGTTTAGGCCAACGCCTAGAATAGAGTAGGCGCTTAATTAATGCTTGTCCTCTTCCCCATGAGACAGGGAAAAGTTAAGTGTTTGAGTAGAAATGTAGGCAGAGTGCTCAAGAATGTGCCAAACTATCATCACTTTTTTTCTTACTGGCCAAGAGTGAGTCTGAGACTTTAGAAAGGATCAAAACCGATCGGTGAGCTGTAACCAGAGCTACCCAGTGGGTCACTCTCCATCTAACGGGTATGTCCTCATATCCTGAGAGATGCCATTTTTCAGAAGTAGCACTGATTCTGTGTTGGAGAAACCTTAAAGGCTGCCTAGTCCAATTGGTACCTGAACAAGAATCCTTTCCACAATGTCTCATGAAAGTACTAATACAGCCCTTACTTTACACTTGCACATGAGGAAAGTCCATACTTCTCAAGGCAGCTTGTTCCACTTTGGGACAACACTGTATTATCAGGGAGAATTTCCTTCCTCCCAACCCAAATTTGCCTCTCCTGAGCTTTTACCCACTCTTCCTTGCTCAGCCTGTCTTCCATAATAGACCTTGAAAACCTTGAAGACAACCTCTCCTAAGTCTCCTCTTTTTCTCAGATAAGCATCTCCAGTTCCATCAACTGAAAATGCTCTGGCATAAGATCCAGACTCTTCACCACCCTGGTCAGCTTACTCTCTAATCTGTCAATGTGTGCCTTAAAATGTGGCATCCAGAAAAGATTGGTTTCTATCCTCATTCCTTCTTTGTTCAATCTGTGAACACGGGACAAGGTGATTTTTCTGAAGCTCAGGTAACTCCAATGGCTCCCAATTACCTCCAGGATCAACTCTAAATGTCTCTGGCAACAAAAGCCCTCCACAGCATAGTTCCAGCCAACCTCTAACGTAGAAGGCAAACATTTGTTAAGCATTTCCTGTGTGCTGGGGATTGTGCAGAGCACTGGGGATACAAATACAGGCAAAAAGAAAGACAATCCCTGTTCACAAGGAACTTATCATTTGAATAGGGGATTGTGTTCATCCTTCATTGCCAAAGACCATGCCATCAGAGAAATGATGACATGACTTGCACTTGACTTTGTTTTGAGTGAGGGAGGGCTGTGCAGGTCACCAGCCTCACTTCTCCTCCAGAGTCATCTGAATCCAGTGACCAGATATTCAAAAAGATGACTGGAGATGACCCAGGATGCATTGGGAGACCTTGTGCCCTTTAGACCAAAGTCTTTGCTGGTGCTCACTAGGGTGAGGCAACACCCATTCATTGAATAGGACTGTTTAAGAAGTAGCCAGGGCATGGCCCCTTTAATGAGGCCAAGGAAAAGAAAGACATCAGGCTGGGAGGGAAAATGCAACAGTTAAGACAGCATATAAAAGGGGACTGAAAGGCGAGGAGGTAGGTCCAGAAAGCCAGAAGCACAACCAGGAGCAGAAGGCAGAATTGGCTCAGATGTACTCTCCCAAGTGGGAGAAGGGGCTCAAGGAAAATCTGAGGGGTGGTGGGGAAGCCCAAAGAGCAGAAGGGAATCCTTAGCCTGATTTTTCCCTCTCAGGCAGGCTTCCCTCCAATCAAAGTAGCCTCAAGCTATGATTCCCTCAGATTCCCTTCAGATTCCAGCTTTTCCCCAGACCTGGAATGGGTTTTCTTCCCCACCTATTAAAATCCCCAGCTTCCTTCTCTACCTCCTACACAAGGAATACGGCTGATCTCTTCTGATGTTGAGTCTTCCCCTAGAAATTACCTTGCCCTTATTCTTTATATGTTTTATATGTAATATAATTTAGAAGTTTTATAGATAAGAGGCCACTGTAGTTTATTGGATAGAGAGCTGGTATCAGAGTTAGGAAGCTCCAGGTTCAAATTCTCTGAGAAATAGTGATTGTTTCACACTGGGCATATTGGGAACCTCTCAATTACTGAGACAATTCCCTAAAATTCAAAAGGACCAGCTTGCATCAGGAATAATGTTCTTCCCCCAGGAGGAATGACCTCCTTCATGACCAATGAAAT
>CM053772.1:250125260-250136876 GCA_028658325.1 Potorous gilbertii | reverse complement strand
AGGTGTGTATATCTGTATTCCATGTGTGTAATCAATGAACATATAAACATGTGTGTGCATGTGTGAGAGTGCATGCACATATGTGTGTGATACATCCATATATTATCTATTTGTTTAGCTACATGACAGAGTGCAAGCTCACTGAGGAAAAGGACCATTTAATTTTTGCTTTGTATTCTTGGCGTCTGACTGGTCAATGGTGTGACCAAGGGCAGGTCACATACCATCTATGACCTTCAGTTTTTTCATCCATAAAACAAGACAATGGATGTGAGAAGTAGCATGGCCACATGGATAGAGAGCAGGCCCCCAGCGGAGGCAGCTCTGGGCTCAAAGTCCACCTATGACAGTGGCATGTGAACAGAGGCCAGTGATATAGCTCTCCATGATGGAGGCCAAATGCCTTTCTGTGCATGAATGCTCTCCTTCAGGGAGCCAGTCATTCTCAGAGACAAATGTATCTTCTCATCTATTTTGCTTCAGTATTGCTTCCTTAATCCATTAGGATTAATTATCAATTTATGACTGTTGTCATCTCAACATGCATTCTTTTGGGGCATTGCCATTCTTTCTATGACAGCAGAGCTTCATGTCACAGACGCAAAGCACCTAAGGCCAATAGTAGGTGGTTACCGGCAGCAACACTTAGAACCTGGGAGAGGAACAAGAGATGTGACTATGGCCAGTGATTGGTGAAATACATTTATAGAGAAGGGGCTGTGGGCCTTGAACCTTGGGTATATCATGGAAAACGAGGGAAGGCCCAAAACAGCCTCTGCCTCCCAGAGGAAATTCACCAACAATATTAGAAGGTCCATGTGGGCAGGGGCTGTTCCATTTCCTGTCATGGCTTCCCCATTGCTTAGCACTCTCAGCCATAAAACTGGGTGGGGGGAGTCAGGAATAGGACTAACTCCATAGCTAAGAAACTCCCTCTGCAGATGCGTGTTAGTATTTTGTTTATCTCTTGTGGTAGAGTTGCTTAGAGCACTCAGAAGTGACTTACCCAGGGTCACACAGTCAATATGTGTCAAAGGCAGGACTTGAATCCAGGTCTTCCTGGCTTCAAGGTCAGCTCTCTATCCATTATGCACATGATAGATGCTTAATAAATGATTCTTTTTGCTTGCCTAACATTATGTATATCTTGGACTAAATCTGGAGCTGAACCGGAAGAGGAGAGTGAGCTGAATTGCTAAAACCTCATTCTCTTCAATGCTGTCATTTTTCCAGTATCAACATACGGTAACAAGGTATGGAACATCACTGCCACTAAAGAATTAAAGATAAGCAATACACAGAGATCGTTGAAGAAGTATATGGTGGGTATGGACAAACTGTATTTCACCAATCACTGGCCATAGTCACATCTCTTGTTCCTCTCCCAGGTTCTAAGTGTTGCTGCCGGTAACCACCTACTATTGGCCTTAGGTGCTTTGCGTCTGTGACATGAAGCTCTGCTGTCATAGAAAGAATGGCAATGCCCCAAAAGAATGCATGTTGAGATGACAACAGTCATAAATTGATAATTAATCCTAATATAACCAACAGGGAAATCTGAAGAAGAGTAGGAAGTAAGGATGTCATCAAGGAATTGTATGACTGAAATAGAAGACAGGATGGTCATCTGATAAGAGGGACAACAAAGCATCCCATCAGTACCCACACAATGAAGACTTCCAATATGTTGGGTATACCAAATTTGGGGGGACACATGGATTTGAGTCACACAGGGTGGACAGGCATGGATGGGCATGGTGACAGTCTTTGTCACTGGCAAGAACTACTAAATCAATGACTTATGAGTTCATTTATGAGTTCATTTCAATATATAAGTACATATTATCTCTCTATATAAATTGTAAATTCTTTAAGGGCAAGGATGATTTCATTTTTGTCTTATTTCCACAGACCCTGGTACATAGTTGACATTTAATAGGTATGGATGCACGGATAAATGAATAGATGTGTGGTAGAAGGACAGATGAATGGAGAGATGGTTAGATGGATTGATGGATGGATGGTTAGATGAATGGGTGGTTGAATGGGTAGATGACCTCCAATATGTGGTTGTACAGGGAATCCTGTTCACTCACACACACACACACACACAGTCATGGTTCCTTAAAAGTTCAGAAGAGTCATATTATCGTTACCCATTTATCAAGAATATCACAATCATAATCTGAAAGTCATAACCATAATCTTCTGTCCCTCAGGAAAGGTGACATGGAATTTATGTTCTGGGATCTCTTGCGTGTGGTTTCTGAGTCTATTTGAGTAATTCCTGTCACAGTTCTGATTATGGTATCAGACAAGATAGGGAAAAAAGTCATAATCCCAGCCCACAAAGTTGCTCATACCCCGGGGACCTTCTCAGAATCAGTAATCAACTCCCTCTGGCAAAGAAAATAACCATGGTATCAACAAGGAAATCATTAAATCAGTCTGATTAACTTTGAGTGGGTGGTAAATAAATTAGATACTGAAGATAGATGGGTGGGAATTCATTTAAATTAATTCCTGATGAGAGAATGAAGTTGCCATACCCACCAGAAAACACACTCATTTCCCAAGTCAGGTTTTTAGAGTCCTGGGAAAGCAGAAATATTTGTCATCAAAGTATCTGATGCAAGAAGTGGTGACAAAGTTGTCCTCAAGGACAGGCACATGGAACCAGAATGGGGAGGAAGGTTCATCATATACAAGAGTAAGGGATGACAAGGGGATGGCCCAACCACTGCATGTAGAATAACAAGAAGGGCTACACTAGACAGGTCCACTGGGAAGGTTGGAGGGAGGAGATGTCAATAGCACAGGTTATAAAGGGCTACAAGATTGTACTTTCTGAAAGGAGCCATCTACCTTCCATTTACAGATGAGAAAATGGTGACCTAGAACAGTTAAGTGACTTACTCAAAGTCACACAGTAAATAACAGAGAAAGATTTAAATTTGGGTCCTTGGACTCTTAGGTTTAACTTTGTGTCCAGTGTACTGTGGTGCCTTCCCATTACAGATCCATCAAAGTATTTCTTCCTTTGATACAGATCTTAGTCCCCCAATACCTTGGAAGATGTTCTTCATGAGTTCTTTTGGCCCTCAAGTGTTCAAACACTAAAAAGTTCAAACACTGTAAAGCTCTCCAACTTAGCTAGATGGATCCTTGGTCAACAATGCACGTGTTCATTAAACATTCACCTTGATAAGTAAGGACCACCAACACCTACATTAGCCCTGTGTAGTCCTGAAGAATGCAGAGGTACACGCTTCCATTCCTCAATGACACATCAGAGGATGGCTTTTACACATTTTCACCCTATTGAAGTCATGAATTCCTCAAGGATTAACTATCAGATCACAGGAAGAAATTGTCAATGAGCAACTTCAGATGAATCCATATCATCCTGTCTGTGAGAATAACATAACCTCCATGAAAGACAGTAATGCTATCAGAGAAAGGTTTCCAGGTTTTGATTCAGAAGAGCTCATATTATCTTAGTAAAGGCCTTGGGAAGAGGAAGGACTTACATATATTACTATTTCCATTTTACAGATGAGGAAACTGAGGCTCAGAGAGGTAGAATGAATTTCCCAGGGTAGTGTTTTTTGAAGCAGGACACAAACCATTAGAATGAGGTGATGCCACAGATATTGGAGAGTGAGAAGTAGGGCAAGAGGGAGGGAAGAACATTTGAGATTAGGGCAAGCAATCCTGGCCAACATCTAATTCTACGACTGGGGCTACACATCCTCTTCCTCCAAAGGAAACTCTTAGATTTCTACTTTCTGCGTTCAATTGATATATTGTATTGAATCTTTGCCCGAGTGTTGGGGAAGATTGGGCCCCTTTTCCCACTTATCTGTCCCTAGTGAATGACAGGATCAGGAAGAGGCCATCTTGGCTTCCAATTGGGCAATTCCTCATGTTCTCAGTCTGGAGAATGAGCAAATTCTTACTGTCAAGGGGAACAAGGCCAAAGTGGTCATTTCCAAGCTGAAAATGGAAAAAGAATGTTTTATCACTTGCTACATCAATGGCAGGGGCCAAAAGATACTCTGAAGACACATTAGAAGGAAGACAGCTGAGATAATAAAGTTCTCTCAGTCCAAGAGGCCCACAGCTGAGATTTATTTCCACAGTCAATGAAAGGGTAATGCTGGCTGGCCTGATATATATTCTAGGGGACAAATGTCTGCCACAAACACTGAAGACCCATAAGCCTCATTAGCAATCCTGGCTTCATTAGCCACCAGAGAAACATCAAAAGGTTTGTCACCAATGGCACAGGGAGAGAAGGGAGCCGAGCTGTCTCTCGGAAACCCCAGGACCCAACAACCTCTCTACAAAATTATAAAGAAACTATTTGAGCAAACCAAAACTTAAGGGAAGATAGAAAAAGAGAAGGTGAAACAGCATAGACCAGACCTGGGAAGACAGACTGGGCTGATGGGAGTGACTTTAGGAGCTCTGGAGAGACTGATCTAGGAGGGGAGGCCTTAAGGGGTGCAGAAGGCTACTGAATTCCTGATCATCTCCCTTTGCATATGCACATTTTGTTGCACATCATCCCTTATAGACAACACAAGCTGTTTCATTTTTTATGTCAACAAGCTGAACCAAAAAGCATTTACTAAGTGCCAACTATGTGCCAGGCACTGTGCTAAATGCTGCAGGTACAAAGAAAAGGAAAGCCACAAAGACAGTCCTTGTTCTTATAGAGTTTATGCGGGGGTAGCCTTAAGGCCACCTGTGACCCTCTGGGTCCTCAAGTGTGGCCCTTTAGGACCCAGAGGGCCACATAGGTTTGTTCTGTTAAGTTTGGATTCAGTCGAAGGACTGAACTTGAGGACCTAGAGGGTCATATGTGGGCTCAAAGCCAGAGGTTCCCCAATCCTGTTTTATGTCTCTCCCCAGAATTTACCACAATACCCAGTACCCAGTAAGTACCTAATAAACACTTTTTTGGTGAATAGGTTGACTGATTGAAGCTCCCTATTTAGGTATTGCACAATCTAACAAATTCAGGAGACCATCAACAAGCGGTGTTGGGAGACATACTCCTTGTCCTGAGATAAATGCGAAACACCCTGTTCCCAGGATCCAAAAGTGGGCAGAGAGTCCATCTACAATTTCTTTATCCTCATCAGCTCAACTTACCTGAAAGGTCAACACTCCTATCAGACCCAGGGCAGGGTAGACATGAGAGAAGACGCAAATCCCAATTCAGGCATATGGCCAGTGGTATAGTCTGGATGACACCTGCACCAGAGAAATTGTCAATCAGACTAACTTGGTTCATTGGAAGTTCAGCACTGTGCTACCTGATATTGGGGCTCAGGCTAAGAGTTGTCATGGGAGTCATGGAAAAGCACTAGACTTTTAGGTCAGAAAACTTTGGCTCTAGTCCTAAATCTGCCTCTGACTCAACGTACCTTTCTGGGCATCAGTTTCCTCATATGTAAGATAGGGCTACTACCCCTGCCCTCTCGACCTCACCAGGATTCGACGAAGATTCTATGAGATAATGAGTGTAAGAGTGCTTTGAAAAGCATGCAAGCTGTGATTTTCAAATCAAGAAAGGCATTATTGAAGATTAGAGGTGGTCTATATAGGAGTCAAGTAGGATGGGCATCCCACAGCTACCATCCAGCAAGACCCTCCTTAAGCAGCCTTACTACTGATGCTGAAGGATAACATTGGACAAGTAGAGTCATTTTTAAAAATGCAAATACCCCCTAGGGTAAAATATTAATATTAACGAGCTATTAACTGTCTTAACAGGTATTTGTTATTTAAATAATCACTTTGGAAATCAGCCAACTGGTGTGAAGTAGGGAAATTCTGAATGGGCCTACAGGGGAAAGATCAGAGGAAAGGCTCTTGGGACAAGGAGGCTCCCTCCAGTTTTTAGAAAAAGGGATAAAGACATAGATGTGGGGCAACTTGAAAACTGTATTCCAATTGTGTCTGCCTCTTCCACAGGCAATGTCTCTCACCTTGACTTTTCAGGCCATGGAAGGGGCTAGAATGAGAAAGTAACAAAATGAAAAATTAACAGAATTCACTACTGACTTACCCTCAGGAAAGTCTCAAATTAGAGAAGTTCTATTCAATATGAAGGACCACAACTAGGGTAGGGTGAACCTATCAAATCTCTCAAAGATTTAATTTACATGAAGTCCAAGCAAGGTCAAAAATCAAGGAGAAAGAGGAGAAAAGAGCAAAAAAAGGAGAGATGAAAAGAAAGGAGAGGAAAGGAAAAGAAAGGAGAGTGGAGAGGAGAAGTGGAGAGAAGAGGGGAGGAGAGGGAAAGGAAGGAGAGAAGAGAAGAGGAGAGGAGAGAAGAGAAAAAAGAAAATTCCCCAACAAGTGCATTGAGGCCTTCCCAACAGCTTCACTGGCAGCTTGCCCAGTGGTGGCCTGTGGGATGCCGCCCATTGATGGAAGAGCACTCTGCAGTCCTCAGCCCTCAGTACAGAAAGCTCAGCCCTCTTGCCCTCTCAAAATTATGCTGTTTGACTAGGAGCTGGAGATCTGTAGTTACTGCTCTTGAAAGCAACTGTTTCATCCTTTCTCCCGTGGTGACCTACGGCAGGGGTGCCCAGGGCTGACGAGAGCTAATGGCCAAGGGGAAAAGAGAAATAAAAACCCAGAAAGCTAAAATTAATGCTTCCTAAGAAAATATATTTAATTATTAAATGTTTAATGCTGGGCTTTCATCTAATGACTAAAACAGGCACTGAAAATAAATGCCAAAGAGGGCAGGAGAAGGTTGGCCATGACCCTCACCAATAACAGCAAATTATTTGTTCCTTCCCAAAGTGGTATTTTAGCCCAGCAAGCTACACGTATGATGTGACAGGATAATGTGTGTGTAACACACCCCTATAATAGAGCTGTCCCACAGGCACTGTTAGTCAGCTCACTATGCTGCTGAAGAAGCCACTTGGGGGGCAGGCAGTTTCCAGGGCTTCCCTAGAACTGTATTAGATTGGATCAGCCCTGCCACTACAACATCTTGGCAGGATCAACCCATAGTAGTCTGAAGTATCAAAACAGAGAATATTTTTTGTTTTAAATACTTTCCAGGTTAAAAGTCCAATTGCAGGGAAAAATAGAGCCAGGAGAAATAACTGGTTCCTTTTGGAAGGTATTTTATTTTTAGCCAATAATTCCAAAATGGCCCCATGCCCATCCCTTACTTTTCTGATATAGTCAAACCATAGGGAAATTCATAATACCAATGGAGATTACACTTCATACATCAGCCTCCCTGTGGTGGCCAGGAAAGCCTATTTGGGAGCCATCAATGACACTGGCACCAAAACCTACCACAAACTGTCAAAATTTGTTTTGGCATTTGGAGAATCAATAACCATCCAGTCTTTCTTTACATAAGATATAACAAGCTTGTCACTCATTCCATCTACCCCTTCAGTGTCCCAGGGCCATCACTTAGATTCTAGAAAGTTCAAAGCCTTCAAATTGACACTAAAAGAAATTAAGAGTCTCCAGATAAAGCCAGGAGAAAGCTCAGGAGCTACCCAGGTGATGTAGTCCATGGACATTGAGTCATCAAAGAAATCAATGAGTCATTTCAGAAACTGAATATCTTTTCAGAAAAGATAGAATAGTCCAATGGTTAATGGGATAGAAAGCCACTTATGGGTTGGGCTATAGTGCAGTTTCGCTTCAGGTCCTCAACCAAAAGGCTAGATGCCCCCCCGGTGTAGACTGAATTCTTGTTCAAGTATACAAGATAGACCTGACAGCCTTTGCAAACCCATCTGATCCTAAGATTCTGTAAACCATCAGTAGTCATTTGAAGGGTGTCAAATGCAAACCAAAGTTCTTCAGTAATTTTTCAGTTATGTCAGACTCTCCATGACTCCATTTGACATTTTGTTGGCAAAGATACTGTAGTAACTTGCGATTTCCTTCTCCAGCTCATTTTATAAATGAGGAAACTGAGGCAAATGGGGTTAAGTGACTTGTCCTGATTCACACAGCTACTAAGAGTCTGAGGCCAGATTTGAACTTGGGAAGATGAGTCTTCCTGATTCTATCCACTCAACATTCAATTTACTCTACTACTTAGCTGCCCAAAATTGCAACAAAAACTAGCTTGCTATGGCACCTGAAATTCTCTAAAGGTCATAAAGGCATTTCATAGGGTTAAGATATGGTAATATTTGGCAGAGAGATGCCCAAGGAGTTTGCTCAGGGACACTGTGGTTTTTCTCTACATACACATATTCTCTTCCCCCAGAGGACATGAGCTCCTTGAGATCAGGGACTGTTTCGATTTTATCTCTGCATCCCCACAGCCTGGCACATAGTAGGTACTTAATAAATACTTCTTGATTGATTTGTTGATTGATGTTTTTCTAATAACTCAACGAATAACTTACATGAATCAACTCTCATTTTAGAAAGTCTTTGGTACATTACTGGGCTGGATTGTGGAGTGGGTTGCTTCCTAATAATATCTCCACCCATTTTCACTGATCCTGAGGGATAACCAGATAAATACACAAGGTTGAGAGGGAAGAATCTCAGAGCATGAAACACAGCAAGGCCCCAGGCTGCGATGGTGAAGAGCCCTAAGAGGCCAGTGTGAGGGCTCTGAAATCTGTTGTTGAATGGAGCCAAGGAGCTCCGAAAGGAGGGAATGCATTATGATGGAAAGATCCCAAGGGTCTGAGTTAGGATACTTGAGCATAGACCCAGATCTATCCCTAATCCACTTTCTGAGTTTTCTTTTGAATTTCAGTTATCTCATCTGTGACATGAAAAGGTTAGACCACATGATTCGATGCCTCTTGGATCATGACATTCTGTAATTGTGTAATTCTATAAAAAGCAGGGGTTGAGGCTTCCAAAAATGAACCAGGTTTCCAATTTTGCCTTAGTGGGACTGTGGCTGCAAAACCTTCAGGATGTGTCTTATGGGTCAGAGTTGTGAGGACTTGACTTAGAAGATGAAGTGGTCTCTCAATTTCCTTCCCTATTAAAACAAGAAAAAAAATAGATGCACATATGAATGCTTTTATATATGTTTTATATGTGTGTATATATACACATGTACATACATACATATATAGACATATGTACCCACATATATATATATATATATATATATATATATATATATATATATATATATATATATATGTACAGGTGCTACAGTGGATAAAGTACTAGGCCTGAAGTCAAGACCTTTGTCCAAATTAACCTCAGATAATTACTAGCTGTGTGACCCTGAGCAAGTCACTTAACCCTGTTTGCTTTAGTTTGCTTTATCTATAAAATGAGTTAGAGAAGGAAGTGGCAAACTATTCTAGTATCTCTTCCAAGAGAACCCCAAATGAAATCATGAAGAGTTGGACAAGACTAACCCCAACAAAATCACATACATGGCTGACCTAGGGCTGCTTAGTACTGTTCTAGACCTGATTCTCCCCAGAGTATTTAAGGATAATTAGAAGAGACATCAGAGATCATCTCCTCTTACCCACAAAGAGGAATCCCTTTGAAGTTTTCCCAGCAAAACATATAAGCTTCCACTTGAAAACAATTCAGTTATGGAAAACTCATTACTTTCCAAGGCAATCTATTTCACTTTCAGACAGTGGTAATTGTTAGGAGAATTTCTCTCACCATGGGGCCCAAATCTTCACCTATGCAGCTTCTGCCCACTGGTCCTCATTCCACACTCTGGAGCCAAGCAGAATGGCCTAGCCCATTTTCCATACTGAGAGGCAGTTTGGCCCAAACATAGTGGGAAGAATGTTGGACTTGGGCTCAAATCACACCTCAGTTGCATATTATTTGTGTAAGCTTCTGACAGAGTCTGCTTCCTCACTATAAAAAGGAGGATTGTAATTCCTGCACTCCTTATATTTTGAGGATGTTACAAGGAAAGAATCTTACAAACTTTAGAGAACTATGTAGCTATGAATCAGTCCGTGACAAAACTTCAGATGCTTGAAATGATCAATTATGCATTCCTCTTTTGAAGACTAACCTCTCAGTTGCTCCATCTGGTCCTATATAGCATTTTCTCTAGCCCCACTATCTTAAAAAAAATGAATGTTTTCTTCACTAGTAATTTCCCACTATACCCTCCTATAAAACTTTTCCTTATATCAAAGAAAAACAGTGAAGCAAAACTGAGAAAAAATTTCCTAGCATATCAACATTCTTCTTATATAGTCTTCTTCCTTCCTACTGAGAGGAAGGAAGTGTTTCATCACCAGTATTCTGCGATCAGTCTTCAATCAATATTTATTAAGTGCCTATTATGTGGGTCAGGAAGAGTCAGACTTGATTGAAAACCAGCTGAACAAACATGTGTCAGGCACTGTGCTAAGCACTGGAGATACAAAAAGAGGCAAAAGACAATTTCTACTCTTAATGAGCTTACAATATAATGGGGAAGACAGCATGCAAACAAATATATATATATATATATATATATATATATATGTATGTATATACAAATATATATACGTATATATGTAATAAGCTACATATGAGATAAGGAAATAATGAACAGAGGAAAGGCACCAGAATTAAGAAAGGCTAAAAAAAATCCTGTCCTGTAAGAGATAGAATTCTAACTGGGATTTGAAGGAAGTCAGGGAAGACAGCGAGGAAAGAGAGGGGAGCGTGTTCCAGATATGGGGCACATCCAGAGAAAATGCGCAGAGCAGAGAGAAGGAAAGTCCTGTTGGAGAAACAGCCAGGAGGCCAATGTCACTGAGCTGAATAGTACATGTCAGGGAGGAAGACGTAACAAGACCAGAAAGGCAGAGGAGGCTGGGTTAGAATGGACTTGGGTGGCCCTTTGTATTTGATCTTGGAAACAATAGGGAGCCAAACCTGCCTTTCATCTGCTGCCATTTACATCATTTTCACCTTGTGTAAATGGCTTTCCTGGTCCTGCTTTCTTCCCCCTACATCAGGTTCTATGAGCATTCTTATGTTTCTATGAAAGGGAAGATCAACTAAACATCTCATGGGAGAAAATAAACCCCTCAGAGGGTGAGTTGCACTGATCCCATATCACCCAGCTGCCCCCACTGGGAGGATTTTGCAAATAATGCCTACTTACGAAAATCCAGGACAAAAATGGGAACTCTTATTTTAAAGACAAAGGTTCTAGGCAGGAGGCCTCTAGGTTAAAGTCAGGCAAGGTAACCTTTTTTGGGTCACCATATTAGGTCCAGTTGATTTCTTGCCTCTCTCTGGAGAATAACTACTACACGGTAAAAGTGCACACTACTTAAGAAAGGACATTCAAAGTCACAACCCATCCAATCAGGTCTCCAAACAGCATCCTAATTAGCATTACTCACACAATACAAATTGGGATTCTAAAAAAAAAAAACTTGAAAAAAGAGGCAACTTAAAGTGTTGCTTTGACTTGTAAAAATGATTTCAGGAGCTGTTAGAGCCTTTTCAGATCCAGGTCACCACAGACTCTCAAAACTGAAGGGGACCCCATTAGGTTATTTAGTCCAACCCCTGCCTGGAGAGGAAATCCCTCTAAAATCTCCTCAGCAGGTGGTCATCCATTTTTGCTTGATGGGGAACTCCTCTTGAAGACAC
>CM053772.1:250087218-250125160 GCA_028658325.1 Potorous gilbertii | reverse complement strand
AGGCGGTGTCCTGACATCAAGCCTAAATCTGCCTCTCTGTAGTTCTGCCCTCCGGAACTAAGAGGAATAGACCTGCTCCATCACCCCCATCATAGTCCTTCAAGCATTTGAACACAGAATGTTCTCAGTCAAAGCCTTTCTTCAGCCCATTTCCTTCGACCTTTCCTCAGACATCACAATTTCATTGAGGCCCTTCCCTCCTCTGTTCACACTGCTAGGGAAGCTCCCCACTTTGCTGATACCTTTCCAAAAGATCACAGAAAGCAACACACTGTGTGTGGAATGATGAGGACAGGGTCCAGTGAGAACACCACTTCCCATGCTCTGAACACTATCTTTGTTTACAAAGAAAGCAAGATATATAATCTTTTTAATGTCATGGATCCCCTGTGGCAGTCTGCTGAATCCCATGGATTCTTTTTCAGAATGATGTTTTTAAATAAAATAAAATGCATAGGATGACAAAGGAAGACAATTTTACTGAAATAGTTACCCAAGTATTTTTTAAAGTACACACAACAAGGTCATGGACTTCAAGTTAAGAACTCCTGCTCTAAGTTCTCATTGATATCTTTCTTGGCTATTACACTGCTGACTTACCTTGAGTTTAGAGTCACATGGAATATTTTCTAAACTTCTCTTTCCATCATACACTTGAAAAGTTGATTTTTGATGCAACATTTGGAGAGTATTTATACCTATACAAATCTCACCTTTTAAGATTCAATCCATTTTACAAGTCTATTTAAATCTTTACCATTATACACTCACTTATCTTTAGTTGTTTTCAGTCATGTCCAAATATTTGTGACCCCATTTGGGGTTTTCTTAGAAAATACCATGGAGTGCTTTGCCAGCTCATTTTACAGATCCAGAAATGGAAGTAAATAGGGTTAAGTGACTTGCCCAGAATCACACAGCTAATAAGTGTCTGAGACCAGATTTGAACACAAATCTCCCTGACTCTAGGCCCACTCCTCTATCCATTGAGTCACCTAGCTTCCCCTGGGCCATCTATGCCTTCATTGAAGTCATAGATAAACACTGGGATCAACAAAACAGAACCAAGATCCCTGAGGTCTTTGTTGGAGACCTCCCCTTAATGACTACTCTTTGGATTCTTTCCAGTTGTGAATTCATATAACTGTACCATTATCTACCTCACATCTTTCCAATCTTATATACAAAGATGGCACAAAAGATCCCAAACACAGGGTGAGTAGTCTCACATCTTAGCTATGCATTATTGACTGGCCCCAGAAAATGGAAACATCAGTGACATCTTTTCATTCTCTTCTGTAGGATTAAAACCCACTAAATTGGCTCTCGAACCTAAAGGGCAGTACTACTCTGACACAGTATCCTCTTTATTAGGAATGGTTTCCAAACAGAAGCAGAATTCTCAAAGTAGGCCACACTAATGCATGACCAAGTTTTTGAGTAAGCTCATGGTTCAATGTGATTGGAAAAGGCTGTGAGTAAAATAAGAAAGCGCTGACCCAGACGTGCCATGGACACTTTATTTTTCTGATAGTAAGAAGGTTTGTAGGGTAGCAAGACTCAAAGTCATAAAGACCTAGGTTCATGTCTGGACTGACATTGGGTGTGACCCTGAACAAGTCACTTAACCTTAATTCTTAAGGCAATTCTCAAAAATGACCAGGTGAATAGAAAGTTATTTTTCATGGTGCACCAATCTATGCATACAGTGATCCCACCTCCTCCTTAATGATGATAGCTAGCATATTTATATATCATCTTAAGATCTGAAAAGAGGTTTACAAATATCTTATTTGGTTCTCCCAACAATGCTGAGACACAGGTGTTACATATTATCCATGTTTTACAGATAAGGAAACTAAGGCTAACAGTTCAAATTCAACCTCAGATATCTACTAGCTATATAATCCTGAGCAAGTCATTTAACTTCTTAATTTCCTCAACTGTAAAATGGGGCTATTAAGAACACTTACCTCCCAGTGTTGTTGTGAGGACAGAAGGAGATATTTCACAATGCTTTATAAATGCTAATCAGTATTTTCATTATCTATCCTTCGTGCTTATGTCATTATCCCTTGTTCCATAGCTACATGCATATTTGTCCTCCACCCCATTAGTTTATAAGCTCCTTGAGAGCAGATTTCCCCTGGCTTCCATGTCATATCTTTATTTCTTCAGGTTGTCCAATACCTAACAGATGCTTTGACCTTGGACATTTTATTTCTAGCACTACCTGTGATTTAAGAACCACTGACTTGGTAGAAGGTAAACTCCTCTAGGTCAGCACCTAACAGAGTTCCTGGCATCTAGTGGGTGATTGATGAATAGCTGTTGATTGAGTGAAAGTCAAAGGGAAGGCATCATGGTTCAGTGGAAAAATCCCTGGTTCTGGAGTGAGAGGACAGGGGTTCTTATCCTAATGATAATGCTTTACTGCCAGAGTAAAGCAAATCTTTTTACTTCTCTGGGCCTTAGCTTTCTTATAGTCCTGTTTGAGAACAAAGGACAAAAACTAACCAATTTTCTTATTGATAAAATGAAGGGTCTGGGTTAGTTGGCTTCTGAGGGCTCTTCCAGTTCTCAGTCTATATCTTTATCTGACTGTCACCTAATAGATAAGTGATGGAATGTACCAATAAGGCTATTACTGGAGGCTGGTGGGATACCAACACTATAAGGGTATAAAGTCCCATTACAGCTTATTAAAGGAGTTAGCAAAGTATTGGCATTCATGACTCTGAGTCAGCTTGGGAAGGAGTATGTGCAATGGCTGGCAGCAGCTGGCCCTAAAACTGACTGGCCAGGCCTCAAATGCCCAGTTCAAAGGAGTCCTATAACTGAAAACAAGAGTTGGAAATTTTAGAATCATTCCTTGGTTTAGCCACATGGAGGCCACTGAGGTATTTAGGGAGAATGAAAATAGAGGTGCCATGACCTCCTTCCTAGCTAGGATGTGGATCAAGATCCATACAGCCATGGCCCAATAAGAAAGCTCATGGTCTTGAAATAGGCAGTATTGTTCTTCAATCAAGCATCTGAATCATAGCGTTATAAGCAAACACTTAGAACACCCAGTTTCTACAAGAGTTCTAGAGAAAAGTATTTCCTTCTCCTGATAGGTAAAAAAAAGGCAACATAATGCTTCTACTGCGGTAATAATTCAGAAAATTCTCTGCAAGGGGGGAAACAGCCCAGACCCTGGCATGATCTTTCATACTGAAAGCCGTGAGCCAAAAATACATTTCCTAGAAAACAGCACAGTAGGGACTCTATTCACAAGAATGAAATGCAAATTATTCAAACGAGGTTTTTTGCATACTATCCCCAGGAAGTCTGCCTTTATAAAGGCAAGCAAAATAGAAAGGCAAGGTTTCAAGCATGGACACAATCACACTTTAAAACATCACCTTCCCAACAAATGCCCATATGAACTTGGATTGTAGCCAATCCCAGTTTGCTAAGAAGATAGAAGAATTCTTAGTGGGGAATTCTAGTTAGAGTCACTCTTATAAGCAAACAGAGTGAGCCTCTTTTGTAAATGGATAGAGTACACTGACCATCATCACTAGGCTTTAGGTCATTTTTAAGAGCTGGGATGAATTTACACTGAACATCTACTTCCTCACACTATGTTCCCTTTAACATCAATTGCATCCATTCATGACAGTGGCTGGCACTGAAGGGATGCTTTTTTGTTATCCCATTCATAAACTTGGGGTTATTTAGCACAAAGTGGAAATTATTCACTGAATATGATCTAGAATGCATTTATTCCACCACAATTTGTTATAAACAGGTTTTCCGAGGGCAATGGACTATCTCACTTTTGCCTTTGTGTCTATCCCCTGCGTATCCATAGTGTCTGGCACATAGGAGGCACTTAATAAGTGCTTATTAATTGATTGTCCCAGGTAACATAGGTAAATGACAGAGCAAGGATTTGAACTCAGGTTCTTTGACTCTAAGGAAAGAATTCTTCCCACTGTCCAGCGTTGAAAAGTGAAATCAGCAGAGCAGTTAGGGAATCATCTCCTACTCATTGAATCTATCAGTTCCTTCAAGACAGTTCAAGCATCCTTTAAAAGGAAGTCTTTCTTGATATCTCCAAGTTCTCCAATCCTCTCTCCCTCTATAACTGTCTCATATTTTACTAGCTTATGTTTATGAATATTTATTCTATCTAGACTGCCACATATACACACATACAACTTATACATGTTATCTCCCCTGATAGAATGGAAATTCTTTGAGGGCAGGGACTGTTTGTTTTTTTAATCTTTTTCAATCTTTTTTTAATCTTTAATCCCCATCCCTTAGCCAAGCACATAACAGGCCCTTAATAAACATATGTTGATTAATTCTTCAGTCATAGACTGAACTAGATGGCTTTGAGATTTGAGATTCTGTTATTCTAGCATGAGAAATATGTTTTAGAGACATCACATATACATTCAAATTCACATATACATTCAAATTCATGTTGTATGTAACAACCTGTTAAAAATGTTTTGGTTTTGGTTTTTTTTGCTTTTAATTGAGTCAATCCAATTAGCTATAAAGTGAGTTATTTCAGCAATATGTGAACTGGGAATTGACAGAAGTACAGACTGATTTTCCAAGGGATAGGAGAATTGCAGACCAAATTGCCAACATTTACTGCATTATGGAGAAAACAAGAGTTCCAGAACTTTGCTTCACTAACTACACTAAAATCTTTGACTGTGTGGATCACAAATGTGGCAAGTCCTCCAAGAGATGGAAGTACCAGATCACCTTACTTGTCTCCCAAGGAACCTCAATACAGGTCACAAAGCAATAGTTAGAACCCAACATGGAACAAAGGATTGGTTTAAGATCAGAAAACAGGATGACAAGATTGTATGTTGTCACCTTATTTATTTAACTTATACACAGAGTACATCATGTGAAACAGATGAAACAAAAGCTGCAATTAAGGTTGCTGGAGAAATATCAACCATGTCAGATATGCAGATGCTATCACTCTGATGACAGAAAGTGAAAGGAATTAAGAAACCTCTGATGAGGGTGAAAAAAGAAAAAGTAAAAGTGGCTTGAAATTTAACATCACACACACACACACACAAAAACCTAAGATGGTGGTAGCAAGTCCCATCATAGAAGAAGAAATGGAAGTAGCATCAGATTTTATATTCTTGGGCTCAAAAATTACTGCAGATGATGATGATAGCCATGGAATTAAAAAATATTTGTTCCTCAGAAGGAAAGCTATGGCAAATCTGGACAGCATAAAAGTAGAGACATCACCTTGCCCACAAAGGTCCTTCTAGTCAAAGCTATGGTTTTTCCAGTAATAATAAATGGCCGTGAGAGTTGGTAAGCAAAACTGAGCACTACAGAAATAATACTTTAAAATGTGGTGCTGGAGAAGACTTTTTGAGAGTCTGTTGGACAGTAAAGAGATCAAATTAATCAATAATTAAATAAATTAATTTAGGCTGTTCACTGGAGAAGTAAATGCTGAAGCTTCAATATATTGGTCACAATGAGAAGACAGGACTCATTGGAAAAGATCCTGAGGTTAGGAGAGATTGAAGGTAAATGGAAAAGGGAACTGTAGAGGATGACATGGACATGGAAACAACAAACATCAACTTGGATAGACTTGAGAGATAGTGGAGGATAGAAGGGCCTGGCATGCTATGGTCCATGGAGTCATGAAGAGTCAGATATAACAGGGTCTGTTTTATTTTTGCCTCTCTACTCCCCAGTATCTGGCTCTGGGCCTGGTAGAAAGGAGGAGCTTTATCAAGCTTTCTGCAGTGAAATGGAATTGATTCTATGTCTTTAGTCCATAGGAAAACTGCTTCCAGGTGAAATGTGGCTCAGTGAAGACTTTCACTGGCACTTCTTCCATATTTTTGTCAGACCTAGGCTCTGTCTTGACTATGGGAATGAGACCTCAAAAGCACAATACAATAGCTGCATGAACATACATCTGAATTCAATATATAGCTCCATCTAGCCATCTATCCTCTAGACTCCACCTAGAAAATTCTACAACAGGACAGGTCAGTGATTTGGGAGGTAGAAGAGAGAAGTTACATTCCCATTGGCTTATAGAAATTCCATTCTAGAAGGAACATTATGTCATCTAGTACAACCCCTTCATTTTACAAATGAGGAAACTGAGACTGGATTTCACCCCATGGAGATGAATCTTCCTGACTCCAGACCTGGCACTCTATAGACTGGGATTGATCCCTAGGTTATTTGGTTGACTAACACCCTAGGGATCACATACAGTTTCCTCTCCCTCAGTACTAGTAACACTTTCCTTGAGGCTGTCTGTTCTGCTTAGTTTGCTCACTTAGTTTGAGATGAGAACTCGTGAATGATGCTCCTGTACCTAACCTCCTAAGTAGAAAAAGACAATTTTGATTTCCTAGAAAGGGTGATACCACAATCTAGCCCTATAGCCAGAGAAGGAAGAAAACTGGGGCTTGCCTTGAATGGGGTCCAAAATTTGAAACTGTTGAGACTTTGCAACCTTATAGGATGAAAAGGAGATTTTCCTGAGCAGTGTGTCTCTTAGAGTAAGAGCAAGATTGCCCATATGACCCCTATAGCTAGGGAGTGAAGACAATCTGGACTTGTCATCCCCTTTATAAGAGTGAGTTTTTTCGATAGGTCCAATGGGAAGGCAAGTGCCTTACTAGAAGCAATAAAGTATACTTGCCTTCTGGGAGGAGTCTAAGCCATGGCAAAGGACAGGAGGAAGGTATTATGAGAATTGCTGTGTAGAGCCCTGTGGGAGAGGTAGGTATTCACCACCATGTAAATGTTGGTCCAATAGTTACCCCAAAGTTAGTTCCTTCCAAGAGGAACTACAATGATTCATATGATATATTTTCTATATTGGTTACGGGCTTCTGTGAATCCATTTTTCTGCATTTCTTTAGCATGAAATGTGAATGGCAGTATGGTGCAATAGAAAGTGCAATGGACTTTTCCTCTGAATTTGGAATCATGAGATCTGACTGATTATTGGCTTGGTCACATTCTACCTCTGTAATCTTGGGAAAATCATGGTAGCTTCTCAAGGTTTGTTTCTTGTGAATGGGGTCGAAAGGATGACCTCTGAGGTCTCTTCCAATTGATTTCATGAAATAAAGGCTATCCTATACCAGCTATATATCTGTTACCTTAGGTGCTTGTATGGGAGAAAAAAAGAGGACAGGGGAAGAGGAAGGGAAAGGAAAGGACAGAAGGTGAAAAGAAAACAAAATAAAAGGAGAACAGGGAGGAAAGGAGAAAGAATAGAAGAGGGAAAAGAAAAAAGAGAAGAGGAAGAGGAAGGTATGGAAAAAAAAGATAGAAACAGATTAGAAAGTGATACGTTGTTCAGGCACATATAGGAATTTCCTTGCCATTTTTTATTCTGTAACACATTCCAAATTTGAATGAACCATGGATCAGGGTCTTAACTTATACACTTCAAACCCATTCCAAGAGCCATAGTCAGTCTCTTTATTTTCCCAAACAAAGCTTTGGCTGCTAATGGCAAGAGAGTAGAATATCTGAATTCTTAGCAACACTGTCTGAACACTAACTACCTAATCAAGTCTACTTCTGGCTAATGGTCAAAGGTTTGACATTCATAAAATTCAATTCATAACAGCTACTATCCCTCCCATCCACAGACCATGGCATCTGTGCCTTAGGAGACACTTCTCTATTCCTGTGTTGACAACTACTTTATCAAGAACTTTAGAAGCAATTTAGATACTGCATTGGTACTATCTATGGCAAGTCCAAGATACCAGTGTCTTCAGGATCCTATATGCTGTAAATAATAAAGCCCAAGATGGTAAGAATTCTATTACTGGGCTCCAACAATGGCCATCACCCTTTAATTGCAGGAGTGCTTTCTTTTATTCATTTCTCCATTTAAATTGCTTTCCCCTCCCTGGAGAACTTGTACTTCCGAAAAGGCCATATTTTATCCAAGTTTTTATTGCAAGCCCGTGAATAGCTGAAATCCCAGCTGGACACTCATTCTTTCTCTACATCTTAGTCTCTTCTGCTGGATTTGACCTGACTCCCCTGAGCTCAACCTTGCGTCATTCAGAAAAATCATTCAAATAGTTTTCACCTCAAAGGGTTCATTGAGGGTTGTTCTGTCCTGTCCTCCCTCTTTCCCAGCTCGCCGCATTGAATGAGGTCTGCTCTGATTAGCATAGCATCCAGCCAACTTTTGTCTGTTTTACCATCAAGGACAATGTTTCCACCTGTACCAGGAGGTTTATAAGTCTACCAGCTGGAAACGTTTTCTGCCAAAACAATGAGGGAAAGTTTGCAGGGGAGGGGGAGAAGGTGGGAGCAGGGGTCGACCAAGTACTTGTTCACAGAAGCTTCTGCCTCAACAGACCTTGAGTCAGACTGAATGATGTGCCGCTCCAGATAACACAAAAGCTTCTGCGGAAGAGCGTGCCTGACTGAAAGCTGGCATAGACAAGAAGAGCCTGAATGGAAAAATACAAATGACATATCTTCTCTTTAACCACCTCCCCTCCAAAGCTGGCTTTGCCATTCAAACTGCTCAAGAAGGGGTTGAGATCCATTCCTAGGGCTCAGAGCAGAAAAGAAAGTAGGAAATAGTTTGAGGAGGGGAGAGGTAAAAGGAGAAATTGAAGGAATATTATAGTCAGGCAAAAGACATAGATTTAGAGATGGAAAGGAGAAGAGAGGGCATTTGGTCCAACTCTTCTCCCCTTTGTTTAGGAGGCAAAGAAAGTGAGACCCAGAGAAATCAAATCACTTGCCCAATGGTAGTAGCAGAACCAGGATTTGAACTCAGGTCTTCAGGTTCCAAATCTAGCACCCTTTCCACTGTATCATACTATGCTAGCAGGGTCTCCTGGTATTAAACAGTTGGGGCCACTTGTTTGGAATTTTAACTAAATAGAAAACTTGAGATGGGATTTTTCCCATCAATACTAACTGGCTGATAGATTTATCAAGTACTATGCTCAATACTTGCTTAATTGAATTTGATTCCATTCCACAAAGATTGACAAAGTACCAAAGTCACTGCACTTCAATAACTGGAGATACAAAGACAAATTCAGCACTCTGAGCTTTGAAGAAGCTTACATTCTGCCCCAAAGAATGTGTACAGTTAAGTAAATACAAGATAATCTAGGAAAAGAGAAATTCCTAGCAGCTAGGGAGATTCAAGATGACTTTATGAAGAAGGTAGCACCCAACATGGAGTACAAGGATTTGAGGCAAAAGTAAGGATGAAATGTAATCAAAGAGTGGAGACACGCACCCAGGCAGGAACTTGAGTGTCATGTCCAGGGGCAGACTAGTTGCACTAGAATGTAGAGTCGGTGAAGAAAAGTGGTATTAAATATGTCTGTCAAGATAGGATGCCTCTAGATTGTAGAACATCCCCAGTCAAGATAGGGGAGTTTATATTTTTCTCTCAAGGCAATAGGGAGCCATGGAAGATTTTGAATAAGGAGTGACGCAATCCAATGTGCATTCTAGGAAGATGATTTCAGCAGTTATGGGGTCATGAGTCAATGAAAGGAGAGACTGGGAGCAGGAAGAGCAAATAAGAGATGGTTACAGAAATTCAAATGAGAGACAATGAGGGCCAAAACAGGTGGTAGAAAAAGTGTGAATGGAGAGAGATAGCCATAGGTGAGAGATGTTGTGGAGGCAGATTCAAGGGAAGAATCAAGAATGACTCCAGGGTTGCACAACTGTGTGAGTAGCAAGAGACATAAGGAAGCTTTGGTGAAAAATAAGTTTCAGAGGGAAAGAAGTCAGTTCTGTTTCAGACATACTGAGTTTGAGATACTCGTGGAATGTCAATGAGATGCTGTCTCGTAAGCAGTTGTGGATGCCAGACTTGAGCTCAAAAAAGCCACTAAGCTAAATTTCTAGATTAAGAAATCAGATGGGGAGATATGAGATTTAAGGCCAGAGAAAAATGAGGTCATCAAAAGAGGGAACGTAGAGAGCATTCTCATATACTTAGTTCCAATGAATTCCCACGTCAAAAAAAAATCCATGCTATTCTTTTTGCAAAAATGGTTATTTGTACCTTCCTTATAAAAGCTGCTTGCTAGCAAAACATGGATAGATCAAATGAACTATATTAAATGAGAAAGCATAAGCCAAACCAAAATGCTAGGCTAAGGGAGATTGTCTCATTGCCAAAGGAAAAAAGAAAACTCCCTTCATTGTTGGAAACAACCCACTTGAAAACAATCATTTCTCAGCAATGGTTACTCCCAGTACTATTCAAGCAACTTCTAACCAATCATTCCTTCTGAACTTAGTCCAAATTAAAAGTGTTCCCTTTAATTACAAATATAAAGAAACCTTCTTTTCAAACCTTTCTGGGAAACAGAAACTAAATGTTGAAAGAGCAGCAAAGTATAGGTAGAGGAAAAGGAATAAATTAGTAATGAATTGGGGTGAGGGTTGGAAGTCAGAGGTTGTTTTAGTCTTCTCTTTGGACCACTAGCCCTTACACATGTGCCTGGCGCATAGTAGGTATTTAACAAATACTCATTGATTGATTGCTTCATAGGACCTTGTTGTCACTAAATAAGACAAAAGCACAGTCAGGTGCTTATTAAGAACAATAACTCGGGTATTTTAGTGAGTTGCAAGATCAATATGAGTCCACAGTATAACGTGGCAGCAAAAGCATTGTCCTAGGCCACATATGAATGTCCCAGAAAAGGTAGGCGATGTTCAATTGAGGTCCAGTACAGACTGGACATAGACTCATTGATATACTGAAGAAAGAATTCTTCAACAAACTCAGATCATGGCAGATTAACATCCTGAGATTTTTAGGGATAAGATTACCAGACTTAGATCAAGGGAATGCTACAGATACCATTTGATTGGAAGCTCCTTAAGGGCAGGGACTGTCTTTTGCCTATTTTGGTATGGCCAGTATTCAGCACAGTTCTTGGAACATAGCAGGTGCTCGATAAAACTTTTATTGAATGAATTTTTCTAAATTTTAGCAAAATATTTGGCAAAGACTTTCATGTGATTGTTGTGGCAAGATGAAAGTATAGTTACGTAGATTTGAACCTGGCTTAAGTATGGGGTAATGGAACCCACTGAGTCGTCATTAAAATTCAATGACAACTTGGAAGGTGTGCTCCATGGAGTTAGTCTTGGTCCTTTGCGGACAGATAATTTTCATCAATAACTTAGATAAAAGAATACATTGCTGTACCAAATTTGCAAATGACACAAAGCTGGCAAGGATAAATAACACTTCTGATGGCATGGTCATGATCCAAAAAGATCTTGGCTGTCTAGATTGTTGGACTGAATCTTAAAAGGTGAAATTTAATAGAAACAAATAGAAAGTTTTACTCTTCAGAAATCTGATTCAAAAATACAAAATGGAGAAGGTATGCGTAGAAATGAATTCCTCAGGGGGTTGGGGAGAGATGTAGGAATATGAGTATTATTTCCTCAAGCTCAATATGAGTGAGCAGTGTGTTGAAGCAGCCAAATAGTCAAGAGATATGTGCCACACAGAGCTCAGGAAAAAGGAAGTAGGTTGCAGTCGGTTTGCCCTTTGCCTTGGTAGATTATATTTCCTAGGATTATAGATTCAAAGATGAAAGGCACCTTCAAGTCATCTGGTATACATCATATAAACTTCACTCTCAGGCTGAGGAAACTGAGGTCTAGACAAGGTAAAGTGATTTGTTTGAGGGTACTGAGCAGTCCTCTGACTGCAAATCAAGCAAATTAGTAAAACACTGTCTTCAGTTTTAGTCAACATATTTTAGAAAATATATTAATAAGATGGACTGATTCCATGGCATGATGATCCAGATGATAAAGAGCCTCAATGTCATGCTACATGAGGAGAGTTTAAAGGAAGTGGAAAAGAAAAGACGTGATAGAAAGAGGAATATCAACACTGTCTTCCAGAATTTGAAGCATGGTTGTGAGGAACAATGGATAGCATTTGTGACCTCATAGGACAGAACTAGGAGTAAAGAGAGGAAGATTTAGGTTTGAGGTAGGAGAAGATGCCTGACAATGAGAATTAGGATTTATTAATTCAGCGAGCACTCATTAAACACTTATTATATGACTAGCATTGTGTTGAGTTCTGGAGATACAGAGGCAGGAACTAAGGGCTTTATATTCTACTGGGAGAAAAAGAATATCATAGATAAATTCCTGTTCCACCACAAAGAGAAATCATTGTGCTGTGCCAGGGTAGTGGAGTCACGTACACAGACTAGAGGAACACTGAATGTGTATGTAATAGATGGAGTTTTTCATCAGGTATGGGCTGGCCTATACCGTCATCAATATCTTTCCAATTTGAGGTTCTGTGATGCTATGACAGGGAGAACAAAAGAAGCCACAGGGTTCAGGTGGATAACAGCTCTCATATACATAATGCTTCTTTTTACAAAGCACTTTCAATAAATTTATGAGGAGACATTTCAAATATAACGATCTCCACTTTACAGATGGGGAAACTAGGTCTCAGTTAATCTAAAGGATTTGGTAAAGGTCACAAGACAAGTTAGTAGTGGATCTGTGATGAGAACCCAGGTCTTCTCCAAGCCCAATGTTTCATCCAAAATATGAGACTGTCTTTCAATCCAGCATCTGAAAGGTGCTACACTGGAAGTCCACATAGGAACATGGGCACACTACACAAAGTCCAAGAAAATGAAGAGTCCAGGAAAACTGTAACATAAGATCAGGGACTGATAAAGATGGAAAATGACCAAAGGGCTCAGTGAAGCAGGAGGTGTGACGGTTACAGAGTTCTGTCCTGAGGTGAGCAGTCCTGCCACATGCCTACATAGAGGTATGCCTATATACTGGTATGCCTATATACCTGTCTTTTAGACCTAGGTAACCTGTCACCCCTGCTCAACCCTGCCTGACTCAGCCAACTCCTCCGTGATAATACCATAATTAGAGAGCCCCAGAAAGGCACAGAAATCTGGTGAAATATATGGTAACAATGACACTTCCCTGGAGATAGCATACATTGGTAGCCTTAACTGAGGCTTTCAAATGAGTGTGGACCATTCCTGATTGCCCATAGATACTGTGATTATCAACAATCTTGTTAACATTTGTTGGATCTGATAGTTTACAAGAGTCGGCCCAGCTAAGCTTCTGAGCTCAGGAAAAGTGCCAAGAAACTGCCTGGTTTTCTCAGGACAATTCCATGGATCAGCCTGCATTGATGCTTGATACATCCTCTGGTGCCAATGGCCTCATCTTCCACCAAAGACTGAATCTGTGATGATAGTCATTCAGATCCAGCCTAGGCTGCCTTCATGAAAAGTGAATGCTTTGAGATTTTGGCCCATCACCCTAAGGGTTTAAGCCCCTAACTTCATGGAACAAATCCTTATATTGAGGGAAGTTTGGACTCAAGGGACTGCACTTGAGGATTTAGAGGTCCACATGTGACCTCGAGGCCACAGGTTCCCCACCCCTGGAAGGCATAGATCTAGATGTAGTATTTTGGTCTTAAAGTACAGTTAAGTGTCACCAGGAAAGTAAAAGGGTATATCCTAGTTAGCTGAAGAAGAACTCTCCCCAGGCAAGTCCTAGGGTAACATCTCTTCTAGGATTGGATTAGAAAGGTGTAGATAGATGTCAAAAGAAAGGAAGGTTGAGAGAATTAAAGGGCTAGGGAGATCTGGCTTTAGTGGCAGGGGCTGAGACATAGAGCTCCTCATCTAGAATTTGCCTCCCTCTGATGCTGGGAGCAAGGGCCCGGCTATAGAGACCCTGACGACAGAGCATTTCATTCTTTTCGGTTGAGCAGTGATTAAGCTCCTATCCATTACCACCTTCTGCTCTCCATTCACATACCACCATCCTCTCACTTAGACTATTGCAAGAGCCTCCCAATTACTGTCCCTGCCTTCAGTCCCCACCCACTCCTTTCCATTCCATCCTCCACTCAACTGTCAATTACTCTGCTAAAGCACAAGCCTGTCCACATCACACCCTCCTTCACTGAATTCCAATAGCTCCCTATTATCTCTAGAATCAAATACAAATTCCTCTGTTGAGCAGTTAAATCAATCAGTCAATTAAGTATGTTGAAGTAACTACTATGTGCCAGGCACTGTGCACTAAAAGAGGCAAAAGACAGCCCCTGCCCCCAAGGAGCTTACAACCTACTGACAGCTTGGCTCCAAGCTATCTTTCCCATCTTGTTATGCATCCTTCACTCTACAATCCAGTCAAACTAGCTTCCTCACCACTCTTCATATATGACTCTACATCTTCTACCCCCATGCCCATGACCTCTGAGCCTGTGCTCCCTTCTCACTTCTGTCTTAAGCAATTCCCTACTTTCCTCCAAAGCTCAGGTCCAGTTCCACCCTCTGCATGAAACCTTTTCTGTGGAGGAAAACACATTAATGCACTGCTGGTGGAGTTGTGAACTGGTCCAGCAATTCTGGAAAGCAAGTTGGAACTCTGCCCCAAAAGTTACTAAATTTGCACCAGACCCAGAAATACCACTGTTATGCATATCACTTTGACCTAGTCTCTACCTTCAAGAGGTTAAGGTAAAGGAAAAAAGAACTATGTACAAAAATATTTATAGCATATCATTTTTGTGATGACAAAGAACTGGAAATTAAGGGGGGGAAACTTATCAATTGGAAAATGGTGGGAAAAAATGTGCTACATGAATGTAATGGATTACTGTTATGCTATAAGAAATGATGAGAGAAATGGTTTCAGAGACACCCAAGAAGAATATGAATTGATGAAGTGTGAAGGTAGCAGGACCTATACAACATTGTAAAGTCATACAACTTCAAAAATCTTAATGAATCTGATGAACCCAAAGAGGACCAACGATGAAACATACATATTGTCGACCTCCTAACAGAGAGGTTGCACCTCAGGGTGCTGACTAAACATGGGATGGTGCAAGATTTGGTTTTGCTTTACTAAGTATATTTGTTACAGGAGTTTTGCTTTTCCTTTTTTCCTAGTACGGGACGTAGTAGAATAGAGAGAAAAGAGATTTTTGGTTAACTGAAATAATATGAACTTTTTAAAAACAAACCTTTCCTGAACTCCCCAAATGTTAGTGTCTTTCCTGACCAAATAACCTTATTCTAATTTTACATAGACTGTATACATTCATTTGGTCTCTCCAGATAGAATATAGTCCCCTTGGAAGAAAGAACTATTTCATTATATACCCTCAGTGCAATTTTGTTTTTATTATTCACATCTTAAAACAGTCCCTAACACATCACAGGCGTTTAATAAATGCTTGGTGATTGCAGGTACTACGCAAGGTTGAGGATAAAAGAGGTAAATAAAAAAAAAAAGATCCCTGCATGAAGAAGGTAAAGGAGATAGTAGACAAAAAACTCTAGGAATATTTGGGGGAGGTTAGTTTTAGAAATTATCATGCAGCATAATTAGAGTAAAACGTACATATTTCATGCGCTAGTTTGCAGAACAATGGGTAATTTGCCATGGATTGCTGAAAACTAAGCACAAATTTCATTAAATGTTATGCAAATATGGTATCTGTGTGGGAGAGGGGAAGAAAATTCAGTATATTAACAATATAAGAAATGCAGTAGATCCAAGGGGAAAAGTAAATTGTGGGAAAGTAGAAAATTTCATAATCAGGAGAGGACTCACAGGAATAAAAATGGGTTGAATTGAGGCATTATCCAACCTTTAATGGAGAGGGACAGACTTTAGGGGAGGAGGTTACCAGAGGATGGGATCTCACTGGGGTCCAAATAATAGCAAAGAGATCTGTCTGGGGAAAGCAGAGACCAAGTACAAGCAATTCAAAGACCTTTATAATCTGTCTCCAACCAATCTCCTCCTCAGACTCATTTCCCACTATTCTTCTTCCATCACTCTATATTCCAGCCAAATTAAACTTCTTGCTGCTTTTCCCCATAATGCATCATTCCATCATCTGTGCTCCTACCTTTGCATAGGCTGTCCCCACCTCTGCTAAGCTTGGAATGGTCACTTTCACCTCTTGGGATCCTTAGCTCCATTCAAGATTCAGCATGAGAAGCATCTCCTACATAGGCCTTTGTTGACATTCCCAAATATCAGCAATTCCCCTCCTTGCCAAAACTATTTTGGGTTTACTTTGATTACATATATATTGAATTTATTTATCTGTGTACATGTTATCTCCTCCAAGTACAGCATGAGGAGAAGCTCTACGAAGGCAGGAACTATTTTTGTATTTGTCTTTATATCCCCAACGTGCCACACAGTGCCTATGCATAGTAAGCATTCAGTTAGTGCATGGTGAAACAAATTGTATTAAATCAGAGGAAAAATACACTCATTGAAAAAAATAAGGCTGAGATAAAATAGAGAGGAATCAGTAACAAATGGCAAACAAGATCAGGGATACACTGCCTGCCACATTGAGTTTGTATGCCCAGTTTTCTTTGGCATACGACTAATTTTAGGTGCAAGCACCCCTATTTCTTTCCCATTTACATCTATGTATCCTTGGAGGCTGAGGCTCTGGTATCTACTGACCTTCATAAGAAATTTTGTCCCTTCCTCTTTTGCCTTTTACACTAAAAAAAATTCTCAGATTGCTATCATTTGCTATTTTCAATCTTTTTTCTGAATATGATCATTTGGAAAGATTAACAAGGGACAGTGCTAACTGAGTAGGGAGGATGAACCAAGGCAAATCAAACTGTGTGTCATTTTCATCTCTCACCCCTACAGCTCTAGAGGCAATGGGTTAGAATGGACCTCAAGAGGAAGAAGCTCTTAGATAAATACAGGATAACGGTTAAAGGCCCCAGAGGCAGAATATCTCTATTCAAGTATGCCTCTGACCTATCCTGGCCACATGAGCCTAGACAAGCTCATGCCTCTCAGTACACCCGCACAACTCTATAACATAAAAATAAATTGCAGAGCAGTTGCATTGGTAGATGGAAGTTCTTCACAGGACCATAAACTAGTAAATGAGTGAATTAGTGAATGAATTCCAATGCTTTTCTATTATCTTTAGAATTAATAAGATCAAAGGAGCTAAGATGCAAGGAAAATAGGCTATGCTAAAGGGAGGAGGTAGGGATCTGTCCCCTACTTTGTCTTGTTTCTGGGGGTCAGGTATATGGGATGATAGTATTTGTTTTCCTTGGGTCTTTTTGAGGGATTCAGTAAGAGAGTATTATGTTCTCTTAAATGGACTGTTCCTCTGAATCAAAGTTTCACTATTCATAATGTATATCCCAGGTCAATCATCTTGATTCATGGCTCTGGTCAGAAATATTCTCTATGGTAGCCCTGTCATTTCTTAGCATTTAAGATGTAGTTCTACGAAAGTAAATGTTTAAGGTGAATCACCCATTACGCCACAGAGAAAAGGGCCCTTGTCATAACTGTAGGAAACACAGGGGCAGGATTTGACCCAATCTAAATAGAGCCCTTAAAATGTTCTTAAAAGAGAAACCAAAAACCAGGGAGAAATAGCTGTTCTCTTGATGGAGTTTAAAATATAAAATGTACTTGGCTTCATTTTCAAGAAAACATTGACCATAATACCAAACTGCATATTTTTTCCTTTCTCTTTCTTTCTTTGTCCCTTTTTTGCCCTCTCCTTTGTTCCTTTCCTTCCTTCTTTCTTTCTTCTTTCTTTTTTCCTTCTTTATTTTTTGGGGATAATGAAAGGGCAGCAAGATGTTAAAAAATGAGGGGTTCTCCAAGTTAAAGCAGCAATTGGCTCATCTTGTATCTTTCCTCTGTAAACTGAGAGACTGCAATGTTCCTTCCCTTGTATCTTGTGGTCTCTTTCAGCACTGACACCTCTGGTCTTCATTCTATGGTTCCTTCCAGTTCTGACATCCTATGCTCTGTGTTTTAAGGTTGCTTCAAGCTCTATCATTCTATGTTCGAAACTCCTTTCTACAGCCAGCATTCTGATGCTTCAAATATATTCATTAAAACCCTTCAATTGCTAGGTTAATATATGTCCCTGCTGACAAAAAAAAAACCCAAAATAAATGACCATTTATATGTCTAATTCATCAAGAGAAACAATATCTCTGCCACTGTGTTATAAAAATATGATGTTATTTTAAATGCCAGTTGGGGTTCAAATTACATGAATAGTATGGGGTCAGTGTAGATGCAACCGCAAACCACTGTCGAAAATTCAAGTGACTTAATGTAAAGAATGAGTTTAGGACTATACTCTAGTAAGAAAATGGGCAACAATAATAATTTTTTTAAAAATATAGATCTATAAAAAAATGTTCGTAGTAGCATTATTTGAGAAAAGAAAAAAACTGAAACCAAAATATGTACCCAAAGATGGGGGAATGACTACTAGTCAATTATGGCAAATATCACATTTTTTAAAATGAAATAATTCAGCCCTAATAAGGATTAATGAATGCAATGGTTGTTTTAGAGAAATGTGGGAAGAACCATGTAAACTTACAAAGAAGGAAGAGCGCAAAGTCCAAAGAAAGATAAATATAAAGACTGCAACATCAACCTGTAAATTAATTATAAATCAGATAAGCATGGAGAGACAAAATAACCTCCAAATTGACTCAACTTCTGTAGTCCTATGAGATATTTATGGTTAAGGGCATGATCTGGATAAGGATCCAGCAAAGGAGACAGAAGAAGGATTTGTATGATGGGGAGGGGTACAAAAGATAGGAATTAGGAGAACAGGAGAGAGATGGAGTAGGGGAAGGATGGGGGAGTACCAGTCAAGACTCAGTTGAACTTTTCCAATATTCCTCTCCAAACAACTATAAATAGCACCTCAAATCAGAGCAAAAAAAAGTCAGAGGAAGAAATTTTTCCAGACTTAAGAGGTACTCAAGAGAGGTGTGACACACTAGGTTGGGCACAAGGCCAGAGAATGACAGTCAGGCCCCCAAACATGGGCCTTAAAGGTGACTGTGACAGCAGCAACAGCTTCAGGGGCTTCAAACTCAGCAACAGTAAAGGGGTCAGAAAATTGGTCAGAAAGAGGTTAAAGGGGACCCTTTGCTGAAACTTACTGGCAATTCTATTGCACATAAGCAGTTCTGGGTAATAGTTCCATGGTGGAAAGGAGTGTTCGTGATAGGGTTACAAGGGAGCAGGGGCCATGGTCACAGTTCCAGGGCCAAGGGGAGGACCAGTACTTGAGACTACAGGGGAGCAAGAGCCCTTCCTGGGTAAAAACAAGAGTACAGTTCAGGAGAGAGAGGACCACACATTTCCCCAGATAAAATCACATTGGAAGTATATAAAACTTGCAGACCCTCAGAAGTGACTCTGAAAATAGAAGCATGAAAAAGTCTGAAGTGTGGCATAATGCCTCCTTGCCCCAAGATGAGCAGATTCCAACTTTAACATAAAATTCAATGTCAAGAAATAGACTGGGAAAATGAGTAAACAACAGCAACAAAAAAGAATTTGTCCATAAAAAGGCACTATGGGAGTAAGAAAGACCAAGATGTAAACATAGAAGACAATAATCTGAAAACAATTACAAGCAAAGTCTCAAAGAAAAATGCTAATTGAATCCAAGACCAGCAAGAAATCCTAAAAGAATTAAAGAAAGTGATAAGAGTGGTAGAGGGAAAATAAGGCAAAGAAATGAGCATGACAAAAGAAAATCATGAAAAAGGAATTAACCACTTGGGGAAAGAGGCACAAAAAATACTGAAGAAAATGTCATCTTAAAAAAACAGAATTAGCCTAATGACAAAAAAATATCATTGCAAAAATAATACCCCTTTAAAAGCAGAATAGGCCAAATGAAAAAGAAGACACAAAAATTCACTGAAGAACTCTAAAAAGCAGAGCTGGCCAAGTGGAAAAAGAGGTACAAAAGCTCACTAAAGAAAAATAAATTAAAAATTAGAATTGGGCAAGTTAAAGCTAATGACTCTATGAGATTTCAATAAACAATAAAACAAAGTCAAATGAATAAAAAATAATTGAAGAAAACATGGTATATCTCATTGGAAAAAGAACTGATCTTGAAAATAGAACAAGGAAAGAGAATTTATGGATTATTGTACCACCTGAAAGCCATGATCAAAAAGAAAGAGCCTAAACATTATATTTCAAGAAATTGTCAAGGAAAACTACCCCTTATATCCTTAGATCCAGAGGGTGAAATAGAAATTGAAAGAGTCTAGCAATTACCTCCTAAAAGAGATCCTCAAATGAAAACTCCCGGGAATATTATAGTCAAATTTCAGAACTTCCATGTCAAGGAGAAAATATTGTAAGCATTCAGAAAGAAACAATTCAAATTACAATAAATTACAAATAAACAAATCAAACTTCCAGGTTCAAGGATCAGAGAGATTGGTATATGATATTTCAGAAGGCAAAGGAGCTAGGATTATAACCAAGAATAATCTATCCAACAAAACTGGGGGGAAATGGACATTTAATGAAATAGAGGATTTCCGAGTGTTCCTGATGAAAAGACTGCAGTGAAATAAACAATTTTACATTCCAATCAGAAGACTCAAGAGAAGCATAAAAAGGGAAACATGAAAGAGTAATCATAAGGGACTCATTGGAGTTAAACTGCTTCCATTCTATGTGGGAAGATGATCGATGGAACCCCTAAGAGCTTTGTCATTATTAGAGCAGTTGGAAGACATCGGCATAGACAGAAGGTACGAGTGTGAGTTATGTTGGGATGATAGCCACAAAAGAATGTAGGGGTGAGAAAGAGGGAAGAACTGGGGAAAAGGGAAAGGGACAGTGGGGCATGTTTTCTCACATAAAAGAGGCACATAGGAAAGAGCTGGGGGGAAGGGAAGGCAATGCTTGAACATTATTCTCTGAAATTGGTCTGAAGAGGGAAGAATATACCCACACTCAGTTGGAAATCCACCTTACCCAATAGGGAGGGGAAGGGAATAAGAAATATGGGGGGAGGCGAATTACAAGGGATATGGTAAATTGCATGAGGCAGTGATCAGAAGCAACACAGACTTTTGAGGATGGACAGAATGAAAAGAGAAGAAGAAGCATAAATAGAGGAAAATGGCATGGGATGAAATGAACAGTCAGCAATCAAAACTGAATGGGAATGGAATGAGCTAACCCACAGAATGGAAGCAGACAGGAGAATGGATTAGAAATCAGAATCTAACAACATACTGTGTGCAAAAGACATTGGAAACAAAAAGACATACAGAATTGAAGTAAAGGACTGGAGCACAGTCTACTTTGCTTCAGTTGAACCGAAGAGAGCAAGGGTGGCAATCGTGATCTCAGACACAGCAAAAGCAAAAATAAATCTAATTAAAAGAGATAATCAGGGAAACTACATTTTGCTACAAAGTACAATAGACAATATCCAAAAGTTTTACACCAAGTTTCTCTGATAAAAGCCTTATTTCTCAAATATGTAAGGCACTGAGTCAAATTTTATTTAAAAAATATAAGAGCCATTCCCCAATTGATAAATGGTCATCGATTTTCAGATATCTGGCTGCTAGGCCATGAACTCAGGGCTAAGGTTGTTTCATGGAAAATGTAAGAAAAAGAAGTGTGATACAGTGGAAAGAGAAGTGACTCCAAAGTCGGAAGGCCAGTCCTCAGTTCCTGATCCCACCTCTTAACCGCCTTTGGCCGGTCTCTCATCCTCTCCAGTGACCTTTAAGGTCCCTTCCTGCATCCTAATGAGAATAAATGCGCTCTGTGCACTCTACAGCCCTCTATAAGTCCAGGTTACTATTGTTATTCTCTCAAGTCTCTCCTCTGTGAGCGGCAAGAATAAGATGCTAAATCTGGGAGAGAATTGAAGAGATCATCTGACCCAGCTTCTTCCTTTTATGTAGCAGGAAGTTGAGGTCCAGAGAGGAAAAAGGTTTTGTCCCAAATCAAAAAATCCAATTAGTGGCATCAGGATTGGATCTCAGTTCTCCCATTTTTTCAACCATTTTTTGCTTCTTTTCTGTCTGGTGACCTTGGCAGCTAGTGCAATTTCAACATGCTAACAATTATTTGGGACAAATCATGAAAGAGATCAGAGGGGAGTGAGCAGGAGGTCTGCGGAGAGAAGTTTAAGCCTAGACCACCTGGGAAAACATCTATTTTTTTAAAAAATCTGGGTTTTAAAAACCATCCTGGGCAAGAACAGAGTCTTACTGTTCAGTCTCGTTGGGGTACAGTCCCCTCCCACACAAAGATTGCAGAACGTTCTCCAGTTAGCCTCCTCCAGCAGATGGGAGGCTGAGTCAGCTCTGCCCAGACTCAAGCCTCAGGTTCCCCTCAGTCCAAGGGATCGAAACCAGATGCTTCTACTACTCACTCTCAACTGAATGTGCACATTCCACAATTGAATCCACTTGAAAAGCGAAATGGAAAGCCATCAGGGGATCACATTGTACAAGGGCATTTGGGTGAACAATTGAGGCTCCAGAGACCCTGGAAATACGTACACAACAGAGAGCCATATGGCTGTCTGTGCCCCCAAAGCCACAGTACCTTAGTCAAGCAGAAAGAACACAGCTCTTAATCGGGCTTGGTTTAGAAAACACAAACACATAGTTAGAGAGGACAATTTCCATGTTGAGGCCTGCTCTGCTCAGCGCTGAGGTCTCACTGATGCATCCCAAAGCTCTCCAGGGCCAACAACAGAGCTATGACTGGGAATCTTTGCACCTGGAAGCATGCCTTCATTTGGGGGTGGGGAGAGAAAAGGAGAATTGCTATTTCCCCCTGGGGGTAAAAAGTGGAACAAGACGGAGCCCCCACAACACATGAGGTTGCTGCTGGGGAGGGCAAGAAGGAACTTATTATCTACTCCAGGAGCCTTCTATTCTACCTTATTTTCTTGCTAATTAACTGCTACACTGTTGTTTCAATGCTGCTGAAGATCTGTGAGGTCCCTTTAAATTCAGAAACTTGGTACAAACTGCCAGTCACCCTGCCCTAGTTATGCCTCTGGGGAGGAAGTGTTTAGTGACATGCAAACACCCCCATACCTGATGCTCTGTTTCCTTTGCCCAGTGTCCTGGAGTGGTGATGGGGGCAGGAGGGAGTTGATTTTACTTTCAGTGAAGTCTGTGGCCTGTTTCCAGAAAACTTTTCTTCTTCGAGTTCATTTTGTGGAAAGAATCAGAGCTACAGCTAATAAGCTGACCATACATATGACTCAAGCTTTCCCAAAATGTACCTGTAGTAAGCAGTTCAAAGTGGCTTTGCAATCAAATTGTTAAGAAAACCTCAGGATACCCCCCACCTAGCAGGAAAGGGGGAGGGGAGACACACCACAGTCAGGTTCTTATGCTTGTCCCATAGTTGAGGCAGTTACAGAATCAGAGGATCTAAGAGTCAGAAGGGCACTCGGTGGTCATGCAGTCTAACTAGTACGTGCCCAAAAGGAATCCTCACCATAACGTATCTGACTAGCAGTCTAGAGTCTGCTTAAAGAGCTCCAAGGAGAACAAACCCACCACCTCTCTAGACAGCCTATTCCACTTAGGGACAGTATAAACCATTCTGATTCAAACTCAGGGCCTAGTGACTGCAAGGCTACCCAAGCCACCTGGTCATCGTTGCTCCTCCTAGTCTGGTATGAGGGCTGCTCCGTTACAGCAGAGGGCTCTCAGACTTAGAGGGGAATGTGGAAGTGAGGGGTATCAGGTCTTTCTCAGGTGCATTTGACTGGTTATCCATCTTCAGAATTTTAGGCAGGGAAACACCCCAATCTTGGTCGAGCCTGGCAGGAGACTGGTTTTCACCATGTAAGAGCCCAGATTTGGAGTATCCCAGGTAGGGCTGGGGTTTGGGCAGGAGGACATAGCCATTCTAGGAGCAGAGGTAGTCGGTCAACATCTTAGGGATCTTTTGGCCAGACAATCACAAATATCTGCTCAGACTGTCACAGAGTGCTCCCACCAGGGTAAGTCCGGGGGCAGCGGGTGCCAGAGCTGTGGAGGAGGAGAATGATTTGCAGAAGCTGAAGAATGACCGCAAAGGCATAGTGGAGGGAGCTGTCTGTCCCTCAGGCCTCTGGGAGAGCTTGCTCAACATTCTGTCATTGCCTTGCCTGACCGGAAGTTTAATGGGAAACAAACGTGCCTCCGTCAAGAAATTAACAGTCGGAAAGCTCAGCCTTGAATACTCACGCATGGCTGTGAAACAGTCCAAAGTCAAGGCAGCCTTTCCATAATAAATCACTAATGCTGACCTTACAAAACTGGGAAATTGACAAGGGGAGAAAAACAACTGCTAGCTGCCTTTTTCTTTCACATCAATGGATTCCTGCCATATTTATTCTGGTCCTTTGGTCCTGCTGGCAGTCCCAGTCAATCTCTGTTTGTTGGGCATCATTAATGCCTCCCTTTTGACACAGTTAGAAATTTTCACAAGTGTGAAATTTTGGAAAGATACTGACAACTGGGGACTTATCCAGATAGGGGAAACCAGGCAGGGGAGAACTGGAGACTGGGCCACTTGGTGATGGCTGGTTGCTGTAGGGCTGAACAAGATAGCTGTCTCCAAGTATCTGAAAGGTTGCCATGGGGAAGAGGGATTAGCTTGGTTCTGCTTGGCCTCGGAGAGCAGAATAAGAATGGGTAAAAAATCTGCTGAGAAGCAGATTTCAGCTTGATGTAAGTTTAAGCTTTCTAACAATTAAAGGGAGCCCTCAAAGGGGCACAGTCAGCCTCAGACCATAGCGGATTCTCTCTCACTGAAAATCTGTAATCAAAGGCTGAATGAGGGCTTCTTGGGGTGTTCTAGGGGAAAATCTGTATTCGGGTAATGGATAAACTAGGTAGCCTATGGCCCGCTAGGTCCTCAAGTGTGGCCCTTTGGTGGAATCCAAACTTCATGGAACCCTACCTCTGGCTTATGGAATCCTGTAAATTCTCCAGGTAACTGAAACTTTGACAACTAGATGTCAGAGTAGATGCAGCAAATCACTGATCTTTTCTCAGCTTTAGTATCCTCATCTATAAAATGGAGAGAATAAGGTATAAAGTTCTTTAGCAGCTATTCTACATTTTGAATAGGTATCCTATCTTCAGATGGATGGCATATGCCCTTAAGTCTCTTTCTGTGCCTCGTGGGTATAATTGTGTTGTCCCCTTTCCATCTGATATTACACAGTGTGCCAATGCTCAGATGGCTCTGCCAAATGCCTTTCTAAATTCTGAATGCATGGTAACCTAACCTTGAAGAAATAATTAGGGAAAACATGGATGAGGATCACACTCAAGTAGAAGGTGTGGCAAAGAATGGTGGAAGAGTGTGCTGGACTCAAAGGGAAAAGCTCAATTCAAATCCAGCCTGGGCACAAGCTGTGTAAGGAGAAAAGGTTGGGAACTGCCTTGGTTCCTCTGCAAAATGGAATCCACCCTCTCTAGCTACATGCCTGCTGAGGCTGGTGGGAAAGAACTTTGAAAATCTGAGAGCTCTACACAAATGTGAATTGCTGCTGCTGCTGCTGCTATTTAGGCTCTCTATCAGTGGAGGGAGTGCCCACAATGGCAAAGTCATGGATCCATGAAAGGCTTTTTTGACCAAGATTATATCATATTTTACAGAGCACATGAGATGCTACAAAGCACACTAACATCAATAAGCATTATTAAATGCCTGGCACTGGTTAGCCACCATAACGCCCTAGGAGATTCCATCCTGTGGCTGAATAGATGAAGTGTACATTTTCAACTTATCTTCACAACCACTATATTATATACAAGATAATAAGAGGGCAGCATTAGCTCCATTTTGCTGATGGAGAAACTAAGGTGACGTGGTCTGTTAGTGGAATGCCAGGAATAGAACTCGTCTTATGACTGAAAGACTCCAGGGCTCTTTCTATTTAATCTCTTGTCTGACTGTTCTATTACAGGGATGACTTGTATAGGGGCTATTGAGTTGCACAGAGCTGCTTACCCCTCCCCCAACTGGCCCCAGGCTACTGTGCTCTTCATGTTCTCCTATTGGGGTTTTTCTGTCTCCTCTCTAATTGTCCCTGTATAAAAGGCATCCTTGTGAGCACAAAACACAAGCTTCAGCAAACAGTATTACACAACAGACACATCTTGAGAGTTTCACAGTTGATTGAAAGGTGAAAAAAATATAAGATCCAGCTCTACTTATTGTTTCTCAACTATAAAAAGGCATTTTATTTTAGCAAAGTCAAATGCCACCTTAAAGCCTCTCACTCCAGCAAGCCGTCTTCCAGACATATCTTAAAACCATACATTATTTCTTTCCCTTTCTTTCTATCTATCCTTTATTCTTCCCTCCTTCCCTTCTTTCCCTTTGCTTTTTCTCCCATCCTCCCTCCGTGTCCTTCCATTCCTCTGTCTCTGTGTCTCTGTGTCTGTCTGTCTCTGTCTCTCTCAGTCTCTCTCTCTCTCTCTCTCTCTCTCTCTCTCTCTCTCTCTCTCTCTCTCCTTATCTTACCCATGATGCAAATGCTGTAACCACTCACTAGCTCTATCCTACTACTAATCAAATCTAGTAAAGAATCAAGATTCCCTCACTGTCAGGTTGCTATTTATCCCACCGTTTTCCTCATTATGGCTACCTCTGCCTCCATCTCCACTCCAATACAAAAATTGCTAAAGTCTAATTTCTAGCCTATAGTGGACTACGAACCCAGATAAAACATGTACATTATAATTGTAGCAAAAGGTGGAGTAAAATGACTCTAAAGGGAATCCTGAAAAGTTCTCTTATGATAAAAGTAACATGACATTTCATGCATGAGCTTTTTGATAGTTATTTTGACTGCTTATACCCCTTTTTTGCTCTTTTCCTGATGCTTAGCTACAACAAAGCTACTGGATTTACGACCTCGGGACAAGTTTGGTACTATTGCATATAAGACATAATGATAAAGACTCTGGGGGATTTTTCTTACCTATTTATAGCTCCTCAATTATTTATATCTCCATGAATATTCCACACCTCCTAGGATCAGACTTGGGGAGAATGAAGCAAGATGTATAGCTCTTTGGATTTTTATTCTTTAACCTTTTGACAATGTGAAAAACATCTTCCCAATATCCCTTAGTAAATTCTCTCCTGGGAACATTTTATAGAGTTTAGAACTCATAATTGATTAGAGACATAAAGCAAAAATAGCTGTCCCACTTCCATTTCTTTTATCGTTCTTTGTCTCCTGTTTCCACTGACGCTTCACATTTAGACAGTTTTCTCCTTCCATCTCAGTTCTTGCAGCCTCTCTCTTTGAAAACAAACAAAAAAAATGCAATGACCCATTATGCAACAAATATCATTGTATAGTAAGCAGGTTTTCCCTGACTCCTGAGACTCACCAGGAAGAAGAAAAGAACATGGGATCTTTAATCAAGTTCTTAATGTGAATGAAGTCCAAGCATTATATTTCAATAGGGAATTCTGGAAATTAGTACAATTCTATTCTTTTTGGTAAATCGCTAGTAAAATATTTCTTTGAAAAAATAATAAGGAAGATACTAGTGGGTGGATATGGGAACAGATAAAAGGCTGTTTTTGTCCTGTTGGTATACAAAAAAAATTATTACAATTTCATATTTTAGAACTGGAAAGGACTTTAGAAGTGATCTGGTCTGACTTCCCCATTTGACAAGAAGAAAACTGAAACCCACCTAAGTTTAGTGATTTATCCAAAATCAAAGTTAATATGGTATTTTGGGGTTGCCTAAAAGACCTTAAATTAGGAGGACAGAACATGATATGCAGAACTTGGGGAAAGAAACAAAAATCCACTGTCTCAGTATCTTTAACCAGTCTCCTCTGTCTCTTGCATCTGTTCTGCCTAAGCTACAACTATTCATCTGTTTTAGCTTTCCTTATTCTCTAAGGAATACATAAAAATTGTCAGTCTTGCTGCACTTTTAACCTTTTCTCCTCATTCCTAAACCTTTATGTAAACTGGGAAAATGAAAGGGAAAATGCCTAGTTATTTTGTTTATATTTGAATTTTGCCCTTCGTTTCTGAATTCCCCAAATAGAACCCATCTTAACACTTGGATGGATCTGTGATGTCACCTATGCAAATTCATGGTCTCTCTATCCATGTTGCTCACAAACCCATCCACATCTTCTCATCCTCTGACACCCCTGTCCATCGCCTCTATGAGGCATTTATCCATCCTATGGAGAATCTTCCTCAAGATCTCTTGACATTTCAGGGAAAGCAGGTGATCCATTGATTAGTTATCTCTTGCTCTTACCAAATGATCATCCCATCTTCCTGGTCATACATTTCTTTGCTGGTCACCATTTTGCCAGTTTTGTCCAACATTTTATTAGTGATATGTTATTGCAATTCACAGCCCTCATATGTGCTTCTTTTGGATGACTTTCAACTTTATTTCTTTGAAAGCTGTGGCTATCCATGACTAGTAGCAATATGCTATTATCAGAAAAAAATGGTTAGTACAAAACACTTGAGCTTTTGTTTCAGGGAGAAATTTGAGGTCATCAAAAGCACTGGATAATTTCTAAAAAGCCATCTTTCTTCTTCTTTGCCATTTTGGGCCCAGCTCACTTTGCACAAACAATGACCACCTAAGATATTTGCACTGATGGACCCACCATATGAGTCGTCTATCCAACTGTATGGCATACTTTTGACCAAAAAGCATTCTTCATACATTGTCTTTTCTTGTGTGAATAGTTGGATTAAAGATCTCTTTCAGGGAGCTCTACAACGTTACCACTCTTAATGCCTCTCAGGATCCACCACCAATAATAGTAATTCACATTTATATTGTCTTAGGGATTAAAAAATTTTAAATCCATTTTCTCATTTGATCTTCACAAGAACTCTGTGAGATTAGTTAGTGCAAATATCAATAAATTCTTTTTATATGTGAGGAAACTAAGCCTCAGTTATAAAGTGACTTACCCACCATCATACAATCTGTGGTAGAATCAAGAATCAAACCCAGGTCTTAGAATTCTACATATTATTTTCACTAGGCCACACTGCCTCTCAAAATAAGTCATCTTGAGGGAGGTTGGCATCAAATGGTTATTTACTAAATATATTCATGACTAAGGATAAGATTATCAGGAAAATGGTTAATTAAAGAAATGAGTGCTCAGCTAGATGCCTATTGTCAGTGATATGCTCCCACCAAGGTAGACCTGTGGGAGTTTGACAGATGGTGAACATAACCATAGGTGCTTGGTGAAAACCATACACCCCACATAAGTATACACAGGAGAGAGCTCAAAGATAGAGATGCAATAAAGAAGGTATAGATCCACAGGTGTGGACCAGGGGAAGAGAAGTAGCTACAGGCATGCAACCATGAGAGTTAATCCGCATTGGGCATTCCCCCACCCCAAGACCACCACCCTGGTTAAAAAATTTGTGAATATTAGAAAATCAGAAGTAAACAAGCATGAAATGGACAGTTCCTTTTACAGTAATGAGGTATTACTCCCTTTCACTATTACCATGATTAGAAAGGCCAGAAAGATGATCATGAAACAAAAAGATAGCAGTCATAGTCCTAATGAGAGTAGAATGTGAGCTTCTCATCCCCTCATTCAGAGACTACCTACAGATCAGAGCTGAATGTAGAGAGGATGGTAGCCCACAGGCTGGTGTTTGGTCTAAAATCAGACAGGGGTAGAGCTTTGGGTCTTGACAGTATTTTAATAAGAACAGGAGGACCAAGTAAGGCCTCTTCATGACAGAGCAGAGCAGAAAGTCTCTCTCCTTGAATAGATTTCCTTACGTGCTCCTTTATGACAACATAAAGATATTTGTACCGATGGACCAGCTATGAGATGCCCTTCCAACTACATAGAATAGTTTTGACAAAAGGCATTCTTTATACTTGTTTTTTATATACCCAGCATGTCCTGGGAGACATCTTCAACACTGGGCTGGACTGTAAATTGCCTGAGGTTTTGGGTAATAACTCAGCACCACCATCAATGGCAGCTGTGTCTGTGACAGTACCTCAGGAACCTTTTCCTGTTCTTTTGCATATGCCTGTCATATGACCCTGGAAGTTAGAGATTTCAAGACCCTGTAATCTATTGGTATTTGTTGCCATAACTTCGGTCAGAACCTGCCAATTCTGCTCTGGGTCCAGATTGCTGTGTGTTATCTGTTCCTAGAAAAATAAGTACCCTTTGGAAAAGCAACCATTATACCATGCCTATCTCCAGACAACAGGAAGTAACTGAGAAGCCATTCTAAAATACTCATCTTACAAATGGTGACCACTGATGACCAGGACAAGGTACAAATTAGGCCAAAGTTTTTCTTGTCTGAGATGCTGCCTTTTTCCTATTTTTTTTTTTTTTGCAAAGTACCTGAGAAAGAAATGTAAACTTTCACACATTATAAAATACCACAGTAAAAATTTCCTATTCTTTTGTTTTGGTTTCTCCTCATGTGCTCTGTTCTCCTCTATAATGGAGACATCCAGTGAGTAGTCAGTCAACTAGCATTTATTAAGGACCTATTATGTGCCATGTCCTATATGCTAAGTATTAAAGATATAAAGGTAAAAAACAACAAATTTTTTTTTAAATAGCCCTTGTTCACAAGCTCATAGTCTTAATGGAGAAAACGTAAAAATACTTAAAATGAGATAAATGTAGGCTGAAATAGGGATAATCTTAGGGAAAGCATTCCAATTAAAGAGAACTGGATAAGGTTTCTTCCAGAAGGTGGGGCTTCAGCTATGATTAATAGTTCTTCAACTGGGGTATTTAAAATAGATGATTTTTTTTATGACTCCTTTAATACCTAAAATCTAAATATCAATTTAAGTTTCTAAATCTGTCAGTAACCTCAAATCAAAATTAAGCTCTTTTCATAGGTATTGGTTACAAAAGCTTTAGAAACAACTAGGATAACTTGGAAATGTTATATAACAAAATACCACCAGCGAATAAGTGGTCAGTGGTTAACATCTTGATTCCCTTCCCATGAGGCCTGATTAACAGAAATAGTTGCTATTCAAAATGTGCTTTAAAATTGGCAAAGTGCTTTATATGTGTCTTGTCATTTGATTCTTATGACTTCATGAGGTTGGTGCAAATGAGGAAAGTGAGTGAGAGAGGGAAAATGGCTTGGCCAGCATCAGACAGCTTGTGTCCAAGGCCGGATTTGAGCTGAATTTTTCCTGACTTCCTATATAGCATTCAATCCATTATGTGACTGTCTTGGTAGGATGGCAACATCTTTGTAACTAGAATCAAGAGATCAAATTCCCTGTCAGGAGCATAGTGACTGCAAAGCTCTGCCTTGCCCCCAGGAAATCCTCAACAGGAAATTCACCATCCTGCAAGATTCTATCAGCATTGGCACTCATTCCTCATTAGTATCCTCTGTATCCTTTGCTTCTTGAATTGGAGGGCTAGAAGGCAGAGCAAAGAACTCCTCCCAAAACCTTCACTTATAGAGGGCTCTCTGGTCAGCTATCTGTTCATTCCCACCTACATTCACTGGACTGGATCCTATCATGCCACCAGCTTTGTACCCTTCTTTTCCTTCCCCCTCCCATTTCAACTTCTTCTGGTAGGCTGTCTTCCCCCATCAGACTGTTAACATTTTTGAGGGCAGGGACACAGGCACTGTCTTTTTTATACTAGTATCCTCAGCGATTAGTCCAATGCCTGGAACAGAGTAGACACAATGTTTATTGACTATCTGTATGGTTTTCTCCAATTAGGAGGTAAACTTCCAGAATCATATTCCACTCATGGATTTCATACTGTCACGTGTCAGGGAGACTTCTTAAGTTCAAATCAATCCTTCTATATTTTACAAATTTGTGTCACTAGATAGCTAATGTCATGAATTTTACTATTGTCTCCTTTCTTGGATTGTGTAGCTCAAGAGTATCCACCAAACATAGGAGTTGGCATACAATAAGTGCTTAATAAATGTTATGTCATCATTTTTGTCAAAGGTCAGATGACAGGTCTACTTTTCTCAAATTAACCCAGAGCTAAGAGGAGGTGGGGGAAAGGCCATCAAGACCTGAAGCACTGCTATTTCCAAAACTGGGCTCTAAGTTCCATGAAGGCAGGGATGATTTTTTATCAAAACTTTTGTTTCCATCCCAGTGCTGAACACAGTGCTCTGTACATATTATGAAGGTGTTGATTGGAAAGATAAACAAAATTACTGGTTACTAAGTATATCAGACACAAAATTAAAAATCAGGCAAAATATGTCTAGTTGATCTAATCTGATAATCCCAGAGAAGAGAGGCAGTGTGGCATAGGAGGAGTTAAGAGATCTGGAGCCAGGCAGACCTGGTTCCAGGTCCTGACTAGCATTCACTGGTTGTATAACCATAGGCACATCATGTGATTTCTGAGGGACTACTCTAGGCAAACTCTCTAAGATCATAACATAAGCTACAATTGAGATACTGACATAATGACAATAACAATTGTTAAGATTTATATAGCACAGGGGTGGAGAGCCTGCGGCCTCGCCTCAGGCCTGCCTCCTCAATTGCACCTACTATTCACCAGGCATTTTACAAGTATGCTCTCTCCTTTCATCTTCATCCCCTCTCCCCTCTCCCCTCTCCCTGGGAGGTAGGTGCTATTATTATACACATTTTACAGCTGAGGAAACTGAGGCGGAGATTAGGTGACTTGCCCAGGGTCACAGAGCCAGTGTCTGAGGCCAGAGTCGAAGGTTTTCCTGACTCCTAGCCCAGCATTCTATCCATCATGCCACCTAGCTGTCCAATGATCTACATTGGTGGTGGGAGTTTCCACCTAGGATTCTTCATTCTCTGCTCCTCCCAATTTAAAAAGGGGTCAGAATACTTAATACGACCAAAATATATACACTTTCAAATTTTCTCTGACACAAAGCTGTCATTTTCATTCTATGGGCATCTACTGAAGTTGATATTTTTAAAATTTTCATCAATGAGACTGTGTGATGAGCTGGCCTCTCCATTGCCAAGGAGAACAGCTCTATTGGTCATCATCCTAGGAAACAGTCATGGTCTTGGGAAATTAACAACACAAGCGTCATGAAGCTTCAACACTCAGAGCAGGCCACAGAAAGGCCAAGGGCATACAACCAACCAGCAGCTTGTGTTATAATGAGGATAAATGTACACTAAACTCCAACTGGTTCTGTTTATGTGGGGGAACAAGGAGAGAGAAAAGAGGTTCTTAAAAAAGGTTGAAACTCCATTCATACATTTACAAAACTATTCTAAATTTCAGGGAATTTTTTTCCCCAAGCATAGATGTACTGTCATGTCTCCATTTGTGACAGGAGGTAGAACATAGAAAAAACCCTGGACTTGGAAGTCGTAAGATCTGGGTTTGAGACCTTCTCTCTACAAGTTCCCAAGTATGTTCCCTAAGACACTTTAGCTCTCAGAAATGTTTCATTATCTATAAAATGGATATCATACAGACTAATATGAGTGGCTCACTGAATTATGTATATCTTGGACAGATGGCTATGGGCAGGCCAATTAGCTAACTGCAATTGAGACAATCAGTGTTACACTTGCTACTGTGCATAGATCATAGGAACACAGAAGAGAACTTTAGAAGACATTTAGTCCTAATCCTATCAATATTAAGCAGCAAAGCCAGAATTCGAATCCCCATCTTCTGATTTCAATCCATCAATAAGCATTTATAAAGTGCCTTCTGTGGGTTCTGCACTGCACTAAGCACTAGGAATAAATACAAGGACAAATAAAAGTCAAACAGCCTTCCATGAATTTACATTCCAAAATAGCACATACACATACACATGTACAAAGAAAAGATAAAATGCTCTCCCCCACTGTATCCAAAGGCAGTGGAGTCAACTCTGGATACAATCCCTACAAAATACAAAAATGCTCCCCCTCCAAAAAAATAAATCCGTGGGAATCGTCACATTCCACCTTGTCGCTACTGATCCCACCAAGGACTTCACTGGCCAGCCTCCCTTGTAACGTCTCATTCAGCTGCCACCCAAACATCAGATAGCCTGACTCCCACAACTAGCAGAAAGGTCTGTTATTCTTCCATCCCAAAAGCCCCAACCTCTGGTCTGACAATACAGCAGATACATAGCCAGAACAGCTGGTCCTCTGCGGCAACTAAACCCCAGTTCAAAGGCCAGGGTTCTTAACCCTAGTTCTCTCAGTCCCAAAGTATTAGACCTAACCACAAACTACATGGTTCCTTCAACTACTGCTTCTATCCTCAAATCAGAAGTCATAGCTCTTATCTCTAATCAACTAGGTGGTGCAGTGGATAGCCCGGGGTCCAAGTTCAAGTTGAACTAGTCAGCATTTCATTAGCTGTATGACCTTGGACAATTCACTTAAACCTGTTTGCCTTAGTTTCCTCATCTGTCAAAAGGGGGATAGCAGCACTACTCAGTTGTGAGGATAAAATGAGTCATTTTTAAAGCATTTATTATCATCAGATTGGCATGTACTAGGCATCACATAAATGTCCACTACTACTACTATTACACCCCCACCACCACCACCACCCCCTCCTATTGGTTCAGAATCTTCTTTTATCAATGTAAAGCGGAAAGACGACTCACTGAATATGGAGTGAAAAGTCCTGGGTTTGACTGCAGTTCTATTTACTACCTTTGTGACCTTGGATCTTCCTGGGAATGTTTCAATATCTAAAAACTGAACTAGATGGTCTCCTCTGCTTTCACTCTGAGGGCATAAACCTTAGGGCCCAACAGTCATTATTTCCACCTGAGACACCTCACCAAGATCTACTTACCACTTTTTTCCAAATTTATTATTTGTTTTCATTTTTCAACAATCACTTCCATAAGTTTAGTATTTTCTTACCTTCCCTCATCCTTCCCCGCCAAGACATCATGCAGTCTTATATGGGTATTCTACACATGCACTCCTATTAAATACATCTCCCCATTAGTCATGTTACATAGAGTAATTAAAATAGGAGAAATCATGAGAAAAACAAAATACAACAAAAGAGAAAATAGTCTGTTTCATTCTGTGTAACATTCTGTGTTCTGACTCCATAGCTTGTTCTCTGAATGTTAATGGTATTTTGCATCCTGAGTCCTTTGGAAATGTTTTAAGTCCTTGAATTGCTAAGAAGGGCTAAGTCTATCAAAAACGGTCCTTGCATACTGTGGCTGCTACTGTGTATAATGTTCTCCTGGTTCTGCTCACTTCACTCAGCATCAGTTCATGTAAGTCTTTCCAGGGTTTTCTGAAGTTTACCTGTTAAGTCATTTTTAAATAGCACAACAGTACTGCATTACATTCATATATCACAACTTGTTCAGCCATTCCTCAATTGATGGGCATCCCCTCGATATCCAGTTCTTCACCACGACAGAAAGAGCTGCTATAAATATTTCTGTATATGTGAGTCCTTTTCCCATTTTCATGCTCTTTTTGGGATACAGCCCTAGAAGTGATATTGTTGGGTCAAAGGTATGCACATTTTAATACCCCTTTGGGCATAGTTCCAAATTCCTCTCCAGAATGGTTGCATTAGGTCAGTTCCAGAACAATGAATTAGTATTCCAAGTCTCCTACATCTTCCATTCTAGTAGGTGTGATTTACCACTGCTCTCTTAAAAGAGAGACAACAAATGGGGCAAATGGACAACGACTAAGAGTGTAGAATTTCCTGAAAGTCGAGGGACTCCACAGGAAGCAACTACAACCATCACTGTCCTTTGTGAAAGGAGGAATTAAAAAGGCGATCAAGACAGTAACAAAGGGAAGCTAAAAACAAAGACCTATAAGGAGAAGCCTACAGGAATAGAAATATAAAAGGCCCTGAAATAAGGGTGGATAAACTGAATCCCAATGTTGATATTGGCCACCACTACTTCCTGAGACCATTTCTCCCTGGGCCCTGTCTAGTTAAGCAATGCTTTTCACTTGCAGGTCTAAGACTGGGTTAAAAGTTGTGTGCTGCGAGTCAGCAGTGAAATTTCCACTTGAAGATTTCCTCAATCATCTTATTTACCAATTGCCTGGTATTTCCATTTTTCACTGAATACCTCTGACCTTGGATTTACTTTTCATCAGGACCACCTGGATCTTTAGCTATGCACCTTGAAATCAAGTTTCTTCTTCAGTTTCAAGAGCAAACTACCCTTTCCCCAGGACATCACTGTAACAACATAACTGACATACACAAATGATATATTAAGGGTTTCAAAGCACTTAACACACTTTTTCATATCTGAACCTCATTATAAACCTATGAGGTGGGTACTAAAACCCCTATTTTACTGATAGCGAAACTGAGGCTTACTTTACAGACATTTTCATATTTGAACGTCATTGCAAATCTATGAGGTGGGTACTAAAACCACTATTTTCCTGATAGGGAAACTGAGGCTTAGAGATTAAGCGAAGTCATAGATAGGAAGCACGAAGAGACCTTAAGAGTTCATTTAGTCCAACCCACTTCATTTTACAAATGAGGAAGCTGAGGTCCGGAGAGGTTAAGTGACTTGGCCAAGGTCACACAGGTAGTGAGCGGCAGAGCCAGGATTCGAATCCAGGTACTCTGACTCCAAATCCAGCATTCTTCCCTCTGCACTACAGTTGAGTATTCCACTCACAGGCGCTGGGGTAGACCCTATGAGTGGTCTCCAATGGGGAAAGTCATTCAATTTCCGTAGTAAGTTCAGGGGAGCTGAGCAAGGTTCCAGCGGAGCCTCAAGGCGCCGTCCTTGGGTTGGGCCGTGACCTCAGACGGCTGTGCAGTTCCAAGAGGAGCTGGAGATGCTGGGCCAGAACCAGGGGAAGGCTCGGGCTGCAGAAGACCAGGCCTTGCCGTCTAGACAGACTGGGCAGGGGCAGGGGCAGAGGCTGGTGCTACGGTCCCAGACCTCAAGCATATTCGACCCAGCACTTAGGAGCTGCAGCCCCCAAAAGGAACCTGAGCGGGCCGGCCCAGAAGCACGGCTGGAACTCGGGCAGGAGGGGCCCCAAGCATCCCGGGCCCACGAAAGCCGGACTTTGGAGGCCGAACGACAGCTGCGGCCACAGCTAAGCTGGAGCTGGATCTGGAGGCCCAGGGCAGCCGGGGAAGGGTCTGGCCAGCTGGCCACGCTTGAGGCCCGGGTGGGGGCTCCATTTGGAGCTATGAAGGGGTCTCCGTAACGGGAGCGCCCCTCCCCCGACCCCCTGCGGGGCTAGGGCCCAGAGCGGCCGCTGCATTAGCAGGAAGAGAAAGGGGAGGCCTTGGCCTTCGGGGGGACCTTCTGTGCCCCTCAAACAATGCTGCCGGAAGCTTCTGTGAACTCCGAGAAGAAAAAAGGGGGCTCCTCCGGCGCGGCCCCTCGGGGGCCCTCAGTGGTCACCACCATGATCTCCTTTGCCAAGCAACCCATTCCTGGATTGCTCCTCACACTGCAGAGGGATGGAGCGGGTGGCCGGCCCGGCCCTGGGCTCCGGTCCTGCGCTCCGGCCTCCGGCCCGGCCCTGGGCTCCGGCCCTGCGCTCCGGCCTCCGGCCCGGCCCTGCGCTCCGGGCTCCGGCCTCCGGCCCGGCCCTGCGCTCCGGCCTCCGGCCTCCGGCCCTGGGCTCCGGCGCGGCCCTGCGCTCCGGCCTCCGGCCCTGGGCTCCGGCGCGGCCCTGGGCTCCGGCGCGGCCCTGGGCTCCGGCCCGGCCCTGGGCTCCGGCCTCCGGCCCTGGGCTCCGGCGCGGCCCTGGGCTCCGGCCCGGCCCTGGGCTCCGGCCCTGGGCTCCGGCGCGGCCCTTTGGCCTCTCCTGGGCCACGCCCCAGAGCCCGCCAGGGCTTCCAACGGGAGTGGGGCCCAGCCTGCGGAGGGCGTGCTCGGCCTAGAGGGCGCGACCCTGAAGCCTGAGGGGAGGGCTCCCTAGGGCCCCGCACCTCCGGAAGAAGAGGAGAAGGGGCCCCCGAGGAGCGGCCACGGCACCCCTGAGCCTGC
>CM053772.1:250053880-250087118 GCA_028658325.1 Potorous gilbertii | reverse complement strand
CTGTTGGCCGAAGCGCTGCGCAGGAAGGCGCTCTCTGGGCACGTGCGTGGAGGTTTTCCCTTGCCCAGTCTGCTTTCTTAATGGTTCGAGGGTCACGAAGGTGGACGCAGCCTTGTCATGGTGGTCAAAGTACCTGGTAACCAGATGCCCGTAGGGAGGATATATTTAACAGTCATTTGTTCTAAAAGGTTAACAGCGACGAGAAAGAGGCCAAAATGTAATAGAAAGGGACTTAAATACTATTAAAAGAATTTGACAGTTCCAGCAAAAAACGATGAACAATATAAAATAGTCGTTTTATGTCACGGTTACTAAATAAGCCAGGCATTACAGATACCTTGACAATTAAATGGAAGAAACTCTTTTTAAAGTACCCATGGTAGATGTACAAAGATAAATTCAAAAAGGTGGAAATTATACATGATTATGTTGAGACCACAATGCAATAATGTTAGAATGTTAAATAATAACATCAATTTTTCAATACACAGGCATTCCTATTATGTGTCAGGCTCTGTACTCACTGACATAATTCTACATGGAAATTTAAAATCAAATAACAAATTGGTCAAAGAAGAAATTAGAGAAGAAAAGACATTAAAAATAATGTCAAACCTTTTTGTGAATTCATCTATGTACAGTGAGACTGGCACTCTATTTTTACCTTAAATAATTGCTTGGAACAGGGAGAGAAGTGATTTGGCCAGACAGAGGCACGCAATCAACCAATATGTGAAAGACTTGAACCCAAGTCTTATTCACGCTGAGGCCGGCATCCCACATACCTTGCTCCACCTCCTTGATCTCAGACATAAAAACTTATAGGATGCATACAAAGTGATTCTTAGGAGAAAAAGTGTATATTATTAATAAGAAATTTTAAAAATGATGAATTGTTTAGACTTGGGATCAGCAGAAAAGGAACAAAGTCTAAACAAAAGCAGAGGGAATATAGGAATAGAAATAAATGAAATAGAAAACTAAACTAAGTTAGCATTAATCCTTTAGGATCAAGAGTTATTTTTAAGGTCAGTAAAATTGCAAACTATTAGCAATCTCCCAAAAGCAGAGCATAAGTATAATCAGCCAACACGAAAAATGAAAAAGGAGAAACTACAACAAATAAAAAAAAATTAAGAATATTATTAGGGGCTTAATTACATTTAGCTATATACAAATACATTTAAACAATTAAATGTAATTGGAACAAAAAATTAGAAATTACCTAAATCATCACAATGAACTGTTGCATCAAAAAACAAACAACAACAAAAAAAACCCCTGCTATATCAGCAATGAATTATTTTGCAAAAAGCAAACCTCTCCACCAGGGCCAAATGTATTTCCAGACGAGTTTTTTCAAACTTCAAAAGGATTTATTCAATGATGTCTTTATCACATCAAGTCAAGCTACGGAAGAAATAAGATTAATCTCTCTCTCTCTCTCTCTCACACACACACACACACACACACACACATACATGCTATGGCCCAGGTGGATACACAAAACATTTATCTTGTAGTATTTTTTTTCCCATAAATATTGAGGAAAATGGAAAGTTACTAAAAGTAACTTTAAAAGTTACATTAAAAGTTTACATTTAAAAGTAACACTAAAAATGAGAAAATTATGATATTCAAATGCAGAAAAACCTAAATCCTTCCCAAAAAGAATACTATGGACTAATTTCCCTGATGACAGATAAAAAATATTAAAGAAAACATCACTAAGTCAAGTCAAGAAGAATTTAAGTCAACAAGCATTTCTTAAGCACTTACTATGCTAAATATTGAGGTTATTAATATGAGCAAAAAGAAAGTTTCAGCCTTCAAGGAGTGTATTCTAATGGAGGAAGACAATATATAAAAGACAGTTGAAAAGGAGGGGACAGGTGGTGAAGTCACAAATGGAAATACTTATTAAGGGCTTACGATGTTTCAGGCACTGGGGATACAAAGACAGACAAATTGTTGTTATGTTAGCAATACACATTGAACAATGAATTTGATTTTGATCTTCAACAAAATTCTACATGTTATTTAAAAGACGATTAGCTAACAAATGGAGCAAAAAGTCATGATCACAAAGGCAACATGGATTCATCAACAAAGCCAGTCATAGTAGACTACTTTTTTTTTCTTTTTGACAGGGTTCCTAAATTGTAAGTCGAGAGAATATTGTAACTATCATTGATGGCAAAGCATTTGATAAAGTCTTTCAAGCTGTTCTTATGGTCAGATTGGAGCCATGTGGGCTGGATCATAGTCCAATTAGAAGGAGTCAGAGCCAGCTGAATGGCTTGGCCGATGGAGTAATCTTTGGTAGTTCAGTATCAGCCTGGAATGCTGCTCTTCCCAGTGCAATATTCTCTTTCTAGTCTAGTTCTGTTTGGCTTTCTTTTCAGTGACTTGGACAAAGGCATAGGTGGCAGGCTTAATAAATTTGCAGATGACACCAAAATGAAAAGAATACAAAACAATTGAGACAAGCTAAACTGCCAGACCTAATCAAATGAATTTATGTTTAATAGAGACAGATGTTGAACCTTACACTAAAAAAAAACTTCACTATTACAGGATGGATGGGATATGACTAAATACCTGAAAAAGATCTGGAGATTGCATTGGATTGCAGTTTGTGTAATGTGGCAGTCAAGAAAGATAATGAATTCTTGGACTTTATTAAAGAGGCATAACTTCAAGGAAGAGGGAAATAACCTTTCTCTTAGTAGCAGTTAAGCTCCATTTGCCTCAGTTTCCTCAATTGTAAAATGTGGATAGTAACAACACCTAACTCCCAGGGTTTTTGTAAGGATCAAATGAGATATTTGTGAAATGCATAGTTCCTGGCACATAGTAGGTGCTTAATAAATACTTATTCTTCTTTTTCTTTCCCTTCTTCTGCACTCTGCCCTGGTCAGATCATGTCTGAATATTGCTTTTGTTCTGAGTTCCAATTTTTAGGCACTTTAGAAGGAAGACTGATAAGGTGAAGACAGGAGACCAAGATAATGACAGACATCCAAACCTCTAAAATTGTATAATACCCTTTTGGTGAATTAGTAGTATTGAATACTATCTACATTAATGGTCAGATGAAGAGAACGAAGCTCACAGTTATATTGGGGCTGAAGCATTAGCTCAGATAATCATCAGCATATCCTAAGCATGTATGCTAGAGAAATGCTTTGCAATGTTATGACAGGAGTGGTTGTAATGTATTTATGATGCTATTGTAAAAGGATGCTAGGCAGAATAGCATATGGAGTCACTTGTTGAATAACAAAGTTAGAATTGGAACTCAGAAAGCATTTGGCTCACATCCCCATTTTACAGAAAATAATAATTGATTATATTTATGTATAAATAGGTCTACATAAAATAGGCATATTTATAAAAATGCTTAAATCACAGAACAGATGAGAACCCATGTCGGATATGTTGTTAATTATACTTAGATCTGGAAGGGACAGCAAAAGTCATCTAATCCAGTCTCCTCGTTTTACAAGTGAAAGAAGGAGCTTAGTCCTAAAGGTTAGATGACTTGCTCAAGATCACACAAGTACTGAGTAGCAGAGTCAGAATTTGAACCCATGTCTTGACTTCAGATCCAGGATTTCTTTCCAGTACATGAAGCTTGCCTGACATGTCGGATTTATTTTAGAAGAAAACAATGAAAAGTTCCTCCCCCAAAAGCAACTCAAATGGCCATGTAAAACATGAAAAATAACCATATCATTTTATTGGCACTGAATTATATTCCTTTATTTGCTACCTTAGGGCAACTGGGTGGCACAGAGGATAGCATGCTGGGCCTGGAGTCAGTCAGACCTGAGTTCAAATCCAGTCTCAGATGCTTACTAGTTGTGTGACCTGGGTAAGTCTATCCCATTTGCCTCAGTTTCTTCATCTGTAATATGAACAACTGGAAATGACAAACCACTCCAGTATATCTTTGCCAAGAAAACCCCAAATAGGCTCACAAAGAGTCAAACATGACTGAACAACAACACTTGCTATCTTAAACATAGGGGACATCCAGTCCGCCAAGCAAAGTACAAGGTATTTCAATTGCCTCACATGAGTAGTTCTGATATAGAAACCAGGCAAATTTGATCATCGGCCCAAGGAAAGACAGATGACAAAAATGAGTCATTTTCTGAATATCTGTATACTCTGCTTGACCTTTTACCCCATTTAGTGGGGGTCCCTTCCTCCTATGCTGATATTCCTTCAAATGCTCTGCAATCTCAATGTTGCTAAGACAAAAGCAATATATTTTTCTAGTCACAGATGGATCTACAGATGGATGGAAAACTCCACTGAATAGTGTGTTGGCAATGTGACATCCAGCATCTGAATGACATCCAACAAAGAGCATACGGGACAAACCTGTAGCCTGCAGTGTGGTTATATTTAGCTCCATCCGCTGGGTGACACATTTGTTTCCTGCCAGGACCAAGGGAGCGGAGACCAACAGTTCCATGAATGGAAAACGTCACCAAGTGAGCAGCATTGCTAGGGTGACCAGAAACCAAAGTGGAGCTTGCACTGTGGTGGTTGGCCACGTAAACCAAAGTGATGGGGGGAAAACCTTGACATAGCCTTAGTCCAATTTTTCAAATAGTACATATGTAACATGGGCAACACATCGAAACGTCCTTCTCAAAAATCAAAGGGGTAGCAGAAATAGCATCTTGCTGACCCGATAATCTTGTATCCAAATCAGAATTTCAGACCTCCACCAAAAATGAATAGGAGGTACAAAAGGCATATTTAATGTTTTTGCTATAAATTATTAAACAATATCCACCAAAAACCTCACAGGTTTCACAATTGCAGAGAGATAACTTGGCCTTCTTGAAGGTTCTACTAGCACTGCACAATTTGGAGTTAAAAAATCTGGGTTCAAATTCCAGGTCTGCTGTTTAATACCAGGATGTCCTTAAGTAAAAACTTCCCCTCCGAATCTTACTCTTCTTACTTGTAAAATGAACAGTTGGAGTATCCTAAATAGATAAGGCATAAGCTTCCTAAGTCAGAGACTGTGGGTTCAGTCTCAACTGGAGTAAATAATTTTAAAGTAGTTTGGCAGTGTGATGAATAGAGATCTGGACTTGGAGTGAAGAAGTCCTAAATTTGAAGCCTTCCTCATAAATGTACTAGCTATGTCACCATGGGTAAGTCATTTACTCTCTTTCAGCCTGTTTCCTTATATGTTTTAAAATCAAGACATTGAGCTTATGAGGTCTCTTCCAGCTTTAAATCGCTGATCCTTTGACCCTATTACTAAGTAATCTCTTATTGTCCTTTCCAGGACTAAATCATTTGACCCTATGTATTTTGGGACTTAAACCTAGGTTTCCAAAGAGAAGTCAAAGTGCAATGCAAAAAATAATATTTTAAGTTAATGTAGCTTAGTTTTTCTTTAGTATGATGGCTGCTGAACAAGAAACATCTCTAGCCATGGGACATGCATTATCCATATCACTGTAAGGGAGTGGGAGTGGCAAAGTTCAAATTCTTTGTTTTCTCAAGTCCCTTCACTGTCACTTTAGCCTTGGGAACCGCATGGATGATTTTTTTTCTAAGAAACATTCTGTTCAAAAATCAGTCTTTCTCTAAAAGATCAGGTATTCAAGATATTTAACTTGAGACCTCTCAAACTTGGGTTCTTTCCCCAAGGCTGGTGCTGCCTAGGAAATCCTCCTTTTCTAGCCAGAAGATTAGATTTGGGGAACATGCTGCCTAGATAGTCAAAATTCTCCTTTCTCTGCACAGAAGGCTGTATTGAGGATCATTGTCCATGAACTTGCATTTTAGGACACAAATTCTTTTGCCATGTGTATCTACATAAAATCTATCAGTGCCCCAACTGCTGGCATCTCTTGGACTGGCAAAAAGCACTCTTATTTCAGACACCATGCAGGCATGTATCTACCTTTGCCATGTGCTTCCGCTGCAAGTCACCATCAATTTCTCCTTGAAAGAAGAAAGTAAGAAATGCCTTCCTTTCCCCATACTGTGGAAGATGGTACAAGTGAACAACAACAGGACCAAAAAGGGGTTGAAGTAGCACATTGTTCTCCTGTGTAGCGGGGTAGCTTTGACAAGAGTTTGGCATTTTGCATTTCTTCACTTACAGCCGAACAGGAATTGTCAACTGTATTATTAACAAAATGCTAATACGTAAGAAGTGTGCTAAAAATCAATGCAAGGGAACCCCATGACCTATCCCCTTCCTTTTATACACAAAGATGACCATTTAACCTTCACAATAACCATGGCAGAAGGGTGGAAATGGATGGGGTGTTTTAAGTAGTACAAGTATCATGATGTCCATTTTACAGATGAGCCAAAAATGAAGTCTAGAGATGGAGAAGCAGACTGATCAAGGTTAGCCAACTTAATAAGCATCAGGGCTAAAGCTCAAACCCAAGCTCTCCAACTATTTATTTCCCTCTCTCTTTGTCTTACGCTATTCAACGCTAAGATAAGATATGCCAAATATGTTGTTTGTATAAACAGTTGTACTAAGGACACAGCTGTTAGTTGAACTTTTAATTTATTCAAAGCAAATTAATTCAAAGTAAAAACTTTCCCCCAGGAAAGAAAAATGACTTTTTTTTAAATTTGAATTCTCTGTTCAAAATCTGATTCTTTACAAAATTCAAACTGCTTAAGAACTCCACAACCAAGTGCCAGCCTATCTTTCTAACTCATCTCACATTATTTCCCACCCCATACCCTTCTTTAAAAAAATAAGATTTTATTGAAATCTTTCAAATTTACATCATCTAAATTTCCCATATATCTACCCTAGCCAGAGAGCCATCCCATGTAAGAAAAAATATTTTTAAAAGAAGAGGGAGAAAATCAGCAAAACTGATCGATACATTGAAAAAAATCTGAAAATATATGCAATGTTTCACACCTGCAGATCTTTACTTCTGCAAGAAAATCTACTACATATTCCTCAGCATTAGCCAAACTGCTGTTCTCACCATCCCCAATACACATCCTGGGCTTCCCCAGAAAAATGACTTTTGCTCACACAACATTCCATCCATCTGGAGTAGTCTTTCTTCAGCATCCCAAGCAACTCCCATTCCTACTTGCTGAGATCTTCTTTTTCTCTCCATCAAGATCTCTCTCTCTCTCTCTGAATCCTCACATATCAGAGCTGGATTGAAATTGAGAGGCCATCTAGTCTCAGCACCCAAATACAAGTCCATTCATTCTATAGCACTGACAACATTTGCTTGGAATATTTCACATGGAGATTACCCACAAGGAGGAAACTGATCCTTATTCTACTTTAGGACAGTTTACTTTTTAGGAAGTTTTTCATTCCTGGAACCATTTCTTACTCTTTAGGGCCAAGAAGAGCAAGTTTAGTCCTTCTAGCACTTTGTTTCGTTGTTCAGTTGTTTTCAGTCATGTCCAACCTCATGACCTCATTTGAGATTTTCTTGGCAAAGATACTGGAGGAGTTTGCCATTTCCTTCCCGCACTTGGACATCTTCAAATATTTCAAAGACTATGACGTAAGATCCTACAGGTTCAGCCCTTTCCGTGTTTGCAAACAGGAATTTCCCTAGTCAATAAATGTTTATTAAGCACCTACTGTATGATAAACACTGTTCTAAGTACTAGGGATACAAAAAGAGTGCCTGCCTTCAAGGAGCTTACAATCTAAGGAGAGAGAAAACATGCAAACAAATACATACAAACAAGTTACAGACAGGATAAATAAGAAAAATTAAAAGGAGGTAGTAGAATTAAGAGGGGTTTGGGGAGGCTTCCTAAGGAAGACTGGGTTTTAGCTGTGACTTAAAGGAAACCAGCAATGTCAATAGTTGAAGAGGAGGGAGAGTATTCCAGGCCAGAGAAAATGACCAGAGGTCAGCAATGCAGTCTTGTTGGTGGAATAGCCAGGAGGCCAGTGTCGCTGGATCAAAGAGTATGTGGGAATAAAGAGTAAGAAGACTGGAAAAATTGGAGGAGCTAGATGAAGAAGAGTTTTGAATACCCTTCATTCAAGATCTTATATTTGATACCAGAGTCAATAGGGAGCTATTAGAGTTTACTGAGTGGGGGGTGGGGGTGACATGGTTAGATCTGTGCTTTAGGAGAAATACTTTGGTGGCTTAATGGAGGATGGATTAGAGTGAGGAGAGACTTGAGGCTGGCAGGTCTGCTGGTGTGTTACTTAAATAGTCTGGGTGTGAGGTAATGGGGGCTTGAACCAGATGGATGGCAATGTCAGAGGAAAAAAAGGGGCATGCTGGAGGGATGTTCCAAAGATAAAATTGATAGATCTTGGCAACAGCTTAGCTGTGGGTGGTAAGAAAGAGTGGAGTCCAGAATGACAACTAGGTTGTGAGCCTGAGGGATTAGAGAGATTACTACCCTCTGTATTAATAAAGAAGGTAGAAGTGGGGGAGGGTTTAGGGGAAAGGACAACGAGTTCAGTTTGGAACATGTTGAGTGTTCAATGTCTACTAGACACCCAGTTTGAGATGAGTCTGAAAAACAGCTGGAAATGTGAAACTGGAGGTTGGCAGAGGGCTTGTGGTAGGAAAGCTAGACTTGAGAATCATCAGCATAGACATGGTAATTAAATCCATGGGAGTTGATGAGATCTCCAAGAGAAGGAGTATAGAAGGAGAAGAAAAGAAGGCCCAGATCAGAACCCTCTGGGACACCTGCCTTTAGTTATGTGCCACTCTCCCATCCTGTCCAAGCCACAGGGCTCCAACAGTAGGCTATGAAGAACCAGCTCAGCTCAACCAACTGAATTGTTTGCCTTACTTTTAGCTATACAAACCTACATCTTCACTTCTCCAATCAGGTTTATGTGAGACCAGGATGGCAGTCAGGGTAGTGGTCACATGTTTTGTGTCTCTTTTGCATAGTAAAGTCCCCATGAGTGGTTTACATGTGATTCATCAAATCCTGTGATTAGTAGATAGTGTGAGTCTTTGTTTACATTCCCAGAAGTCTTGGACCTGGCTAACACAGGCTCTAATTTCATGCCTCCTCAGTCTTTTCTTCTGTTAGTTAAATATTTTCTATTCCCTCCAAATAGCATGGCATGGGTTTGAGCCTTCTCATTACTGTGTTCACCCTCATCACTACAACTTGTCGAAATTAGATTTGTTATTCAGGATACCATATCACACTGTGGCCTTAGATTGAGCTGGCAGCTCACTAAACCCACCCTACCTCCCACCTAGTTCTTTTTCAGAAATATCTAGCTATACCACCAATACTCAGGAAGTTGATTTTTTTTTAAAAACTCAAATTTAGAATTTTTTTCTGCTATATTTTTTATATTTTATATTATATTATATATATTATATTTTATATTTTTCTGCTACATTTCATCTTTTAAGATTTGACTACTCATTTTATCCTGCCAAAATCTGTTTGGTTATCAACTCTATCATATAACACATCACCTCTTTCTTCCAGTTTAGTAGCATTTGCCAATCTGATGGTTTTACTACTTATGCCTTCACCCAAATCATCAATAAAAATGTGCCATATAGTGCAAAGGAGAGATCCCCAAAGCACTCACTGGAGAGCTCTCTCCGTGTTTACTTCGGCCATTAACAGCTACTCTTTGGGTTCAGATATTGGACAAGTTCTCAATCCTCCTAGTCATATTTATCTTGTATATCTTCATTGTTGCTAACAGTTGCACAAGGGATTTTGTCAAATGTTTTCCTGAGATGTTTGGTAACCCTGTCAACAGGAGAATACAGGTCATAAATTTAGGACCAACAGGGACCTTTGGACCATCTAGTCCAACCCACTCATTCTATAAATGAGGCAACGGAGTCTCTCAGAGGTTAAATAATTTGATCTTGAAAAATGCAGAGCTGGGAATCAAACCTGGGCTGGGATTTAAACCAAGGTCTCTGACTTCAAATCCAGCACTCCTCCTATTTATACTGACTCTCTTCTTTCCTACTGTACCATTTCCTACATACCATACTAACATTACCCTACTTCTATCTCTTCTCCCATTCCTTCTTGTATTGTCTCAAATCTTTCTTCCTTTTTTAATTTTCTTTCCCTCTTTCCCATTCTCGCCTCCAAGATGTATTTCTCATACATAGCCCTGGGCAAGACGTTTTCACATAAGCGCCAAATGGAAAATAAAGAAGATAATACTTTGTGAGTGCAGAAAACTCATAAATGCCCATCAGTTTTTTAGAAGCACAAATCCAGGGATGATAACTGTTATTTTGGACCATGGTATGAGGATCCAAAAAGAAAGTCAATTGGACAGAAAAGTAGGCTATGTCTAGTAAGATGAAATTTAATAGGGATGCATCCAAAATCTTCCTTTGAGCTCATTAAATCAATTGGACAAATAGAATATGGGGAAGACATAACTAGACAATAATTCAAGGGAAAAAGACTTGGCAATTTTAGTATGATGCAATTTGAGTTAACAGTGTGACATAACAAGAGGACCAGAGAGATTTTCAGCTGTGTTAATTGAGGAAATATGTCCAGAACAAGGAAGATGATGGGACTGTGGAGGAGCTTTCATCCTAAGCCTTGCGCTTAGGTCCAGGTGGAAGTCTGGCATGACCTGTTTTTGTTCAAGTTCAAGTACCACATTTTCATCAAAGTCTCCTTTATCAATTATTTCCCTTGGAAATGATCTTTTCTTTCTCCAATTTCACAAAGCATGTTGTTTGTGTGCCTTTTGCCTACTAGTCAAGAGAAGAAAAGGGTGAGACATGATGAGTTTCTTCAAGTGTGTGAAGTCTCAATTCTACAAGCATCTTTAATGTTATGGCATATGCAAGGAACTAAGATAGGACATGAGGGATACAAAGATGATAAAATTGTCTTTTCTCTCAAAGAGTTTACATTCAACTGTGTGTATCTGTGAGAGACAGACAGACAAAGATTGAGAATGTATGTGGGATGACTCAATTACAAAGATAAATTAGGACCAGACAATTTGAGGAAGGAAAAGAACTAACAAACACTATTATCTTATAGAAGACGAACTAGTTTTGCTCTGCGTGGCTGAAGAGGGAAGAACTTGGAGCAATAGATGGATGTTTTCCAAAGAAGTAGATTTCTACTTCATGTAAGACAACCTCCTAACTCCTAGAGGTAGTGAGAAGTCAAATTCACCCCACCCCACCCCAAGGAAGAGATTTCTCATTCATCATTGTTTCTTCTCCAGAAAGTGGCTGACTTCTTGTTCTGGATGGATTTCTGTTTAAGTAAACCTTGGGCCAGATGATCTTTTAGGGTCCCTTTTATCTCTGTGATCCTGAAGTCTTTGATTTTTATGTTGCAGGTATTTGTACCTATGCCCTGTCTTGATTGGATGTCCTTCAGAGCTGGGATTGTGTTTTATTCATCTATATATCCTCAGCAATGCCCTATGCATTGCCTCACCTCCCCATCGGTGCTTAAATCCATAGCTTTTATTGAAACCCTGACTTCATTGCTTTTAAGGAAAAAGCAACGTTTTAAAGATCTGCTGAAAAAGCACCAACTCAGTACAGTAATACTCAGAATCTAAAAACAGGCATCCTGGACTTTGGCCAAAATAGTCGTTACACTGGCTTAGTCAAGGTCAAAGGTCAAGGACTTTGGGTCACAAATTTACTGCAACCCATTTGATCCATCTTTCGTTGTGACGTAACTTCCATCTCGCAAGTATCTGTAAATAATTGGGTAAAAACTTAGCTTAAAATTCAATGAAGCTCTGGTGCATATCTATACTAATTTGCATGCTTCAGTTATTTTGTCTCTGGGATGACTTAGGAGTGTTTATGTTCTCACTATTTAAGGTAATTCAAAGTTCCCCAAATCCAGGGAGATCTCACAGTCCAAAATATCATTACAGTTACAAATTTACTCTGCCCCAAAGAAGCATCACCAAATGGCCCTGGCTGCCCCCCCTACTAAAGACGCAAGGATTCAGCACCACTGCTTTCTGGACATTTTAACCTCTCAGGAGGGAGAAGAGCTGAGTAAGAGCCAAAATAGCTACGTGATTCCAGAAATGACAGACAAGAAAGCAAATAGAAATAGCATCAACGAGCCACACACTCAAACAATCCCAGGGAGAATTCAGCTCTCTTCTCAATGTCAGGCTCCAGAATCTCTGCATTCAGTTGTGGCATTCTTGGCAAACCCCACTATAAATTCAAATTTTTTTCCCCTAGCTCATAGGTGATTTTCTCTGGTTGATTGCATTGTGATGGCCCTCAAAAAAAAAACTGTCTCAAGCATTCACATTTTACATTTATTTTGGATGGTTCTGGGATTTGGATACATACTTGCTGTAGGTTGGCTGATTTTTGCAAAATACATATGTTATCTTATATCAGGTTGGCACCCAGTGGAGGTCATATTGAATTTATTCTAAGAAAAAGCAATATGGGAAAAAAGACTAGAAGTGAATGGTTACCACAGAAAACAGTCCTGAGATCAGAGGTGAACTAACATGTTTATAAAGTGTTACAACTTTATAACTGGCAGAGAGGCACATAAACCATCCAATTACCTGTATCCTTATACAAATGAGAGACTAAGATCCTGAGAGAATAAGAGATTTACCCAATGTTTGTCCCCCTGCTAGTGACTGGCAGAGCTGAAACTGGAATACTGGTTTCCTTTCTGCATCTGAGGCCTATGCTCTTTAGCAGTCTCCTTCTGTCAGTCAAAAGATGAACATGATAGCATGAGGGAAAAAGGGTATGTGGTCATGGAATACCATACTGTTATACACTATATACTGCTACCAGTGTGGGATTACCCCCAAGCATCATTTGACCTCTGTGCAGTAGTCTGATAGGGGGACCTACTCTTTGTGCCCTGGTAGAAAGGCTGCTACTACCTGGGAAACTGTGACAAGTTACCTGGTTCCCCAGGAACTGGTTTCATCTTCTTTGTGGAAGTCATCTTGTTGCTCTGACTTAGTGCCAATCTAGTTTTGGGAGGATAGAGAATAGGGGGAAGGGAGTTCAGACCTGTGACTGATTGGTGTAGGCATTGTCCAATGTGTGGAAATTCTAACTGCTAAAGTAGACCAGCAATCTTGAGGTAACTTAGTCATAGAGTTCTGGAGGATTCTGAGAAACTCAGTGACTTGCCCAAGGTCACAATGTGTTAGAAACCCAGATTTTTCTGACTCCAAGCTGCCTCTTAATCAGTTTGAGGCTTCACAAATGGTGGATGACATTACAGGCTTTCAGGAGATATTCCCTCCCTAACCCACCCCTCTGTAAATGTGGAAGTAATCAGGAAGTAAGTCCCATGACAGAAATTATACATTAGAATTCAACATTAGCTCAGAATGTTAGAATTGGAAAGGACCTTGAAGGCCAGAAAGGTGAGATGATTTGTCAGAGGACACGTGGCCAAAAAATGATGGAGGCAGAATTAGAATCCAGGTCTTCCAACTTCCAGGTCAGGACAATGAACCATAACTCTGCCTGGAAGCTTGAAATACATGTGACTTAAATGGTTTTTTAAACATTATAAAGAGCTTGGTGACCAACTATATTCTGTTCCCATTGAGAAGATATAAGAAAATGTACATGAGCTATAGCATGAGGGGATTGGAGCAGCTAGAGGAAAGGCACTGCAGAGAAGGAGGACCAAGGAACACTGGGATGGGCCAGCAAAGAGCATGTGGACTCTCCCCTGCCACACACACACCCTCAGAGGGCTTTAAAAATAGGCTAAGTCTGTCTGGGCTAGTCAAGATGCAGGGCTGCTGAAGTCCGGGCAGATGGACCAGATAACCTCTCAAGGTCCCTTCCTTGACCCAAAACCTTGTGATTCCATCCATAACTCTATCAGGAATCATTGGGGGAGCAGAGTCCACCTGTGATTTTAGGCATCTTCTGGACTCCCAAGTCAATCCATGTTTCTTATGTTTGTCTTCAACAGTCTGGGAGCTCTTTGAAGATAGGAACTGTTTGGGGCTTTCTTTGCATCCTTAGTGATTAGCACAACACCTGGTACATAGTAGGAGTTTAATAAATACCTGTTGACTAACTGCTCACTTGCAATTACAAGTCTCTTATCCCTGCTTATACAAGCAGATACAGCTTTTTATTCACAGCCTAACTGACTGATTGCCTGACAGAAGGGACCTTTTAGCTAAGAGCACTTTTACAGCATTTTAAGCTTTGCAAAGCACAGGTAGTTTCACTTGAACTTCACTTGAACTTGCTAACAACCCTGTGAAATGGATATATAATTAACTCTGTTTTATAGATAAGGAAACTGAGTTTGTGTCTGCAGCAGGACTTGAACTCAGTGCATCCTGATTCCAAGTTCAGTGGATCTCCAAGCTTAGCTATGATCCCAAAGGAGCCACATGTCCTTGAAGAAGCCCTGACTCCAAATCCAACCTCAGTCACTTAACAGCTGCATGTTCCTGAGAAAGCCTCTTGCACTGGGTTCCTCAACCATAAAATGAGGATAAGAGGAACACCCACCTCTCAGGTTTGTTGTGAGGATCTAATGAGAACGCATGTGAAGTGCACAATCCATTGCCTGACGTACATACAGTAGATGCTTAATAAATGCTTATTTCCTTTCTCCTCCCTTCTATCTTTCCTTTCTTCTTCCCTCACATCTTCCTTTCTTCCCTCCCTACTTTCTTCCCTCCCTCCCTTCCATCCTTCCTTCCATGGCTAACCCTGTCATTTTATTTTTTAAAAATATTTTATTTTTCCAATTACATGTAAAGGCAATTTTCAACATTCATTTTGATAAGATTTTTGAGTTTCAAATTTTTCTCCTTCCCTCCCTCTTCACACTCATCCCCAAGATGACAAGTAATCTCCTATAGGTTACACATGTACAATCATGTAAAACATATTTCCCACATTAGTCATATTGTGAAAGAAACAGAACAAAAGAAAATACACACACAGAAGTAAAAGGATTGTGCTTTGATCTGCATTCAGACTCCATACGTTCTTTCTCTAGGCATGGTTAGCATTTTCCATCATGAGTCTTTTGGAGTTGCCTTGGATTACTGTATTGTTAAGAAGAGCTAAGTCAATCATAGCTGATCACTACACAATATAACCCTGTCATTTTAGAGGAAACAGAGACTCTAATCAATCAATCCATTAAAAAACCAACAAGCATTTACTAAATACATACTCAGTGTTAGACACTCTGCTAAGTGCCAGGCAAAACAGTCCCTGTGCTCAAAAGGTATACACATGTATATTACACACATATGCACAGACACATGTATATGTACAGTATGTGTTGCATGTACATGTATACACATATCTATGTATAGGCCCATACATAGTGCACATATATGTTTACGCTATATACACATATTCATGCACATGTTGTATATACACATCTATACATAGGCATGATATACAGACATGCTCATATATACAAAGGATATATAAGTAATGTGAATGTGCACATGTATATGTGGCTACATGTACACATATATAAATATACATGTACATTATACATATGTATGTACCCACAAAGTAGTACAAGTTAATAACTAGAGTCAGGGGCATGGAGGCTCTGGTAGCTGAGGGGAAATCAGGCAAAGCCTCATGTGCCTCTGCTGTGCCTTGGCAGAACCTAGGATTCTCAGAGTCAGAGGGAATGGTTTATCCAAGATCCTATAGGCATGTAGTTATTACCCCCATTTTACAGAAGAGTAAACTGAGGCAGAGAGGAGGGATGTGGCTTGCCCAAGGTCAGCAAACTAATGAGCAGCTGAGCCAAGACATGAGCTCAGGTTTTTTCCAAATCTAGCATCTTTCCCTCCTGGGACTGTGTGGTTGTTCAGTCATTTCAGTCGTGGCTGACTCTTCATGACCTCATTTGGTGTTTTCTTGGCAAAGACACTGGAGTGATTTGCCATTTCCTTCTCCTACTGATTTTACAGTTGGGGAAACTGAGGAAAACAGGATTAAGTGATCTGCCCAGGGTCACACAGTTAATAAGTATCTGAGGTCAGATTGGAACTCAGGAAGATGAGTCTTCCTGACTCTAGGCCCAGCTTGGTGCCCTAACCTCTGCAGTACCACCTAGTTGCCCTGGACTCATACTATACCTATCCTCTGTAAGGCACAAAGTCAGTCATGACAGGAGCCATGCCCTGTGCTGGAGCGTGGGAAGGATTAAATGTGATAATGCGTGTAAACACTCTGACAATGTAAGGTATATTATTAGCACAGAAGAAAAAAAAACAAACCCTCTTTTGCAAAACTTGCTGCTAAGCCCAACCAACCACCTGAGGAAAGCATCCCTGCTCAAGGATAGGTCAGGACAAAGGCATCATCATTCCCGGAAAAACAGTTCCAAAGTGGTATGACAATGGTGGTGAGTCAACAGCATCATCGGTACACACAAAGGACTTGCGTTACTTAGCCCTTTCTAGCACCATGTACTCACTCCTGAATTTCCTTGGAAATCCTCCTAAAATGTATAAGGAAGAGCAGGATTATGTAGCCAAGTTGGAAAACTGATCATAGATGACATGTAAAGGCTGGAAGATATTACCTCATGGGATCCTCAGGTCAGCTTCATGAGGTAGTTTTAGTAACAGTCCCTTTTTGTAGAAAAGAAAATCAAGGCTCAGAGAAATTCAGTAACTTTTCCATGGTCATACCCCTAATAAATGTAAAAGGTACATTTTGTACCTAACTCTCTCCTAACTCCCAAGTCTGGTGTGCCTTTTTCACTATGCCAAATAGCCTCTTTATAAGGATGGGGTATGATGAACCAATGCCCTTCCACCTGAGCTTTCCCATTGGAAAGAAATTCCATACATAATCAGGTTTGCTTTAAATCCCATTGAAACAAGAGCAATTAAATTAAGACATATGTTTTGGGTACTTACTGTCTCTAAGTGTTAATTCTCTTAGGAGTGGAGGGGGGTAGGGATGAGTAAGACGGTTCCTGTCTTCACAGGGCTTATAATACACAACAGTAAAGATAACGACTAATACCCCAACCAGTGAATAGGAAAAGCAAATGGAGACCCTACTGTGAGCTTGGATCATCAGGAACATCTTTGGCAGAATCTGGGATTTCCAAAAAGGATGAGAAGACTTTGCAGAGGATGGCAAGAGTGATATAATGACCTGGGGACATCACAAAGAAACGCGAGGTAGAAATACCCAAGGACTGAGAGTAACAGTTTGACCAGAATAGAAGGTTAGAAACTCAACATTCAAAACTGAACTCCCAAACCCTCGTCCTCTCCAATTTCCTTATTACTTCTGAGGACACCACGGTCTTCCCAATCCCCAGGCTCTTAATGTGAACGTCATCTTCATCTCATTACCTCTCAATCACCCCACCCCTTCCATGTCCAATCTGTTGCCAAGGTCAGTGTCCCCTCTCTCTTTTTTCCTCTGATACCACCACCAATCTGATTAGGTCCTTATCCCCTCACCCCTGGACCTGTTTGGGTTGACTTACCACAGCTCTCTCCCCACTCCAGTCCATCATTCATTCAACCAGCAAAGTGATTTTCATAAGGCACAGGTCTAGACACATATCCCACTTAATAAATTCCACGGTCTCTCTAGAAATTCTGTCTGGTGTTAAGACTCTTTCCTAGCACAGGCCCTCCCAAGCTCCCTGCCCTTGCCAGTCCTCTTCTACCTCACATCTCCCCCCTCCTCTTCAATCTGGTGACAGTGGCCTCCAAACCACTAGTCTCCAAACCAGATCTTCCATCTCTCAGCTCTGGGCCTTTTCCCTGACTGTCGCCCATGGCTGGAATGTACTCCCTCTTCATCTCTGCCTCCCAGCCTCCCTGGCTTCCTTCAAGTTCCAGCTAAAATTTCACCCAGAGGAAGCTTTTCCTAATCACTCCTTAATTCTAATCTCTTCCCTCTGTTAATTATTTCCTCTTTGTCCTGGATCCATCTTGTTCATACATGGTTGTCTGCACATTAGATGGTCTTTTGCCTTTCTTTGTGTCCCCAGTACTTAGCCAATGCCCGGCACATAGCAGGTACTTAATAAATGTTTATTGACTGACTGACAGAAGTTAAATTTAGGAAGGGAAATCATGGCCAGGATAAGGAGTTTGGACTTTATACAATAAGATATAGGGAGATATTGAAGTTACTTGAGCAGAATGCAACATAAAAATGTTTTAGAAAGATCAATCTGGTGGCTATTGGAAGTGTGGATTCCAAGGTGGGAAAGGGAGGCTGTTGTCTAGGAGAGCCATTACAGGAGATTATTACAGTGCCCCAGGCATAAGGTGGTGAGGGTTTGGAGCATGTTGGGGTTGCTGAGATTGGAAAGGAATGGTGGGCAAAGGCAAAGGTAGAATCAATAGAATTTGGTGATCGATCATCAAAGAGACAGAGTAGTTTTCAACTATAATGAACTTGTGTGAACATAGTTATTTACAAGTTGGGTCTCCCCTACTAGAAAGGGAAGAGTCAAGAATGACAGTGGAATTTCAAATCTTCTGAAGGAGTCTGAGGAGGGAAGCCAGAAAGAAGAACAGGTTTGGGCCTACAAGCATTTGTTTAAAAATCTGAATAAATAAAATTTTTAAAAACTAAAAAAAGATCTGAGTGTTTTCTTCAATATTGCCATAGAAAGAGTTCCAATTCTTTTTGTCACTGAAGCAAACAGCTTTTCTAAAGTAGCTATTTAGGAAAACTGAATAGACCTGAATGACAGCTGGAAGCATTAAGTTTTTGGCCCCTTGATTTGTTGAAACAAAGTAGACTCCACTTCTCTTTCCCTTTCCTTCTACCAGCTACATGCTTCCTTTGAAGTATTCATTTTAATGTGGCTTTTATGGCATCTAAGACAACTCAAATGGTCTTACTGTAGGATCCATTAAGAGAGGCACAGTGTCCAGGGATAGGGAGGCAGTCGTTCCACTGTACTATACCCTGATCAGGATATGTCTGAGTATTGTGCCCAGTGTGGATTGGCACAATTTAGTCAGGACATCAAGGAGCTAGATAGTGTCCAGAGGATGGCAAACACCACAATGAAATTTCATGGTATTATGCCATACAAAGATCCGTTGAAGGAACTGGAGACAGTCTAGAACAGAGGTGGGAAGCTGTGGCCTCAAAGCCACACGTGTGGTCTAGAAAAAAGAAAATCTTAGGGAACCCTTCAGAGGGAACATAACAGCAATCTGAGAATTTATGAAGGACCATTACCTGGACAGAAGATTAGAATTGTTGTGCTTAGGCCCAGACGTCAGATCTAAAGTACCAGGGTGGAACACTACAAAGAGGGTGTCAGTGAACAAGCATTTATTAAATGTTTGCTGTATGGCGGGCTATGTTCTGAGGAGACAAAGAAAGGCAGAAATCTGGTCCTTGTTCTCAAGGAGTTCACCTTCTAAAGCGGGAGAAAACAGACAAAGATCTCCATTCATACAAGTGCATTAAAGCTTAAAGCTGCGCTGAGACTTATGGAACACCCTGTATAACGCAAGTGGAAAATAATGTCAGAGGGAAGGCACTCTTCAGAAGGCAGGATTTCAGCGGAGTCTGAAGGAAGCCAGAGAAGAAGCCAAGAGGCAGAGATAGGAAGGAGGGCATTCCAGGTACAGGGACCACGAGAGAGGGAAGAAAATCATTCTAGGCAAGAGCAAAAGCCACAGCATCAGAAAATGGAGTCACTGGGTAAGCAACAAGAAGCAGACCCATGTTGTTGGATTGTAGATGTTAAAAAAGAAAGAAAGAAACTTCCTAACAATTAGGACTATGGAATAGCAGAATGATTGCCTCTATGGGGAGTGGCTCTCTTCTCCCCTTCACAGGGTTTCCCCTTCCAATGGGACCAGAATTGTCCGAAGAGCTCCTGATAGCAGTGGAGTGCAAAGGCCGCGTTTTTTTGGTGTCTCTATGTTATGCCAGTGTTTTGTTTCTTTTCCAGGTTCAGGGCCACATGCTAGATCCGCATTTTAGGAATTCATGACAACCCTCTAGAAAATTTTGGTTAAAAAGAATTTCTGACAGTCCTGGAAATGTGGAATTCGGGAACTCACCTCAGTTGGATACAACTGTCATTTCTCAGGCTGATAGAAGACACCACTGCCTCTTCTTGCCTAGGATCAAAAAGTTGAGATGCAGGAACTGTCTTCTTGGGTGGTGGAGATGAAGGCATCATGCCCCTCTGCTATTAGCAAATTCCAAATGGGAGGCAGGAAGAAAGGTTTATAGACTGACTTACATTTACAGATTTTTCCCAGCCCAAGCAGCCAGGTCAGCTTTTAGCGTTCCCACTTTCTAGCCTCTGCTCCCCCCGCCAGGATAGCTCTGCAAAAGCTGACTCTGCACATGATGATGTTGTTTAGGTCCAGTCAGTCAGTAAATATTAAATGCCTCCTCTCTGCCTGATAAGTGCTGGGGACACAACAAGACAGCCCCTGCCCTCAAGGAGCTCACAATCTAAAGACTCAGAAGGGAGCATTAATGGGGATAGAGTATTAATGGATATGTTCCCAGAAAAGTATTCTCCAAATCTCTCAATAAAGATACAGGTAGCTATGCCCATAGCCTCTGTAATGAAGATGTGATCAAAGTCTAGAACAAAGCCTCTTTACCCTGTAAGGTCATCAAGTCATCAACTCCCCTGATGAAGAAATAATGGAAATGAAGCTAATTCTCTAAAATCTCCTTATACTCCAAACAAGGAGTGGATTCCATCATTCTGCTAAGGTGATGTAAATACCTAGTTCTTCAGTGACCACTCCAACTGGAAAAACCAGACTGCCCTCAAAGAATTTAACTTTGCTTGCTTTAGAATTCCAGGTAAAGCATTTGTGCACCACATTGGCCAGGAATTCTCATCAATAACTTCCATTTCTTCGAACTGACAATAATCACCTGCCTCTTACATTGTGACTAAGTCTGATTAAAATATGGTAGGCATCTCCACTGCATAGTCTCTGATGTCGCATTCCCAGTGACATTTAAGACACAGAGAACTCTTATTCTTCTGCTTCTCATACCTGGGGGGGGATAGTTAATGTTCTCAGAAGCACACAGTACTTCTTAGCACATTACATTTTCTTGGAAAGAAATAATCCAGGCATGATTGGTGGTCTAAAATAATTTCCTATCCGAAGTCCCTTTAGGATTTTACTTCAAATCTCTAGAGAGCCTAGTGCTTGAAGCCGAGTGGTCCTATAAAGTTCCACCCAACATTGGGTTGAACAACAGTGTGGGTTAGTGGGAAAGGACTGTACCCTGATTTCAGATTGGATGTGATCTCTATAGCTGGCTGTGCCATAGAGCTATACGACTGTAGCTAGGTCCCAGGCCCCTCTGAGCTTGTTCTTTCTGTCTTTGGCCCAGAGATGCCACTGTTAGATTTATAACTTACGAAGGCTAATAAGAGCAAGAGACCTATCTATACAAAACTCTCCACAGCAGCAGGACTGAGAACAGCCAAAGTTTGGGAAGAAATTCCATAGCCAGAGTCTGGGTGATGTTTGAATGGATGCATGAATTTAAAGGAAAATTATTATTGTTTTCTAGGGAGAGTCAGACATAACGAGCATGAAATTACATGGGGAAATATGTGTGGGGAAAAATATGTAAATGATCAGCAAAGAAAACTGAACCAAAGAAGCGACACACACACTGAGAGTTGTAAGGAACAACCTGCCTCCCGGGGACAAGCTTCACAAAATGCACTCAGGGCAATCAGCTCAAAAAGGCCCCTCAAATCAACTATTTAAATAAATCCAGTTCAAGGAAATCCTGGTAAAAGATCCTGCTACACTGTTCTGTGAAGAAAAGCCAGATCCCAAGATATCAGCTCCTGGGGGGCTGAAATTCCAGAATAACATGAAGCTATTTTTGAGGGGTATAGGGATGCAGACGGAGCAAGACAAGTCCATGCTGAGTAGGCGCCCACCTGAGATGCCATCTGGTAGCTTCCTATTTTAACTAAAAAAAAAAAAATTAAGTGCAAGTGTTTCTATGTTGCTGATGGAATATAAGTCCTATTTAGCACACTCTAAATTTTGGTGCCCTGGGTCAAAACTCTGATCACCTCATCCTAGTTATGGTTCTATGTACCTATTGCCACTATATAAAAGAAGACAGCTTTAAATGATAACCAAAATCTGATTTAAAATAAGAGACAACATTGGCATTGTTTTTATTAAAATTAAAATTTGTTTTATTAAAATAAAAAAATTACAAAAATTAAAATTTTTATTTAAAAAAAGCCCACACCTGTCTTTTCTTACAAGAAATGATAACTACTATAACATACAAAGTTGAATGGCTGTCATCAGCAGTCACTTTTGTGCTGTTTTGCTTAACTGTCTTCAAGGTTGTAGAGTGGTGGGCATCATTGTCAGTGAGACAGGATTTGTATGCCTTGTTGAAATAAAATTGATCAATTATTTGGTTGGTAAAATTATTTCTGTAAACCCATCCAGCACTGCATTCTGTAGGTTAATGTAGTTACCAACTAGAAATGTTGGTACTGGGGGCAAGCAGCACTCAAACTAAGCTTGCTCTTTGGTAAATGATGGGGTAGTATGAGGCAGAACCCCCATAATATGGGCAGGAGAGAGCTAGCAGTCACTCCACCTTGGTTTTCGTTTACCTAATTACTTTTCCTAATTAGATGCTAATCTCTTTTGTTTCTGTGATGCATTTCAGGGCCCTCTAAATGTAGTGCCAGACTTCAGGATCACACACATTCCTTTCCCACCATGCCCCAGGAACTTCTGCACCCTAGGGCATCACTTCAGCCCTGGAATTCACAGTTCAGAAATGCCCTCTGCCATTGATTGGAGGGGAGAGGGCTCTTCCTAGAACCTTTCTTTAAGGAGAGGCCCAAGCTAGCCATCCTCCTGTACTTATCCTTCTCACTGGGTGCCTTCTCTCCTCTTTCCCTCCACTCTTCAGCTTCCTTTTACATGCTGTCTTCTCCATTTGAATGTAAAACCCTGGAGATCAGGGATCCTCTTTTTTCTTGTCTTTGGATTCCCAGCATTCAAGACAATGCCTAGCACATAGTAAATGCTTTAAAATGCTTGTTGACTGACTGACTGATGCCAGCCTAATTATGGCTTTGAATTTAGGATAATACACACACTGGAGCATTGCTTGGAGCCACATATTCAACAGAGTTTTTACTTAATTAGTAAAGTCCTCTGTGTTAGACTTCTAGGCATTGAAAACAGAAAGGAAAATTAAGAATTTCAGACCATTGAGAATGAGAGATTTGGAGGCAAAAAGGACTTTCTATCAGGACAGTCAAGTGGTGCAGTTGTTAGAAAGTCAGGCCTAGAGTCAGAGGGTCCCATCTTTCTGAGTCCAAATCTGGCCTCACACATTTACTAGCTGTGTGACCCTGGGCAAGTCACTTAACCCTGTTTGCCTCAGTTTCCTCATCTTTAAAATGAACTACAGAAGGAAACAGTAAATCACTCAAGTGTTTTTGCCAAGAAAACCCCAAATGGGGCCACAAAGAGTTGGTCATTACTGAAAACAACTGAACAGCAACCACAAAGGACTTTCTATCATCCCTGAAATCGCACCAGGCTCCATCTGCTCATTTCCATGTCCATTTCACCAGCCCTTTCATTTGAGAGCAGAATTTTATTCACATACCTCCAGGGGCTGGGAGGGAATATTGTATTTCCAAAGATCAGATGATTTAGAGCTGGAAGATTTAGAAATATCTATACACTTAGAGATCACCTAGTTCAACATCTATATTTAACAGATTTGGAAAGCAAGGTTTCAAGAGGAGAAGTGACTTTCCCAAGGTTACAGAGATCTAAGCAATATCACTTTGATTCAAATCTGGATCTTCCGGCCAAATCTCATTCTCTTTCCACTTCCATAAGTGAAATGAATTTGTTCAATGCCGCAGAGATCAGATTACCAAAAGGTCACTTTTAGAGCTTGAAAAAATAAATGCGAAATTCATCTGGAGGAACAGAAGGTCAAGACTCTCAAGGGGAAAAATGAAAAGAAGGAAGAGGGAAAGGAATCTAGTAGAACCAGATCTAAACTACAAAGCAACAATCATCAGATATTGAGGAAGAAACAGAGGCTGACGAGCAGAACAGATTAGAGGAAAACGTAAAAGCAGGTGAGCCAAGTAGCCTAGTGTTTGATAAACCCAAAGGGGTAAGGACCTACTACTCAACAGAAACTGCTGGGAAAACTGAAAAATACTCTAGAAAAAACAGCAAACCCAGTGTGAGGTATACCATATACCAAAATAAACTACAAATATATATGTGACTTAAACATAAAAAGTGACATCATAAACAAATTACAGGAGCAAGAAATACAATTACCTTTTTGTTCTGTGAATAGGGGGAGAGTCCATGACCAAGTACAGGATAGAGAAGATGACAGAAGATGAGCAAGTTTGATAAAACAAAATTGATAAGCTTTTTTAAAATAACCAATGCAGCTGGTATTAGAAGGGAAGCAGGAAAATGAGGGTAAATGTTTGTAGCAAGTTTCTATGATAAAGGTCTCATTTCCTAGATATATAAGAAACTGATAAGAAATTACCAGAAGACTGAATGTCAGCAGATTAAAGCGCTTCTCCAAGTGTGAACAGTTTGGTGCTAACATGGAGGGGAAGCTGAGGCAACAGTGAAGCAGAAAAGTTGTGGGCAGCCTTCGGGGATTTGATGTATAACCTCACATTGATTAATCTGAGCCAGAACACTCACAAGCATCAAGAATTGTTTGACAAAAACGATGGAGAAATTCAAAAGCTACTAAATAAAAAACAAGAACTCCATAAGACTTATCAGCAAGACAGTTTTTCTGTCTCCAAGAAGGCAGTATTTAACTCCATTAAAAGTAAAGTGCAAGCAAAGCTTAGAGAGATGCAACATTTTTGGCTCACTAACAAGGCAGATAAAATTCAGTTTTATACTGATAATAGCAATTCAAAGTGCTTTTATGATGTCCTGAAGGCTGTTTATGGACTAAAGACCTTTTGTGTATCTCAAGTACTCAGTGCCTTTAGCGCATTTTTAATTAGTGATAGGGACACGATCCCGGAAAGATCAGTGAACACTTCCATAGTGTCTATCATCAAGAAACTATCCTCAATCAATGCTGAAGCCATTGACAGTATGCCTCAGGTTGAAGTCAATCCCTCTGTAACCAAACTTCCAACTGAAGCAAATGTTTTAAATGCTATTAAGCTCCCCTTTCATGGTGCTGATTCTATTCCAGCTGAGATTTACTGCATACAAAAGCTGACTGGAATTTTCTCAGTTATATGCCAGGAGAAAATTATCTTCCAGGAGTTCAAGGATAATTCCATTGCTCATCTCTATAAAGGTAAAAGAAATAGATTGTCCTGCGACAATCACAGGGGAGAGGAGGATCTCTCTCTTAGTCATTACTAGAATTCTTGCCAGAGTCCTACTTAATAGGCTGATCCTTCACCTGGAAGATGGTCATGTACCTGAGATCAGTGTGGCTTAAGAAAGGGCCAAGGAATGGACAATGTCATTGTGTTTGTTGTTCAACAAGAGAAATGCCAAGAGCGGAAGAGAGGTCTGTATACAACATTCATCACTCTAACCATGACTTTTGATACCGTCAGTACTGAGGGTTTATGGAAGATTGTGGCAAAATCTGGTTGCCTGGAGAAGTTCATCAGTATTGTGCAACAATTTCATGACAACTTGCTTGCCCAGATTCTGGATAATGGACGATGCTCTCACACTGTCCCAGGGGCCAGAGGAATGAAGCAGTGGGCTTGCTCCCATGATTTTCAACATGATGTTTTCAGTGATGTTGCTGGATGCCTTCAATGAGGACAAAAATGACATCAAGGTCAGTTACCACACTGATGGTAAAAAAATTAACTGAAAAGGCTACAAATCAAGACTAAAGTGAAGGGAGAGTGGACTCAATGCAGCCTCTGAAACTGGGATGTAACAGAAGAGGGATCGATTCTCTGCTGCTTGTGTTGATTCTGATCTGACAATTAACCCCCAAATACAGATTCTCTGCCAGACAGCACTACACCATTCATACCTAGAACTACTGGTTATAACAAATGGAGTTTTGAATTCTGTGGATAAATTTGCTTACCTTGACAGTGTACTTTCCAGGGATATACACATAAATGATAAGGTTGATCCATGTATTGCCAGACATAGCTCAGTGGTTGAGAGACTCCGAAAGAAAGTGTGGGAGAGAAGACAAATGATAAAACTGAAGGTCTACAGAGCCATTGGGCTGACTTCATTGGTGTATGCCTGTGAAACTTGGACGGTGAACCAGCGCCATGTCACAAAGTGAATCACTTCCATTTGAATTGTCTTAAAAAGATTCTGAAGATCCCCTGGCAAGATAAGGCAGGGAGGACACTGAGGTTCTTTCTTGAGCTGAATGGCACAGGGGCGCAACTTAGATGGGGTGGCCACATTGTTCAAACACCAAATGTATATTTACCTAAAAAGCTATTTTGCAGAGAGTTCACACAAGTGCTCACAGGGGGTCAGAAGAAGAGATAAAAGGACACTCTCAAGGCCTCTCTGAAGAACTTGAGGATTGATTGTGAGGCACAGGTCCACCCAGCATGGCAGGCCCTCATCAGACAAGGTGCTGTGCTCTATGAGCAAACAGAATTATAGTAGCTAAAAAGAAATGTGAAATGGGCAAATTCAGAAACATCTTCACCCCAAGACCTGTGGTAGAGCATTCTGAGTTCATGTTGGTCTGATCAGCCACAGTCGGACACACTGTTACTTGACTGCAATAGTGATGCCATTTGGATCCTCTTTGAGAAGAAAGGACAAGCAATCAATCTTTAAGGGCAGGGGACTGCCTTATTTGCTTAGATTTGTATTCCCAGTACTTGGCAAAGAGTAACCACTTAGATAATTTATCTATCTTGATGTGAAGCATAGGGGTTCTGAACTTGGGAGTCCATGAACTTTCATGTTTAATACTTTATCATTGGTTTCCATTGTAATCTTATGTGTCATTTTATTTACTTAAAAATATTATTCTCATAGACTTCACTGGACTGTCAAAAAGGTCTATCCCCTTCTTCCCCGCCCCCAAAGGTGAAGAAGCCCATTAACTTTTATTCCTTTGGCTGTTTTCTGTGTTTGTAGCCATATGGATGGCTTTTCCTTCCTGAGTCTAGAGGAATTCTTCTCAGGCAGAGCTAGGTTTAAATTCCATCTTCTGGGATTCATGGCTTTGTGATCATGGGAAGTCCCTTCATATCTCTGAGCATCAATATTCTTTTGTGAAAGAGAGATGATGAAAACCATGGCACTAGCTACTTCATCCAGTGATTCAAAGGAATTGTCCCAGGCTGGATCTTTATCTTTTTAATTATGTCCCACAAAGGTGGCCATTTCTGCTCTAAATTTACAAAGAGATAAACACAAAAAGAGAACTTTGTCTTGTCTAAAGATTCAGCAAGCATCTGAGTCTGGTTGGAAATGGTCCTTGTTCACAGACAGGATGATATCCTCACAGCACAACCCAGAATTGTCACCGTAGGATCATGGTCAAAGAGGCAATCCAGGAAGAAGCCTAGTTTAATTATCTTAGGTAATTAGCTAATGTGTCCATGAAAATCACAGTAAAGGTTAATAGGTTTAACATTCTTAAAACCTTGATTGAATATAGAATTCTTTCCATAGCTCATTTTGCAGTCAGTGAGAGAATTTGTGATTATTAGCTAAGGGAGAGGATTCATAATTGGCTCTCACATCAAGAGGAAAACTGTCTCATTTATTCTAAAGAGTAATTATTTCTGAAAGTGGAATGGTATGTGCCGGGTCCAGGCAGCCCTCGTCCAAAGTCCTCCAAAGTCTTCCTTTATGTCATGTCAGCATGGTTTGCAGGTGGTCCTAGGGTTTGGAAGGTCACAAAGCACAGCACAAATGCTGGTAAGTCCAATCAATCTGGGAAGATGTTACGGATGGATAAACAATAGATTCTATGTTTATTACTTAAATTCAGAGTCTCATTACCAGGTTGGCCATGGGATTATACACTCTTTGGCTACAATGACATGTTTACTTTCTGTTTATTTTCTTGGTGGTTTTGGAGGAGCCATTTCTTGGCTCCTGAGTGTCAGGAGGAAACAACTCAGTGGCAGCTTGTCAAGGTACAGAGCATCCTTTGGCCATGTATTCACCACTACCCTTCTAGTTTTTCAAGAGATAATATAGTCAGGAGCCAGGATCTACATGGTATTAGTGTACGTAGATTGGGCAACATTAATCTGTTTCTCTAGTCTGTGATCTGAAAAGAGCAGTGAGGTACAAAGCCAGGGCTGTGGCCAGGCTGGAGTTCAGAGTTCTGCTGTTCAGTCCTTTGGGTCATGTCTGACTCTGGGGTTTCCTTGAAGGGATTTGCCATTTCCTTCTTCAGCTCATTTTTCAGATGAGGAAACTGGGGCAAACAGGCTGAAGTGACTTGCCCAGGGTCACCCAAGTAGTGAGGGTCTGAGGCTGAAATTGAACACAGCTCATCCTGACTGTAGGCCCAGCACTGTATCCACCCGGCCATCTCGCTGCCCAAGTTCCAACATACTGAGCATTAAATGGATCATCATTGGTTGCAGAGCCACAGAAGGTGACATGGCAGCCTCTGGGGGTAGGGATCCCTTCAGATAAAGGTCAGAGGGTTGTTTGAAACCGTCACACACAAATCCAAAGGATTTCTAAAGCGCAAACTCACAGCCCCCTGACCCCTATGAGAATTGCTCAGTTCATGACCTTAGCTGGCATCATTAACAATAGTAACTGACAGTCCCATAGTCCATTAGGACTTGCGAAGCCCTTTTATTCATTATTGGAGCCTCACAACCAGGAAGGAAGGAGCTCAAGGGATTAGCATGTCCATTTTATAAGTGAGGAATCTAAAATGGAGTGAGGGAGGAGACTTGTCCACAGTCCCTGCCTGTGAGAGTCAGAGGCAGGGCACAAGGGCCGGCCTCGCCCCATGCTAGAGCGAGTCTCAGCCCTCCATGTCAAGCTTCATTAACAGTCACTAATTTGATTCAGTCCCTGTGGACTCTGGTTATGATCTACTCGCAGAGGCAGGTCCTGGGGCCAAATGCCCAAGTGTCAGCGGGGGAATGAGATTCAACAGCACAGTCAGAAGAGGCTTACTTTGTGTTGCCAAAGTCACAACTTTGGTATCCACCCTCCGTGCAGGGTCCAACAGGCTAATATCACTTGGAAAGGGTCAAGGTGGGGACTCATTCTCTCCCACTGGCTCTATCTGAAACCACATCAACCCACATTGACAACTTTCCTTCAGGGTGGCACCCTTGGAAACTGCCCCTTTCATTATGCCATACCTAGTTCCTAAGGGAGAGGCAAGGTTGTAGTTGGTTACTCAGTGGAAAGAAACTTGGATTTGAAGTGAGAAGACCTAGGTCAGGGGTTCTTAGGTTGGGGTCTGTGAACGTGGCTTTAAAATTTTTCTTGATATCATGTATATCCTATATCAAATTGCTTGTCCTCTCAGGGAGGTGGAGGGAGGGAGGAGAGAAAATTTGGAACTCAGAATTTAAAAATAAAATGAATGTTAAAAATTTTCTTTACATGTAACTGGGAAAAAATAAAGTATTTAAAATACTTTGATAATTCTATTTCGATATAATTGATTTTCTTTTATACATTTAAGAGACATTATTCCAAGAAGGGACTGTGAGAGAGGCCTACAATGCACAAACATATTTAAGAACTCCTGGCCTAAGTTCTGATTCCAGTTTGGTGACCTTAGGGAAGTTACTTTCTCTTGCTCGCCCTCAGATTCCTAATTGGGAAAATCAGGGGACTGGGCTGGAGGACCAGCAAGGTCCTTTCCAGTTCGAAATCTATGCTTATGATCTAGGATCTTGAGTATGTACTAAGTATTAACTGTGTATCCAGCACCAGGCTTACAGGTGAGTTACAGAGGCAAGCTAGCCATTGTTGAACCACATAAAACAGCACTGGTCAAATTGAACTAAATGCTGGAAGTACTGGGAATTTTTGGACCTGAGTCTTCCTGCCTCCAAGCCCAGTCTTCTCCACACTACAGATACCATCCAACCAGCACCATGCATGTTGTAGGGAGAATTCTGACTCAGGGATGGGTCACACTCATGGGCCTCTGAAATACCTTCAAACTCTATGATCTTTGAAATAGGAGCCAGGAGAAGTAGAAAAATTCCTCCAAGTACACCAGCTGTTTCAAGTGATTGGGGTCCCTGACACAACAGCTGTATTTATAAATGCTTTCTGCTCTAATTAAGGCAATCCTCTCACTTGTTGCAAACTCATCCCTACTTTTCCACTTTTGCTTGTTATTAGGCACTCCACTCCAGGTGTAGCGCTCCACTGAATTCAATGTTCATCGATCTGAGCAAAGTCCCTGTTTCTTATGGCCTATCACTGTGAAAAACTAATGTCTGTTCCTCCTCATCTTTCCCCTTCTCCCACCTCCAGCCTACTCTGTTTCCCACGACGGTCCCAACTCCAAGTCATCACATTGAAGCTACTAAGGAATCAAGAGTCTGAGAGAAGAACGTGTCATTATTTTACTTCCCTGCTGCAAAGTTTGAATTGGGAAATACCGATCTCATTTTACACATGAGGATCTGCCAACCAGAGACTAAGTGGCTTTCTAAAGGAAAAACAGTTAATGAATGGCAGACTTGGGACCAGAATCTAGGCCTTCTGACACCCAGGGCAGTGTTCTTTAAACCAAACAGTAATTCTATAGCATGGATGAAAGCGATGTCTGACAGGACAGGAGTCAACCAGGAAGGATCTGTGAAAGATTCACACTGGGCTTTAGAGAATGGTGAGATTTGGAAAGGCCATCTGCCCATTTGACCTCAGTTCCATGCTTATAAAATGAGGGAGTTGAACTAGATATCCCTTAAGCATTGAAGCTATGATTCTGTGAGAGGACATCATGGCAAAGTTAAGCAAAGTGGAGAAGTCGGGATGTATGTGAGAGGACTGGTTTAACTAGCAGATTTTGTTGTTCAGTTGTGTCTGACTCTTCATGACTCTGTGGTCACACATGCTAATACTGTCCACAGGCAGGGATACTGGAATGCTTTGCCATTTCCTTCTCCTGTTAATTAGGGCAAACGGGAGGTAAGTGACTTGTCCAGGGTCACTTGGACAGGAAGTGTCTAAGGTTGGATTTGAACTTAGGTCTTCCTGACTCCAGGCCCAGTGCTCTATCCACATGAGGCACCTAGCTGCCTCCTAATTAGCAGAAAACACATGCAGATACAACCATTTGTGTCAGGGACCCCAATCACATGACAAGATGGCTGTACTTTGGGGAAATTTTCACACTTCTCTTGGCTAAGTGCCAAAAGCTAATGAAATTGTGGGCTCCTTTAAGCAGAGCACAGTATAGAGGGTTTGGGAGCTGAAAGACCCTGTGAAATACTGTGTGTTTCGTTTTGCGTACCTCAACTTTGGTGTTGTTACTGAGCTGTTCATGACATATCCCATTCTTCTTGAGGAATTTGGAGTTCTGTTGGTAAAGATCCTGGAGTGATGCTGCCACTTCCTTAGCCAGATCATTTCATAGATGAGGAACTGAGGCAAAGAGTTAAGTGACTTGCCCAGGGTCACACAGTTAGTAAGTGTCTGAGACTGGATTTGAACCCAGGTTTTCCTAACTCCAGGCGTGACCTTCTATCCACTGCACCACCTAGCTGCTCATTTTAGGAAGGGCATTCATAAGCTGGAGGGAAGCCAAAGAAGGTTACACAGGATAGTGAAGGGCCTGGGGTCCATCCCATAGGAGGATCAGTTGTAGTAATTGGTGATGTATCTGGAGAAGAGAAAGCACAGGGGAGGGACAGAACTATTGTCAGAGTTGTTCTGCTCAGCCCCAAGAGGAAAGGACAAAGTGCTCTAGGAAATGTGGCAAAGGGACACACTGAGGGTCAATGAACCATCATGAGAAATCACAGTGCTCTCTAAAAGTGGGCCTGGAAGGCTCGAGGTCACAGGCTACCCTGAAGAGAAGGGAAGGCTGCATGATCACCTACTGAGGATGACGTAGAAGGAGATTCCGTAGTTACTCTTTAGATCAAATGGCCTGTGATCTCTTCCAGCCCCAGAGTTCTACAAGTCATACCCAGTTTTCTTCAGGCTACTTTCATTGCTTTTTATTTCTTTTGTTATTTTTGGGCAATATAGCTTGGATTCTTCCATCATCCTCTTCCATAGTATTTTGGAAGTGAGTTTGTACTGTCAGCTGTGCTGCCCTGGTGATCCTGGCTCTGGTGTCAAGGAAATCAAGTGTTTGCTGACTGGCCCAATAAAGACCATCACTAGATCATAGGCCTGGAGCAGGAAGGGACTTCCAATGCCACTTAGGCTGACCTGTAACTAAACAAACACCATGTTTTACATAGATGAGGAAATAGACTCATAGGGGTTAAGTGATGTCACCAAGGTTATCCAGAACGAAGGGACTATTTTACATCACTTAAACTTTTCTTTGAAATGACAACTGTCATTGTCTCTATTTGTAGCCTTCCTGTCATCTAGAGAAATAGAAATTTTAAACAGGTTCACTGGAGCTTTGTAATTTCATTCAGGTCCTTTTCACCTTTATCTTTTCTTCTTTTTTTTTAAATTTATTTTCAGTGTTCCACAATCACTACCATACAACCTAGATTTTTTCTTTCCCTCCCTTCCCCCCACTTACCCCCTCCCTCCCCATGACAGCATACAATTTTATACAGGTTCTACACATACATTCCTATAAAATACATTTTCACTATAGTCATGCTGTATAGAAGAATTAAAATGAATGGGAAAAATCATATAACAAATGCAAACGTAATACAAAAGAAAATGATCTACTACAATCTGCAATTGAATTCCATAATTCTTTCTCTGAATGTGGAAGGCATTTTGCTTTAAAAGACAATTGGGAATTTTTCAAGTCCTTGCATTACAATGAAGTATTAAATCTACCATAAAAAAAAAATCCTCACACATTATGGTTGTACAACGTTCTCCTGGTTCTGCTCCTTTCACTCTGCATCAGATCATATAAGTCTTTCCAGGCCTCTCTGAAGTCTTCCTGTTCATCATTTCTTGGAGCACAATAGCTTTCCATTACATTCCATACACCACAATTTATTCAGCCATTCTTCAATTGATGGGCATCCCCTTGATTTCCAGTTTTGGGCCACCACAAAGCGAGCTGCTATAAATATTTTTGTA
>CM053772.1:250021635-250053780 GCA_028658325.1 Potorous gilbertii | reverse complement strand
GATACAGTCCTAGGTGCGATATTGCTGAGTCAAAGGGTATGCACATTTTTGTAGCCCTTTGGGCATAGTTCCAAATTGCTCTCCAGAATGGTTGGATCAGCTCACAGTTCCACTAACAATGAATTAGTGTTCCAACTCTCCCACATCCTCTCCAACATTTATTATCTTCCTGTTCTGTCATGTTAGCCAAAATTATAGGTATGATGTGGTAGCTCAGAGTTGTTTTGATTTGCATCTCTCTAAACAATACTGATTTAGAGCATTTTCATAGGACTATAGATATCTTTAATTTCTTCCTCTGAAAACTGCCTGTTCATATCCTTTGACCATCTATCTGTTGGGGCATGACTTGTATTTTTATATATTTGACTCAGTTCTCTATATATTTTAGAAATGAGGCCTTTATCACAGATGCTAATTGCAAAAATTCTCTCCCAGTTTTCTGCCTCCCTCCTAATCTTGATTGCATTGGATTTGGTTGTACAAAAACTGTTCGGTTTAATGTAATCAAAATTATCCATTTTGCACTTCCTAATTCTATCTCTTCATTAGTCAAAAATTCTTTTCTTCTCCATAAATCTAATAAATACATTATTCCTTGCTCCACTAATTTCTTTATAGTATCACTATACTTAGATCATATACCCATTTGGAATTTATTCCTGTGTATGGTATCAGGCATTAGCCTATTCCTAGTTTCCACCATACTTTTATTCATTTTTCCCAGTAATTTTTGTTGAACAGTGAGTTCTTATCCAAGAAGCTGGGGTCCTTGGGTTTATCAAACAAGATTGCTATATTCATTGCCTACTGTGTGTTGAGTACCTAGCCTATTTCACTTGTCTACCCTTCTGTTTCTTAGCCAGTACCAAGTGGCTTTGCTAATTGCTACTTTATAATACAATTTGAGATCTGGTAGAACTAGGCCACCTTTATCTTTTCTTCCAAGGTGATAATTGACTTTAACATTTTTTCCCTACCAAATTAATAAACTGCCTACATATAGTTGATTCTGAAATTTCTGTCAGTAACCAATCATTGCCCTTCTTTTAAAACACAATCAGTTTTGTGCGTGTGTATATATATATGTGTGTATGACTTTACTTGGTGCTTACTACATCCAATGCCTTATGACTCCCTGCATGACCTAAAGACCTGAGACTTCTATATTCATGACATTTAGTCTACAAACCTTTAGCAACTTTCTTTTCTTAATTCTGAAATTTTTAGCTCCTGTATATTGAAATCATTGATTAGCTATCTAAAGGATAGCATAGGGAAATGGAAATAGTGCTGGATTTGGTGTTGAAAATCCTGGCTTCATTTCTAGACTCTTCTCCTAGAGTTACTTCCTGAGTGACTGGGGGAATGCAAGTCTGGGTCTCAGTTTCTGCATCTATGCAGAAACTCAAAGGGTTGAACTACAACCATCTTCTTAGCCTTTTTTGTTATGGACCCCTTTGGCATTCTGGTGACGCCTGTGGATCTCTTCTCAAAAGCATGCATTTAAAATGCATCAAATAAAATACATAGGATTATAAAGGAAAGCAATTGTATTTAAATATACTCAACCACTTTTTAAAAAAATTCATGTAGCCTAAGAGAAGAATCCTTGTTTTAAAAGATGTTAAATTCTTCTATTTCTCCACTTCTACTTCTCTATTTCTAACAGTTCTTGGCATGTAAACTGCAAGAATCTTCATGGTGATCTGTTTGCTTGGGCTGGCACAATTCTTTCAAGGTGAGTTGACCAAGTGTACCATGAAATGATGTTTCACGTTTCCTTTGGACCCGGGATGAAGTAAATTCCTCTATATTCTTCATTTGCCTCTCCGAAAAGACCCTCTGACCACCACTATCCCCTCTGCTTTTTGGCTACAATGTCTTTATGCCTTTTGGTTTCATTTAGAGAAAAGAAAAATTCAATACAGATGTAGCTAAGTTCCTTCAGTAGTGTTTCAGTTCATGGGTAATTGGACAAAGACTACATTTAAAGCACTGATACTTACATTAGTTTTAGCAGATGGTCTAATACATGTTCATCGATAAGCAAACATTTGTTGAGCGTTTATTATAGGGCTGGTACTTGGTATGCACTGAGAACACAAAGAAAGACAAAAAACACAGTCACAAGACATATTCCTATGGAGGAGACACACATGAAAATAACTAGGCACATACGAGATATAGATAGTAAAAATAATCTTGGAAGGAAGGCTCTCACAATGGGAGAGACTGAGGAAGGGCCCCTGAGGGAGGGTTTGGAGCTGGTCTTTCACGGATTTTTTTAGCATCTTCTTTTCTACTGTGCCACGCCCATCATTGATGAAGCAGCAGGGGCAGTGCCCAGGACTGAAGGATATTTTGTATTTCTTTTCTTCATTGTTAATGGTTATCATGACCAGAACAATCCTAGGTTAGCAGTAAAACATCTCTATACTGGGCTAGGCCAGGCCTTAAGGTACTGATGATTGGGAGAACACCGAGGACACAGTGAACAAGACATTAATTTCAGTCTTTTCAAGTTGCTTAGAAACTGCTAGAGTTTGTGCTCTGCTGGCCACAACCTCGCTGGGTAGGATGTGCCTTGATGGGGCATCCTTGCAGCAATAAGAGACAGAATCGAGAAAGATAATTCAAGGAAAAAAAACCTATCAGGCCTAGAACTGGACACAGAAGAGGGAGGATAAGGATGAGGAAAAGATGAGGGCAGGGATTTGACTCTGGATAACCAGGGAAATCGTTTTGTCTTTGACAAGATGGGAACTTGGAAGTCCCCATTTAAAACAGAGGTTTCAAATGCATTTTAAGAATGAAAGATGATGCTGAAGCATTCCAGTGGACATTTGTCCAGCAGGCAGCTGAAAGTGAGGGACTACAGCTCAGATGCGAGCACAGGTTGGCAGAGATGTGGGCTTCCTCAGCTTACAGGCAGCTAAAATAAAAGCTCCCAGAGATCGGCACACTGCACACACATGTGCTGCAGGAGGGATCACACCAGTAGAGAAGGAAAGGTTGGAGCATTCAGAAAGAGCTACATGCAACTGTGTGAATTGGCTCCAGAATTTATGCTGAGGGTTAAAGGGCAGGGCGCATCATCAGGGTTTCTACAAGGTTCACAGAGATCATTGGTAAGAACAGACAGATCTTTTACACCAATTTCAGTTCAACCAAAAAACATTTATTAAGCATCTGTGTGCCAGGCACAGTGCTAGGTACCTGGTACACAAATATAAACACAAAATGAATATGGGCCCTCTAGAACCTTACAGTCTACTGGAGGAACACACAGATAAGTAAAGTTAATGTGACCTGCAGACTTTAAGGGCACAGCCAACCAGAGGCAGGGGGGGAGACGGGAAATTTTACTCAATGAGTGCTGAGATGAGCCTTCTGGAAGCTCAGGACTAGTAAGGGCGAGGGGCACAGTGGGACCTGAGGGAACAGGGTTTTCCAGGCATGCAAGGAGGGCTCTACAAAGTCATGAAGACAGGAACATTTTGACTGGAAAACAATTCATGAAGAATAGTCAATGTTAATGTAACACTTTGTGGTTTGCCAAGTGATTTACACATATTACCTCATTTCATCCTCCAAACAACCCTGTGAAGTTGGTGCTATATCATCCCCCTTTTACAGATGAGAAAATTAAGGCTGAGAAAAGTTGTCCCTTATCCAGGATCACATTATTCACAAGTGTCTAAAGCAGGATTCCAACTCAAGACTTCCTGACAAGTTCAGCCCTATTTTTATTATACCACATAGCAGCCTGTGATGAAGAGAGATGTGAAAGAAGTCTGGGAAAAGCCTGGAACCAGACTGTGAGGGTCTTTAAAAGCTGAGCCAAGCACTGAGGAAAAGAAATAGAGTTGGCAGCTATGTGTCAATTTCCCTTTCCTAGAATGGGAGACTGTTGGAGAAAAAGAGGCAAACCCTGCTCCCTTCTATGTGCGTTCCCAAAGGCAAAGGGGAAGGTTCAAGCTGAATAATCAATATTTCTCCAATGGGGAAAAAACCCAAACACTTTTATCTAGACTTAGCCAAGTGAGTATAACCCAAAGTCTTCCATTTGAATTCTTAAAGCGAAAACCAAGAACTGATCTCCATAGTGACCTGCAAGTATCATGAAAAACAGGACAAGACCTCAGAAAGTCTATCTCCATCTTCACTTCTGTCCTCATTCTTTATCACTCTCAAGCCTTCCCCAAAGCATTCATTCCGCCTCTGTTAAGTTGGTAAGACGCATCTGACCAAGAATTTTGTTGTGACATGTATAACTTCCAGAGTGTTCCAAAACAAAACAAAACAAAAACCCAATACCCCAAACCAAACCATGTAAGGTTATTGAGCTGAAAGTCAGGCTCCTTCCTACAATTCAATTTGCAGACTCCAGTATTATCTGGTTGAATTCTTCATTTCCACTGGGCCTTAAGAATAAGATTTCCTAAGTAACCTACCATCCAGGCTCCCTACAGTCTTTCATTGTTTATCCTGAATCTAACACTCCCCTGGAGCCCATGACCAACATCCAGATCAGAAACTCTTTCTGCCAAGACCATATCTTTTCCTGTAGGCCTCAGTAGCAAGTTTATATATTATTCTTTCTTGAATTAGAAGCTTAATTGTCACTAGCCCTCACTCTCATACTTTCTCCCCTGCCTTATCTTGTTGGCACTCTGAGTCACATAAGGAGAAGGTTGACTTGGGCTCATCACAGATCATTCAGGTACCATCATTCAGGAACTGCCTGGTGCAGTTCCGGCTGTTATTACTTGTCTAGCCCAACTGCTTTTCAGACTCTGGTCAGGGACCTTAGCTTTTGCCTGACCTCAGAGACCCAGACTACCCATGGGGACCTTTTCCTGCCCTCCAACCATATCTGGTTTTCATTCGACAGTGGTTTTACCTCATTTTTCTTACATGTCTCCTTCCCATGTTCATCAGAGGTCATTGTGGCTTCCTTTTCCTTTTCCAACCTCTGTCCACTTATGTCTCTGATTGTTCTTTATGACTCCAACAAGTCATTTGTTCCCCTCCACTGATGCTTCAATAACTCTGAACAGATGCTTGCACCTCCCTTCCTCTGTAACTCCTTCCATGGTTCTAGTCATTGTAAGGAGGGGAGCTGGAAAGCTTAGTAAAATCATGCCCTGCAAAAGGTCCTGTCCCATGGTAATAAATCACATCTTCCACATTCATCAATCCCTTCTCTGCTCAGGGGAAGGACACTTGGCCTGTGTCTGGTGAAATGTTTAATACAAATACCCAGCAAGTCTGTTTAAGGCAGGCCTTGCTTCTTTCTTTATCATGTAATTCTCAACCATCCAAGGTATATATGAAAGTGCTGAAGTCCTCTTCTTCCCTTCTGTACCCAAACCCTGAGACAAAGGTATTTGCTCTTTCCCTATTTGCAGTCAGCCAACAAGCAATCATTAAGCACCTACTATGGGCCAAGCACTATGCTAAGCATTGGGAATAAAAATACAAGTAGAAATAAAGACAGTCCTTTCTTCAAGGGGTTTATATTTTAATGGGGGAAGACAATCCACAAAAGGAACCAAAGGGGCAGGGAGAAATGTCGTAAGGCACCTAACATGGTAGGGAAAGTCCAGAGAGTCAGGAGGACAGCCCAGAGAAGAAAGGCATCTCCTTTAAAATGGAGGTTCTGGGAAGAAGCAATCAATTAGAGAAAAGGGCAGCAGGGACAGATGGTACTGCCAATGTGAGAAGTTCAGGGACAGAGTGAGCTTCCAGAATTAAGAAGTTTCCATGGCATGGTAAAATCCAGAGAGAGAGTAAGGAGTATAGCCCTAGACAGGAAGGATGGCTCATTCAAAGCTACCTTTTTCCAATAATATTCAGAAATCACAAGGCCTGGAAAATTCTAATTGACCCACTGAATATAACATAGTGACAGAAAAGAGCACTGGTTTAGGATTTAGGAGGTTTGAGCCCAAGGTCCAGTTCAGACATGGCTTAAATGTGTTATTTTGGGCAAATCACTGACTCTTAGACTGGGAAGAACTTCAGAGGGACACTTAGTCAACATGTAACTGACCAAGATACTCAACAGGAGGCCAAGGCTTTGTCTGAAGACTTTTGGAGACAGTTCATTGCCACTCTCAAAGTTAGGAAATTTTTCATTATATCCACTTTAGATCTGACTCTTTTCAACTCTGACCCATTGCTTCCAGTTGGGCTCTTTAGAGACAAAAAAAACAAATATAATCCCTCTTGTCTTTGATAGTCATTTAGAAACTTCAATATGGCTTTCATATCTCTTCTAAGTTTTCTGATCTCTGGAATCTCTAGTTCCTTCAACCCATCTTTAAATGGCATGGTCTCAAGATTTTACCATCTTAATCATCTTACTCTGGATGCTTTCCAACTTCTGAATGTTCTCCCTAAAATGTGGATAGTGCCCCTAACTAATCTCAACTATGCCAATGAATCCAATATGCTAAAGTATAATAGTATCAGCAATTAATTCACTTCTGTAATGTAAGTGCATCTAGTTGGCTTTTAAGGATCCTTCTAGGGGCATCCAACTAGATGACTTTTAAGGATCCTTCTAGGGGCAGCTAGGTAGTGCAGTGGATAGAGCACTGGCTCTGATGCAAATAATATACTGCATTTATAGTTCAAATACTTGGAACTATTCCTGGTACTATTCCTTTCAATTAGCATAAATAACTGTTCATTAGCAGGAGTAAAGATAAGGTTGTAGACAGTCCACCAAACTGTTGGATCACTTTATGATCCAATTAATCTTTGAAACCCTTGAGCCAGAAGCTCAAGGGATCAACTGATGGCTACCTGAGACTATTAAACTCTTAAATCCCCCATTGAAGGAAGTTATGGAATCATAACTGGAAGATGAAAGAGCAACCCACTCTTTTTCTAGAAATATTAACATTAGGAAAATCATGCTTATTTAGAGCCAGTGCTCAAAACAGAAATTCTAGTCAACAAGGTCTTGGGGGGCAGATCCAGGTCATTGAGAGATGATAATAGGATTTTGAATTGGAAGGAATCTGGGAGGTTATCTTTGTAGTCCAACTCCATCATTTTATAGCTGATAAAACTGAAGACTAGAGAGAAAACTGACTTGCCCAATGACAAGAGTCACAAAAGACAAAGCTAGATTTCAAACAGAGGTTCCCTGACTCTAAATCTAGAGTTATCCATTGTGCCAAGCTGGTCTATGCCCATGACCTAAGCCTCACTCTATAACTCATGGCATTCAGGAAAATGCCTGAATTTCAGACATGAAACCCATGGGGAAATAAATAACTGCATATGTACTTGTCCCTGAAAATTTAAATGCACTTAGAAAGTGATGACAAACTTTTTTTGGATACATTATTCACAGTTTATATAAAGTGACAACCACCATGGGGGAAATGATGCTCTGATGAATTGTTCTACTCCAGTATAGGAAATTCCTGCCACTAACTAGTTCTTTTCTCTTAGTTTTACTTCAACACATCATCTCAAATTCCTTTTCTTTCCTACCTATTACAAAGAAGCTTTGGGCTCCCAGGGCACCTAATGAGTAATATGGATCCCAGGATCTGGGATAAAGCTATCTTCCTTCAGTATAGTCTAAATAGGACCAACAGATCAAGTCCTATCATTGCTACTTTCCCTAAGAGGATCATACCTAAACTGGAGTGAAATGACAATAACAACTGATGTTTATATGGCACCACAGTCATATAAATCCTGTCAGTCTATACCAATTTATTTAAGAAATTATTCTGTAGGATCAAGTTGCAATTATACGAGAGATACAAGAATGGTTCAAAATTAGAGATTTAATCAACATAATCGCATTATAAACAAAAGCATACCAAAACATATGGTTACCTTAATAGATTCATAAAAACCTTTGACAAAGTACACTGCTCATTTATGCTAAAATTTCCTCAAAGGGATTGTTTAATTATCATAAAAAGTTCCTAATATTAAAAGTGAGCATATGTAATGGGGAAATACTCAAACCTCTCATACTGGGATATAGAAGTAAAGTAAGGATGTCCACTCTCACCCCTATTATTTGAAATAGTTCTAGAAATTATAACAATAAGTGTAAGAAAAGAGAAAGAAATTAAGGCATAAAGATAGATAAAGAGGATATGAAACAATACCTGTTTGTTGATGATATTTTCTTTACCTAGTAAATCATCAAAAATACTAATTGAGACAATAACTTTGACAAAGTTGCAGATTACAAAACAAACTCATTAAACCTCTCTATAATAATAAAATCCAAGTGGCAATAATAGAAAGGGAAATCCCATTACAAATAACTACAAAAGGGGTAAAATATGTGGAGATAAATCTACCAAACCATACAAAATGCTTGTATAGATTTAATGTTCCTTGAAGTCGTAAAGAACAGTTTAAATAGTTGGAGGAATATGCTCATGGCTTATGACTGAACAATGCCAATATGATGAAAATGTGCTACCACAGTTAATTCATAGATTTAGTGCTATACCAATCAAATTATTAGAGGGATATTTTACAGAACTTGATAAAATGTATCTAGATCTAGATCTTGGTAAAATGTATCTAGATCTAGATCTAGAATATCAAGAAAAACAATGAAAAGGAAGAAAGCATTTTTAGACCTTAAACTATATCATAAAAGCAGCAATCATCAAAACCATCTGATATTGATTAGAAAATAGAGAGGTAGTTCATTGGAACAGAGTAGACAAAGAATTAGAAACAATGGAACTCAATAACGTGGGGGTTAATAAATCAAAAAACATAAATCACTTAGGAAAAAATACTTGATTTGATTAAAAATTACTATAAAAACTGAAAAGCAATCTGGCAGAAATTAATTTTAGACCATCACCTTACATCATATTTCACAATAAATTCAAGCTAAAGATGCAACTTAAATAGTAAATATGTTAGAATGAAGAAAGAGAAGCCGGTAGCTTTCACAACTCTGAGTAGGAGATGTGCTCTTAACCAAACAAGGGGTAGTGGTAAGTTGATTACATAAACTTCAAAAGCTAGTGGAAAGCAAAATTAATGCTCCTAGGACAAGAATGCAAGTGATCAAAAGAGGAAAAATATATTTGGATCAAATTTCTCTAATCTTTGTATCAAATTTCTCTAATAAGGGTGTGGTATCCAAGATATATAAATAATAAACACATATTCTCAGATAGCTATAGATATGCATGTACACAAAGACTATGTATAAAAGACCAAAATCCATTCACAGATAAATAAGTGGTCAGAAGATATGAATAATTCTCAAGAGAATTACCAACTAGTAACAACCATATGAAAGAAAGCAATGCAAATCAAAACAACTGTGAAAAATTACAAAGATAAAAAAAGTCAATATTGGAGGGACTGTGGGAAAATAGACAAACTACTAGTGGACTGTCGTACAATCATTTTAGGAAACAATCTGGACTTGTGCAGATAGAGTGACATAAAATGTCCCATACCATTTGATCCAGAGATTTCATTACTACGTTCATTCCCCAAGGAGGTCATAGATAAGAAGAAAATGCCTACCGTAATATCTAAAGCATCATTTTTTGTGTGTGATAGCAAAGCACTAGAAACAACATAAGATGTTCATTGATTGAGAAATAGCTTTAAAAATTATGGTACATTAATGTAATGAAATATTACTGTGCTGTAAGAAACAACAAATACGATGAATAAAGAGAATCATGGAAAAATTTACATGAACTGATGCAGAGTGAAGTCAGCAGAGCAATGAAGACAATATGTACAATGTCCTAAGAAAGTAAATGGAAAGAAAAACCAAAATGCAATCAAAAATGAATGTTGCAAAATTGCAAAGAACAAGCATGGCTTAAAAGGAGTGGTCTGAGAAGATTCCCCCAGTCCACTCCTTTCCAGAGGTGGGAGGTCTACACATGTATTTATAGACTTTTTCAACATGTTGACAGGTTTTGCTAATTATTCCCCCTACTCCTCCCTCTTTTCTTTCCTTTAAAAATTATTATTTACTTTTGGGGACGACTCTCTCAGAGGGGCAAGGGGAATGATACTTGGGAAATATTGGTGATATAATAAAAAGACAATAAAAATTAATTTTAAGAACAGTCCTATGTCTGAGGTACTACAGACATTAAAAATCATTTTACGACTAAGGAAACAGTCTTAGAGAAGTGAAATAGATTATCCATAGTCACGTAGCCGATAAGGGTCCTAGGTGGGGTTTGATCCTAGGTTTCCTGATTCTAAGACCAGCACTCTATCTAGTGCCCCCTGCCGTCTCTCTAAATGCTCATCCTTATATGGTAACTATTTGTGAAATGCATTCCAGATTTCTTCTCCATATAAACTGCTGCAGGTATTTTCCCAGTGGCATATATTTGGCTGCATTTTTTCTCTGTTTTTCATAGAACTTCAACCACTTTCCCATGGACAACAAATTCTCTAAGCTGTAGCTTATGATTCCATTAGGAAATGGAATCTGGAAAGTAACTCAAAGGTTTCCATTTTGCAATTCCATTTCAGCACTTCAGATCCTACCTCCTTCTGCTATGAGAAACCATTTTCTTTTCCACTAGCTACTTAAACTCTTCAAGCCCTTGTAAAGCATTACGATACCCCACTCACTCTACTCAGAGATTTAATCACACACTCCACTTCAAGAAATATTCATTTTCTGGAGTATCTGGAGATCCAGTCCAAGAGTGGAGATAAGGATATAAATGGCAAGTTCCTCTTGGGTTTTCTTGATATTCTGAATCCTTGGGAATCTGTTAGACTTCATCCTCCAGCAATCAATGTCTCAAGGAGCCTTCATAACAAGCTATGTTTACTTTTCATTATATTTTTCAGATTAAGGGACTGTTGCCCAAGTAGCCTCTGGCAGCAGAAAAGATAGGCTTTCTGTGAGTTCTGGTCTCAGAAATGGGGACATCTCAAAGCTCTCCAGATAATGTTTGACAGTTTAGAAGGGCATGGAAATTAAAGGTCTGCTATACTGAGATGATGAAAAGAGGAGCAGAGGCTGGATTTGGTAGACAGTTCTGATTTATTTAAGATTTTTATTCAGGTTCCCTTATCTTTTTCTATGACTGACTCCCACACTTTTAAAGAATAAGAAAGGATATTGACCTTATGGGAGCAAGAAACCATTGAGACAATGTCTTAGGGAAAAAGTCAGATTACCAAGGCTAAGGGGATGGCACGAGAAAGTGTCTTGTGGGGTGCTTGAACTGGGAGAGATTGTAATTCTAGGTCAGCAGGGAGCTAGGAATTAGTGAGTGGGGAAGAAGCCACTGCTGAATTTAAAATGTCATTCTTTTCTCAGGTCACATTATCCAAATCCCCATTTTCTTTCATGCCTTTATTGGAAGGCTGGGTGATCTCACTGGAACTTCTCTGCCAAGATCTTGATACCGAAACCATAAACATGTTTTCTGTCACCCAGTTATCTAATAAACAGCTGTTTCCTTAAACTATATAGTTTAATTTCAGCTACTTTACATACATGTGTCACATGTATGTATATGCATGTGTCATACACATGTACATTTGTAAACTTAATTTAAGGTTAAACTGATACATAACTTTAACTTATTGTAAGGAGAGAGCCTTTGGTATAGCACTAGGAGGTATAAGGTGAAATTCCTGACTACTCATTATCTGTGGGACCCTGGACAAGCTGTTTTCTCTCTCTCTCCAGTTTATCTGTACAATGATGGAGTCGGACCATGACCTCAAAAATCCTTCCCAGCTCTAAACTTCTATGGAACTCTGAGGTTCATTCCGATCATCTGTAAAACTGAAATGATAGTACTTGCGTTACCCACCTCACAGTGTTGCTTTGAAGTGCTAATGAAATAGATGCGTAAAACACTATCCGGATATGAGCTGGGCCTGCGATTTCACTGCAGAGGAAATTCCCAGGGAAGGAGACTCCCTCTACCAACGCAGAGCAGCACTTTCTTGGTGACTCGGTGTCAGAGAGTTACCTAGCCTACTGAGAGATTCAGTGACTAGCCCAAGGTCACTCAGAGAGTACAGGTAAGAAATAGGGCTTGAATCCAGGTTTTCCTAGTTTGGAGAACAGTATTCTATCCTACTCCATACTATCTCTCTATATATCATAAAGAACTATGGTGATGGCAGCTATATAGATCATAATATACCATTTTATACTATAATACTACAGACCATAATATACAAATTTTACATGTTCTATAGATTATTCTTGGCCCAGTGATAGACTATATATCTGTCCTCCAAGGGCCAGAAAAGTTAAGGTGGAGAGACCCATCATAAGATTAACTTCAGGGTGATGATGTTTTTTAGACATGGCCACATACAAAGCTGAACAGCCAAGTCCTAGAAGGATTGGTATGTAAGCTGGTGCCAGCAGGCCCCACATCAACTGGTCAAAGGTCTGTGAATTACGAAGGCAATGTAAGCTCCATAAGGACAGTAATTATTTTGTTTTGTTCATTGGACATAGTGGGAACTTTAAAAAATACTTGTGAATTGAGCTGAATCAAATTACATAGAAAGTGGGTTAGCACAGGGAGAACCACTGTACCTGTGATTTCATTGGTATAAGGACTTCCTGGATGAAGAAGTTATCCATACCAGTACAGGTTAGTACTTTCTCTGCAGCTGGTAGCCTTACAGGGTTGCCTATTGCACTAAAAGGTTAAAGTGAAATCTGGGGCCAGTGTGTGTCAGAGGTGAAACTTGAATTCAAGTCTTTCTGGCTTCAAAGTCAATTCTTACTCTATTGCATCATGCTGTCTCCCATAAAGAAGGTTAATGAAATAATTTTGTAAAGGGGTTAATAGTCCATAAAACACAATATCTGTGCCAGCTCTATTTCTATTGATCAAAAACTTCCTGAGGGTAGAAACCACTAAGTCACATATTTATGTGATTCCTTAAATATTATAGGTGATCAAATCATAAACATGGGTCATGAAAGGACCCTGACTGGAGCAACTGGGAGAATCCTCTTTAGACTCCAAGGCTAGATCATAACAAAACACATACATGCATTAGAAATGACAATCCTAACCAAGCTGTTGGTGAAAGCAAATTTAAGAAAATTCATGCAATGCTATCAGCCACTTGGAAAGAAAAGATCATGGGAAAATGTGCCCTATTGGGGACTTAGTCTAACATCAACCAGTAGAATGATAGAACCTTGTGAGAATACGGATCAATTGACTTTCCTGCCTGTTTAAGGAAGGGAAAGGACAAAGGAGGAAGGGAACAGGAAAAAGAAAAGAAAAAATGTGGAAAGGAAAGAGAGGATATGGGAAAGAAAGAAAAGAGAAATAATCCCATTTTAAAAAGTAATGATAAATAAAAGACTTTCCAGGAATGGCCTGAAAGGAAGCTGAACAGAGCTGGCCACTCTCTTAGTGTCAGTGATAAGGTGGGGTTTACGTTTTCAGGCCTGCTTAATTCCTCAGAGGAACATGCACAACTCTGCTCCTTCTGTGGGAAAATTAGAGTTCCCAGGAAAAAAGGGCTAATAAAACAGTGGCAGTCTTGGTGCCTGAGCAATGGGTAACACATCATTGCCACAGAATTAGAGGAAAGAGGCCCTGTGGTGAAAGTTGTAATTAAGGCCTGCATGGCAGGTGGTAGCTCAAGCTGAGGCCCAATTAAACTAATGATTGCTTTGTCTCTAGATTGTTTAGGAATGGCTTGTTAACTCGACAGAGGAAAAACAGTCCCTGACAGTGGCAAAGAATAGATAGAATAAGAATGGGCATGTGGAACATTATGGGGCTTGGGTTGAGCAATGAGTAGGGAGTATGCAGTTAGGGAGAGCAGGCGGAGTTTCAGAAAGATTGGCATGGGGAACTTGTAAGGGAGTGAGAGGAGGTAAACCACTGAGGAGTCCAGGTAGAGTATCAGTAGTTGGGGAGGTGAGTTGAGGGACAGATATGAATAGACTGTTCAGGACTCCCTTTCAAAATCCAACCTCAGGGTGGTGGTAATATATCCTGTGAGGCCCAGGGTGCCTGCCTTACAGAAGGCAGGAGCAAAAGTAGGTATGGAAGTCAGGTCATGAGACAGAGATACCGGGCCTACAATCAGAATTGGGGGACAGGGAGAGGGGAAGAAGGGGAAATGGGAGCAATTTTGTTCTGGAGAAAGCCTTGAACCAGGGAGGTAGGTAGCTGTGTTTGGGCAAGGACAAGGACAAGGTCAGCAAAGCCCAGGCTACCCCATAGTGGTCAGACACAGAATCCTTGGCAGAATTATCTTTTTCCTTCCCTCTCCCAGGTATCCAGGGTGAATAGCAAGACCAAAACTTCATGAGAATATATGAATTTATTCTAACGAGACATTCTGAAAACAACCATCAACCTCTCTAGGTATCATTGTCAACAACATTCATGACAGTACCTGCCCACTTACTGGTGTGTGTATTCCTAGAATCCTTGAAAAATAGCATTTCCCCATCATTGTTGTATGTTGCTGTCAGAAAACCTAACTGAATATCGAGAAGTGGAAAATATGCTTATGTAGCATTGTCTACTGGGGGTACCAATGTTGAGTATAGAGACTTGTCCCCATGTGACAGTTTCACATATGGATACTGGAGGATCACATACAAGATAGGCTGGGAATAGATCAGGAAAAAAATAAGTACAAAAACATGGGAAGAGGACTTAAGTGTGAAAAATAAAGGAAAAAAGGATTCTAAAGAGGCAGAAGGGAATACTTCCTTGTGTCAGGAAGTTGGATTGGGGAAAAAAACGTTGCATTTAAAAGGTAGGGAAGGATCATTGAACACTTGGAGCTAAGAAACTCATATATAAATTTCCCACAGTGATGTGAACTACAAATAGCCACTTGTCTTTCAAGAAAGGATTTTATGGATCCATATCATTGCAATAAGACATCATCCAGAAAGGCTTAAGAGGAAGAGACCATCAGTGGTTGGTGGGTGACTCCCTTCTGAGGGTTTAAAAAGGCAACTACTAATCAGGTAATAAAAATGGAGAGGCATGGGGCTTGAGAGGCAAAAGAATTTCTGAAGGCACATGTCCAAGAAGTAATAGAACCTTCCAAAAATGGTCAAACCAGATGAAAATTTCTGATGATTCATATGGGCACAAATCCGCTACATTTTTCCAGTCTCCTGTCATTGGTAAGTATTCCCCTCTGCCCCTTTGGTATTTTTTTTCTTCACTCTCACACCTGAGTCCTTCTTCATGTTGGTTTTTTCCCAATCTATTCCTGGTCCTTCTTGTATGTGATCCTCCAGTCTCCATATTCTAATCTTATTTGTGTAGGCACAAATGATACTGCCAAAAGAAACTTAGAAAGCACTGCTAAAGGTAACAAAGTCTCAAAGAAGAAACTCCCACTAGAAAGATGAATGGCTTTCTCATGGTCAGATCATAGAGTTAGAGTTGGAAGAAGCTTAGGGGCCATCTTGCCACCCCCCTCACTGTACAGATGAGGAAATGAGGTCAAGAGAAGTTAAGCAACTTTCCAGGATTCACAGAGCAAGAAATGTTTTGACTTGAACTTGGACCTAGACTTGGCTGATGCTATATTTACTTCTCTCTCCAATATACTGTGTTGCCTCCTCACTCTCTCCCATCCAGGAGGAGAGATCCAAAATAGACAAGTACATTTGAGAAATGAACAGGTGTGTAGCAATGGCACCAGAGCAGCATTTGGATTTCTGAACTACACCTTGAAATATAAGATGGCAGTCTCCTGGCAGGGAAGGCTTACACCTCACAAGAACTGGGAAGACTGAAATTTTGCAAATCTAATCAAAAAGGCTTTGAACTACACTGGAAGAGAGAAGAAAATGGCCTGTGAATTTCCAACAGTTAGTCCCTATAGAGCATAGCTAGAGTATAGGCAGAAGAGCAGTAGAGACAACCAGAAGAAATTAAGAGACAAATCCAATCATTGCTTCTACTGATTGCCAAAGGAAAGATGAACCACAGCTGAACTGAGCTTTCCCAGTCATTCATCAAGGCTCCTTTGACAATTAAACAACATCCAATGTATCTCCCTGAAATGGATGTGTTGTGGACAAGGGGAGAGCCATGAAGCCAACAAGAAAATCCATGACCTCAGATTAGACTACAAATGTACAAACTACAGGAATTAAGCAAGGATCAAAATCACCAGAGACCAGCCAGCTCCTTTTGGAGCCTAAGTTCACTGGAAAGTCAGTTCAGGAGACAGCGATTATCCTGAGAAGGCCTGAAACTAGGCCTGGGCCCAGGTGTGAAATCCTTGGGCAATAACAGTGTCCAACAAAGAACAGGATCAAAGGGTAGAGCTTCCTGAGTTTAATAGTGTTCTTTAAGCCCTATGTTTGCAGAGATTTGGAGTGACCAAAGCTGGGAATAACCAATTCATCTCCCCCCTCTCCACCTCACTGGCCCAGGTTGATGAGCCACAGCTGCTACAGCAGAGAGGGCCAGATAATCATACTTACTACAATATATATAAGTAAATGTGTAACCTCCCCGAACAAATAAAAAATCTCGTATGCTTTGTTAGGGGCTAAGGGAATGACAATTTGGGTTTTTTCATTCTAGTCTATTCTACAAGCATTTATGAAGAACCTACCCTGTGCCTGCCACTGTGCTAGGTATTAGGGTTACACAGACAAGAACAGTTCCTGCCTTCAAAAGGCTTACATTCTATTGGGAGGAAATGAGATATATACAGATGTATACACACAAAATACATACAGACTTGATAGAAAGCAATGGGAGTCTGGGGGAATGTGCTGACAATATTCAGACGTTCTCTTTGGAGTGAATTAGGGACTTGTATTAGGAAGAGAGTGAGAATATATACTGTGTATTAACTATCAAAGGTGTAATGGGTTTGAAAATACATACTTTGAGTAAAGGAGCATCTGGATAGCAAAACAGGTAGGAAATCCCTGAGATACTTCATTAAAGTGAACCAGAAAAATGGAAATGGCATCACTATTTGGGAGCTGAAGACCTCAATTAAAATTAAAAGGAGACCTCCTCCCCTGCCTCAGACCACTGGTTATATTATATTATATCATTAGTAAAGGATGGTACCAAGGGAAAGTCCATTTCTTACCATAGTGAGAACTTATTGTATGTTGTATTAACCGAGACTGATGATGACTTCCTCTTGAAAGCTGTTCACACCCACTGATTCTCTGTCTTTGCATAGGTTTAATGTCTTCAGTCCGGTGGAAACCTTGCAGCTACAAAGATTTCAAATAAATTGCAGCTCCCAAGTGTTTTCAATTCAGCTCCATTCAACGGTGAGGGAAGTTTGTTAGGAAAAAAAAGTTCTGCCTTTCCAAAATGAGTGTTCTGAAAACACATATTTGTGGTTAGGGAGCATCACAGAATCCCTCCAGATTTAGCAAATATTTTCACTTGCTTCCCCAAGCCCACCCATGATAGAAGATGGCACGTTCCTTTGAGCCCCAATGATCTGAGTAATGTGAACCTTGCTATTTCCAGAAGATTGGTAATACTATGAATGTACATTCAGAAACACTGGAAAAATATGTCACCATCAGAACCCCAGGAGGGAAAAGCAACTGGGGTCAACCCAGCTTTTGTTGTCAAATACAAGTTGTTTTCTGAACCATGCCCCACCTTGGCCACATCAGACCCCATGGGATAATGGCTAATTTACTTGAAGCAGCCTTGATGGAGCCCAGCTTGTGGTTCATCTTTCCCTCAGCAATCAGTAGAAGGGATGATATCTTTTCTCCAGGCTGCGAACCCAAGTTGGATGCATTTAAGCTTTTTTTAAAGCTTAAAGAAAGTGTGAGGTTGAGAAAGAGATGGCAAGCTCAAGAAGGACCTCTTTTTTTGTAGAGACTGTTGCTTTTGAGAAAAGAGGAAGAAATTTGAATTGTAGCTGCCTGCAAGCAACTGAAGTGGACTGTCTGCCTCTTTGCTAGCCATGGCATTATATAGTTTATATCCAAGTCATAGGATCATAAATTTAGGCCTGGAAGGGACTTTAGAAGTCCATGCAAAAGTAGGAAAAGCTGTAGAAGAGCACAATGGGAAATAGCCTACTTTTCATTGGAACCCACATGCTTGTTTTGATAAGTGATTTATACCTGAATTCACAAAACCCTGTGATTATGTTAAGGAGTTGTCCTTCATTCGTTGTAGGAACTTTGTTCACCAAAAACAACTGCAATAATTTTTTTTTGTACATATGGATTATTTTCCTTTTTCTTGGATATCTTTGGGTAAAGCCCTAGTAGTAGTGTCCCTGGGCCACAGGGCATCCACAGCTTCATAGCTTTTGGGGCACAGTTTAAACTGCTTTTCAGAATAGTTGGACCAGGTCAGTGCATTCAAGTACCTGCTTTCCTATAGCTCCTCTATTATTTGTCTTTTTCCATTTTTGTCAATTTAACCAATCTGATAGATATAAGGTGATACCTATCAATTATTTTATTTAATTATGGAAGCCAGATAGCACAGTAAATAGAGCATGAGGCCTGGAATCATGAAGACCTGAGTTCAAATCTGATCTCAGACACTTACTAGTCATGTGACTCTGGACAAGTCACTTCACCTTGTTTGTCTGTTTCCTCATCTGTAAAAATGAACTGGAGAAGGCAGTGGCAAACAGCTATAATATCTTCACCCAGAAAACCTCAGATGGGGTCACAAAGAGTTGGACATGACTGAAACAAATCAACAGTAATAATTACTGAGTAAGAGAATTTTTTCACATGGTTATTTATAGTTTGTATTTTTTTCCCTGAAAACCACCTGTTTATATCTTTGACCATTTATCATTTGAGGAATGGCTCTAATTCTTTAAAAAAATTAACTCACTTCCCAGTGTATCTTAGCATTTGAAACTAAGAAAATGCCCATCATGTGAGGAATGAGCAAAAAAAGTTATTGAATATCAGTGTGGTAGAATATACTGTTGTGTAAGAAATGATGAAGGGGATAGTTTCATAAACACCTAAGAAGACTTATATGAACTGATGGAAAATGGAGCGAGCAGAACCAGGAGAGCAGTCTACACAGTAACAACAATACTGTAAAGATGATCAGCTGTGAAAGATTTAGTAACTGATGAACACAATGATCAACCACCATTCCAAAGGCCTCATGATCAAACACGCCATACGCCTCCAGACAGAGATCTGATGGGCTCAGAGTAGAGATCGAAGCATTTTGTCTTTATTTTTGGACATGGTTAATAAAGAGATTTGTTGTACATTACTATACTTAGTTAAAATGGGTTTTGTTTTGCTTATCTTATTAATGGGTGAAAGAAGGAGAGGAGGAAGGGAGGGAATTTGGAACTAAAACTAAAATTGAACTAAAAAATAATTGTGACCTGTCTATAACATATGATTTTAGAGGAAGAGTTCTTATCCTGAGATCAGTAAACGTACTTTTTTAAATATTTTGATAACTATTTCAGTTGGTTTTCTTTGTAATCCTACATATCTTGGTGTATTTAAAAACATTCTAGGAAAGGTACGATAGATTTCACCAGTCTGTCGAAGGGGACCATGATATGAAAAAGGTTCTAAACCTTTCGTCTTAGAAGTCATCTGAGTTTGAGAGCAGGTAGGGGACTTGTGCAAAGTAAGAAAGCTGGTGAACAGTATAACGACATACATGAACAGAGACTAGTTTGCATGAGTGCATTTGTATATATGTTTTGAACAAAAAGCTTTCCAAAAGCAGAGACTTGTTAGAAGAAATCAAAAGCCTGTGGGAAATGGATGAAGTGTAGACCCTCACCATCATCCTGTTTGTGAATGGAATTGTACCAGAGATACTTAATAAGCCCCCAGAAGAAAACATATTCTACTTTTATCCAAATAGAAAATGGATTCTTTCCACTTGGGCCAGGACCTGTGGAACAAAAGACATTAAAGAATAATTGTGGCTTGTCCTTAGATTGTTTCTTACCTCATTGCAAAGAAGAGGACAAGGCAATAACAATCTGAGATGACATTTCTATAGTTCCATCATCTAGATTCATGGAAATGAAAGGTCTCACCTACCCATGGTCACACAGCTTGTGAGTAGGGAGAGGGGGATTCAAACCTAGGTCTCTCCTGATGTACTCCATGCACAGCACTTTCTCCACTACATCATATTGCCTCTCTATGGCAAAGGAATAACCATATATTAAGTACCAACATTTTTCCAGGCATTGTGATAAGGGACTTATAAACACTATTTTATTTCATCCTCACAATGACTCTGAAAGGTAGAGGTTACTATCATGATTTTACAATGCAGCCACAGGTTCACAATGGAGCCCAGGGTCACATAGTGAGTAAGTATCTGAGGCCAGATCTGAACTCAGGAAGATGAGTCATCCTGACTGTAGGCCTGGCACTCTATCTCCTGTGCAATCAAACTGTACTTTTCCTCTATCGTCTCTGATACCATGCTGTTTTATGAATTTATGTCCCTTTGTCCAGATGTTATGGCAATGAAATATCACAAAGAGAATGGAAAATAAAATGATCTGAGAGGATCATACATGATCGCTAGTTGCCCAAGTTAAAGTATCCCTAATTTTACTTCCTTAGATGCCTACATTCTGCAACCACTTCCCAATTTCCGATAGATGGAAATCCTGCTATTTCTAATGACTTCTCTATCCACATATAACTCACAAGGCAACAAAATATTTTTAGACCAATTGGATGAATATCAGACCCTTAGTTCATACACAGGGCTGTGACAGACAATGGGGGAATATTATGAATAAGAAAAATGTAATGTCTTTCTTCCTTGAATTGGTTATATAGGAGAAGAAATTCCATTTTCTTAAGACTTGAAGAATCTACAATTTCATCATTTGGAAGACTCTTCCACTGTCCATTTCAAATCCTAATTCCTCTGTGTTTTCAAGAATTATTGCGCTTTCATAGTTCCATGGTCAATGTGTGATGAGCCCCCTCAAAGTCAGCAAGACCAGTTATCGGACAAAAGACATACTATGTGTGACGAGTCTGGATTCAAAGCCTTGTCAGAGATTATGCTCTGCTGGAAGAGCCTTTGAGAACCCAGGCCACTTCCATACTGTGGAGGGGTATTAGCTACAAAGCAGAACAAGATACAGATATGATAACGGTAAAAGACAATTCCTTAGAGAAGGACTGAGGAAGGGACGTTAAGGAAGGAATTCTTTATGCAGAGGAGTGATGTTTGATTAGGTCTTGAAGGATGGATGAAAATTCAGCAGGAGACAATAGCTTTTCCAGCAAAGGAAATGGCATAAACAAAGGTGTGGAAAGCAGGGAATGAATGGGGATTTCCAAAAGAAAACTTTCAGCTTCATGTAATGAGAAATATCCCAGCCATTAGAACAGGAGTTCTTAATCTATGGTCCATGAACCCCGTGATAGATTTCAGAGGGTCCTTGGACTTGGATGGGGGAAAAATTACATCTTTATTTCAATTTAGTTGGTTTTCTGCACAATCGTATGGATTTTATTTTATGCACTTAAAAGCATTCTTTTGAGAAGGGGTCCAGTGGTTTCACCAGAATGCCAAAGCAGCTGAAGACACAAAAACAGGTTAAGAATCCCTTGCCTTAAGGTGATCCAAGAATGGAATAGTCTGACTCATGAGGTGACAGTTTCCTCTTCCTTGGAAGTCTTCAAACAAAGACTGGATGCACAATTGGGTATATTCTAGTGGGAATTCTTTGGGGTTGCACTAAAGGGGGGATAAGGCTTCCAACTGAAATTCTGAGATTCTGTGAAAGTATGAAATATATATGTGTACACATATGCATGTATATGTGAAACTCTGTGTGTGTATGAGTGATAGATGAGTTAAGTGAGCTGTCCAAGGTCACAGAGGTAATAAGCAGAAGAATCAGTATTCAAACTTAGGTCCTCAATTCCAAATCTAGCACTCTTTTCATTGGGCCATGTTGATGGATTTCCACATACCCCTTTGGGGTACAAAATGGTATATTCGCTCCCAGATACGATTTTTGTGTTGATTGCCTTTATTTTACTATTTTTCTTTGGTACAAGGAAAGGAGAGCTCATTTCAAAGTTCCTATTAAGAGGAAACGCCCCTTCATGAGGTCATTCTCATTCTCTCTGTCTCTCTGTCCCTTTCTCTGTCTCTGTCTCTCATTCTCTCTCTGTTCAATTGAAATCTTATTTACTTTTCTCATAATATTCTCTCTCTGTGGTTTAACTGAGCACATATTTATTTTGTTCCAAGCCAAAGAGGTCCTTTACTTTTTGGTTTATTCTCATCTGTATAATTGTCCTGTTTAGGGTTTACTTTACTTTGGCAAAGTGATGTACTAGCTATTTGTGATAGTATTTTATGTGCATATGGTGGGAGAGCCCTAAACTAGTGATAGTGGGCTAAATCTTACTCTGCCCTTGAGAACAATGTAAGAAAGTGACATTGATCTTGGACCCCCTGCAGGATTGTTCTCCTCAACCATCAATATCTGAGGTATGATTATAACCCAATACACAAGTGCACAGTCATAAGCCTTCCTCCTTCTTTCCACAAAGGTGGAAATTGCAATCTCCTTCACAGTAAGGTGGGCCAAATGCTAGATCAGATATCATCTATGCCACATTCAAGAGCCAGACTCCCTTTATAATTAGATACCAATCAATCATAGATAATTTTCAAAGAAATCCTTGTTCAGGGTCAGATTAGATAGATGGTCTTTTATTCTGTGTATAAGAAAACACACATTCACACTGTACAGAAAAGGTCCTCCCTGACCCTGCTCCCTCACCCCCCATCATGATTCCAGGGTCAGAGTTTTTCATTGAACTGTATCCAAAGGAAGCTCCCTAGTGCTCTGTCCTGCAGAGGTACTGCTGGGCAGATAACCTTATGGCCAAGCTGGAGAGTGATCGAACCAAAAAACAGGTATTAGGTGACTAGGAAGTGTCTTGGGCTTTCCATCTCTTGGAGCATGGCAGCCTCAGAAGGGGAGGGGTTGTCTCACCTGCGGTCTGCAGCTGTGAATGTAGGAGGATGCTCATGAGCTCTCCTAATATGCCCCAGGGCACGTGAGTCTCTTCTGTTCCTGAGCAGAAAGTGGCAACAGATGGGACAGCCCCAAGCTCTAGATTGTGAGCTCTTTTTCCTTCCCTTCTGATCCTCCTACAGCATCTAGTACACTGTTCTCTACATAAATGTTGTTGGCTTATTAGGAAAGGAAATAGAAATTCTAATGATCTGGGGGGGAGGGGGTGTGCGCGCGCGCGTGTTTGTGCGCGCGCGCGCGCGCGCGCGTGTGTGTGTGTGTGTGTGTGTGTGTGTGTGTGTGTGTGTGTGTGTGTGTGTAGGTATGGTTTAGCATCTTCTTTCCCATTTTGCTATGGCACCAGCTTTCTCAAGCTTCCCCTCCATAAAATTTTGCTTCCAGTGGAAAAAGTCCCCTATGAGAAGGCTTCCACTAACAGATGATGAGGAAGACTGGAGAAAAAGGAATAGGATGTGGGGATACACTCTGGCAGCTGGCTACAAGTAATGTTCATCCAAACATCTCCAGCAGTTCTCTGCCCAAATGAGAAGTGAGTATTTACTTGATTAGGTTTAATGATAATTACCTTTTTTAAAGGTGGAGGAATCAACAAGGGGGAAATTATATTCTGGATCTGAGTCTTACCAATAGGGAGGGAGGGACTAGAGTTGCTGTGACTGGAGACAGGGGTCCCCTAGGGGAAAATGAATGCAACCTTTTATTTTAGGGTTTGTGATGGAAGAAAGAAAAACTGGATGAGGTTGGAAATATACCCTAGATTTGGGGAAAGTAGAGTTCAAAGGGTTCAGAGAAAAGATAAGTAAGATCCCATAGACTCAAATTATATAGAAGTTAACCCAGGAGGGACAGGGAACTCTCAAGTATGACATTGTTAAGACATAAAGAAAACATTTCCAATGAGGAAAAAAGAGGTAGTTGGTTGAGTGGCTGTAATCTCAAAGAGGTAAGAATATCTAAGTATAGATATTGAGTTGAAGTTAGCCATTCATTGCTCTTCCCTTTGCTTCTGGGAGGCATATAGAAAACAACACCCTCCCACATAAAAGACCTTATTGTATTTTAAGACAACTATTCTGTTCCCCATTCAATATTTTCTTCTTTGGTCTCTGAGTCCTTCAGTTCAAGATATATTTGGAGAGCACTATTTTAGGCATTGGGGAATCTACACAAGTTAGATAACACATAGTCCCTGCTTCCATTAGGCTTTTAATCTGGTAAGAGTATAAGAAGCAAGTACCTCTTATTATACTGCGCAATATGAGACATTAAATGCATCAGCAAGATGTAAAACAAAGTGCTATGTGATATCAGAGGACGAGAGCTGTTATTTGGAGATGCAACAGGAAACACTTAGGTAACACCTGATGAATTGGGTATTAAACGTTGGGTAGGCATTAAACAACCAAAGAAAAGGGAGGACATTTTAGGCAGAGATCTGAGCATGGCTAAGAAAAGCCTTGGCAGGGGAGATTCCAAGGAGACTTGGTGAGAACTTGGAGGGGCACTCCCAAAACTGGGAGTGGAGAAGAGGGGCACCAGACTGGACAAGACTTCTAATACTACAGAAGGGAGCTCAAGTCTTTTCTTGGTAGATGTTCTATAGTTGGAGACGTAGAACTGGAGCTCAGAGAAAAAGGGCAAAGCTAGCAAAAAACACTTGAGGATCCATTCATTTGTCTAATCAATCTCCTGGGAGAGACAACTTGGAGACAGCCTTACCCCTCATGCTTGTACTCTGTTTGGTGTGACATAGTAGGTCACAAGATTTATGATCAATGGACCTAGGTTCTAATCCCATCTCTGTCATGTACTGCTTTTATGACCCCAGGTAAGTTTCTTCTCTTGTCTGGGTCTCACTTACCTCCTTTCAAATAAGCAAATGAGACTTGATGATTTTTAAAGTCTTACGTAGCACTGACTCTCTAAGTTCCTGTTCTAAGGTGCTGCCCATCTCTAAAATCCTGATACCATAGTTCTACATTTCAAAGTTTACCTTTCATCCTGCTGTCTTCTAATCACTTCTTTACTTAGTGGGTTGGGAAGTATGAGTGTGTTGGTTGTACAAATGTATGTTTCTGTTGAGTTTCCATGATTGGATTATTGAGTATCATTTAACAGAATCCAAAGCCTCAGGGAGAAATGCTTTTCCAGACCTTATTACTTCTCGATGAACATGGCAGCTTGTGACAAAGAGAGATGAAGCTTTTTTGGCTGAACAGAAATTTGGAAATGGCATTAGGCATGGAGCTACTTAGCTCTGACTAATTCACTGCTTGTCATAGTTCAAACCTCCCACTGACTTCCGGGAGTGGCCCTGCCAAAGGCAAAGCAGAGGCCTGGGCCCCTAAGTATTGTAACAAGTTCTTGGAATTCCCTTTAAATGAAAACTTTCCATGTGTCAAAAATCTCCTCTAGAGCAAACAGCAATAATTGTCAAATGCATTAAAGGGAAAGATGCCAATTAGAACAAAATGAAGTCTGGACATGAAAACAATTAAAGACAAGCCTACTCGATGCCATACAGAGGACTGAGAAACATCTTGGGGCTCAGCATCCCTTGAAACATGTTTGGACGCAGTCGTAAATATAAGGCCAGAAATGAACATTCCTTCATAAAAGCCAATGGAGGGCCCGTGGACCTTGGCCCCCGTTGACCACAGTTGTGCCAAAGAGAAGAGTACCTCTCCTAAGGAGAAACATCTTAATTCAGTGGAACTACCACCTGGGTCACTGATTAATCAAGATAAACAGTGATTGGTTTTTGGCACATTCCAAACACCACAAGAAGTGGGGCCAGGGAAACCACTATTAGCCTAAAAAAATATTCCAAATTGCCCTACAGAATGACATCCTTTTCAATGTCATTTTTGTTCTCAGACCCTCACATTGGCTAGTTACATTTTATCTGAAAATCCTTTGCCAACAGAGAATTTGTGTAAAGGCTTCAAATGTGCTGTCTTTGGGGAGATGAAGTGCCAGTCCATTGTGTGAGATAGTCAGTGCACCCAGGGGTTGGCTCACTTTACTCCAAGCCTTTCATTCAATGACTTTTCCCTCCCATGTACCTTCCAAAGAAAGGTGGAGAGATAATTTCTTCTCCAGTGTTTCCGTTGCTGTTTCATCTTTTCAAAATCTTTAACCTGGCTGACCATTCACCTTCTCTCCACAAACATGAAAAGAGCCCAATACTTTCCACAGGAGAGTATGGTCGGTTAAGGGGGCTCTCTTCTGGACAAATTAAAATTGCATTGTTGCTTTGTTGTACTGACTGACAAATGCTGAGTGCTCCTAGTAGAGACTGAGATCGGAGAGAGAGGCTCATGGTGTGCGTTGTTCATGATCCTCCCCACTGCTAGCTTCTGGTTCCCATTGAAAGTTGACCAAGAAGTATCCAGGCATTGTTGACATGAATGTGATACTAACCACAACCAGTAGACACTTTGTAAGTACTGACAGCTACAAAAGGAGATATAAAAATGTATAAGGCACCTTCAGAGAGCTTACAATCTAGTTGTTTGTTGATGTAAACTGAAGTGAGTAGATTAGAAACGAACACATTAAAAGTTTCCTTCTAGATCTAAATCTGTGGTCTCTAGAGTTACCAATATGGGGCAAGGAAAGAAATAAGAATGTGTAGGTCCTGCTCCTTCTGTTACCTGGATCTTCTTTGCCTAGGACTCCTCCTATTCCCACTGACAACCACTCTAGTCCAGGTTCCTGTTAGCTCCTGCTTGAATGGTTGCAATAGTCTCCTATTTGGCTTTCTCCGCCCTTCCCCCTCTTTTTTTCCTAGCTAATGAGAAGAACCATTAATATGTTATTCTACTTGAATTCTTGAATATCAAATTAATTAGCATGGTACTCAAGCCTGCTACAATCTCACAATAGCTATTCCAGGTTCATCTTATTCTCTAGTGAAATGCAACATGGTGGTAAAATTTGGACTCAGAGATCTAGGGATTCAAATCCTGTCTGCCACTTCTTATCAGTGTAACCTTGGGCAGGTCAGTTAATTTTAAGCTTATTTCCTCATCTTCAAAATCAGGGAATTTGGTTCTTTCAGCTCTAAATCTGGAATCTTATGATCACACGGGACCTGTGACATGCACCAGCCTTATAGGATTACTAACCAACTGGTCCTTTCGTACATATGTCATGCTGTCTTTTCTTTATGCCTTTGTTCAAAGAGCTTCTGTCTGTTGAAATTTTATTCCTACTTTGTAGCCCTACTTAATGCCATCTCTTCAATGAAGTTTTTCCAGACTTCTCAATTCAGTAACGAGCTTTCACTTTTGACTACCTGGGGCACTTGGGTTAGGCCTGTTGTACAGTTTCATATTGTATTATAGTTATTCTTACATTTGATATATCCTTCCATGAGCACTCTATGAGAGCAGAGCCATTATTTAATTAAATTATTTGAATTCAATCATTTTTTAAAATGTAAATATTTCCGAATTAAATTATTTAAATTTAATTTTTAATTTGCATATAATGCTTTGCATATAGCAGGCACTGGATAAAATTTTGTCATAGAATTTGGAACAGAGACCCCTTCCAGGAAAGACAATCTAAGATTCAAGGTTACTAAAAAAATGGAAACTGAATTGACCCTTGAAGGATAGGTAGTATCTTTAAAGACAAAAATAGAAGGGGTAGAGTTGGTTGCATGAGCAAACGTGTGGAGATAAAAAAGGAAAAAATGTTTTTTGGACACAGTAGACCAGTTTCATCTAAAGCATGGGCTACCTACAGGGCAGAGGTGTCAAACACATAGCCTATGGAAGGATAGGGGAGGATCCAATGGATGAAAATTTTACAAAGAAGTCAAACCAAGAACAATGAGAAGAGTTCAAGAATGAAATTCTCTAAACACAAAGAGAAATGGAGAAGTGCAAAAAATTGTTGGATTAATATGAATCATTTATCACCTCCCTCCATTGGTTCAAGGTGGCCTTGATATTCAAGTGCAAAATCTTTAGTTTCTATATTTATTGTCATATATAAAAATCTTACACTTTATGAATCCAAATGAAATTCCTATATCTTTACAGAAAGATGTCATGAAATGAAAGAACTGCTCAATTCATTTTTGGGGGAGCCAAATGATTTAATATCATCCATGTATATCAAATGATTAATAACATGTTTTGGTTCAATTCTTCCTTTACTTTCTATGCCATTCCTAATTCTGTTTAGGAAAGATGACCATATATTTAAGGTTAGACAGAATCACAATGAATTCAATCTGCCTCCTTGAAAAATACTATTTTATATGAATTTTTCTTCCTACTATGGGGGCATATTTAAAATTTTAAAAAGCGGTTGCATGTTCACTGAAGGGGATATGAAACAAGGGAGATAATTTGGAATTCAAAATTTAAAAAAAATGTTAAAAATTGCTTTTACATGTATTTGTGGGAAATGAAATACTAAATAATTTTCCAAAAAATAAAATAATATAAACAAGCTTTTCAAGGAGACATCAGATACACTTCAGCATTCGCATTATCTTTCAGTGCATCTTATATATTTGTAGTCCATGAATAAGCCATGAATGTGGAACTGAGTCAAAGGATGTAAAACAATTAACAAAAGTGGTAGATATGTTATGGTACTTTGGAATAAGCTAAGACCAAAGTGGAGGGAGTGCTGCTGCATGATTTTCTGTTTGCATATGATTGTGTACTCAATGCAGCCTCTAAAGCAGAGATGGAACAGCGTATGGATCAATTCTCTGCTGCCTGTGATAATTTTGGCCTAATAATTACACAAGTGCTCTGTCAGCCACCACCATTCCATCCCTATGCGGAACCATCAGTTACAAAAATGGAGAAATTTTGAATGCTGTGCATAAGTTCACATACCTTGGTAGTGTACTTTCCAGGGATTTGCACATTGATAATGAGATTGATGCACACATTGCCAGAGCTAGCTCCATGTTTGGGAGGCTCCAAAGAAAAGTTTGGGAGAGAAGAGGTATTAGACCGACTACCAAACTGAAGGTCTACACAGCTGCTGTGCTGACCTCATTGTTGTATGCCTGTGAAACATGGACAATCTATCAGCACCATGTCAGGAAACTGAAACACTTCCATTTGAACTGTCTTAGGAAGATTCTGAAGATCACCTGGCAGGATAAGATACCAGACATTGAGGGCCTTGCTTGAACTAAACTGCCAAGCTCTCAAACTATGCTTGAGACAGCATAACTCTGATGGGTTGGCCACATTGTTCAAATGCTTGCCAAAAAGACTATTTTATGGAGAACTCACATAGGGCAAGTGATCACATGGTGGTCAGAAGAAATGATACAAGGATGCTCTCAAAGTCTCCCTCAAGAACTTTGGATTTGATTGTGTGACATGGGAGACACTGGCACAGGACTGCTCAGCATGGTGTGCCCACATCAGAAAGGGTGCTGTGCTCTATAAGCAAAGCAGAATTGAAACAGCACAAAGTAAACATAGGGTGCACAAATTTGGAGAAACCACCCCAATGTTCATGCAGACTATCTGTACTCAATCTGGTAAATCCTTCTGAGCTCCTATTGTCTGATCGGCCACAATTGGACACACTGAAACTATACTTTATCATGGTGATGTCATGGTGATGTCATTTTGGTCCTCTACAAGAACAAAGGACAACAACCAACCGACTTTGTAATAAGTTCTTAGACAACCACTAAATTAATGAAAAGGACCTAGCACGTAGGGGAATGTAGTACTTATTGACTTGACTCTTCTTATTTATCATCCAATATATTATTTTCTTGTGTTTATATATTTTTTTGATGATAAAAGTTGCGAATGCTTTGTATAACATATTAGGAACATGGAATTAGCCTAGATTTAAAAGGTTCTCTAGTGTTCTCATTCTTTGGTTATGTATGTGATGTCTTCTGTTAAGAAAGTTTGGAATAGCCTTCCATGGGTAGAACCAAGATGGTGGAAAAGAGGAGGCACTCATCTGAGCTCTCCCATTCCCCTCTAAGCAACTTTAAAATCACATCTCAAATTGAATTCTGGAATGGCAGAACATAATTGACCATATCAACAGCAAAAACAATAAAAATTATATGATTATGTCAACAAATAGAGAAAGAGCCATTGACAAAATACCACATCCATTCCTATTTAAAACATTAGAAAACTTTTTTTTAAATTTTCCTTTTAGTTTTTCATTTTTAACAGTTCATATCACATAAAACAATTCCAACTTTTGTCAGGTGATATTTCTTTTAAAGAACATACAACATAGACCACAAACGAATTTTTTTTTTAACATCAATCAACTGAGACACAAATAATAACTATGTATGCTAACGTCACAAGCCCTGGACCTAATTGTCTCCACACTATTACTAAGAATTAAAGGACCCTAACTTGTTGTTGGTCTAAAGTCCTGAGCCTAATAGCTTAATTTTAGACTTAACCTCAGATGTTCCCCTACCAACAACCTATATTTTAATAGATCTGGTATCAAGCTTACAAACCTTTTGACTATAGGAAATTGCCACCAAGAGTAGGGACATTGCAGGGCTACAATATCTCCCAGCTTCACGTCAGTTCCAGGAAGGATTAGATTGCCTACTTGCATTCAGTCAGGCTTAAAGTCTGCCAGGTGTCAGTGGGGATATTGAATCAGGAGAATCCTACCTCAGCCCAGGCTGAACAGCCTCTCTCCCACTCTTCTCATGAGATCATCTTTTGCAGTTCATACCAGCATCTCACCAGTTTACTTGGCATCACGGATTGGAGGCTCAGATCGCATTTCCTGCTACCCATACCTGGAGTTACATTCAGAAGAACAGTCACTTAATAGTTCCATGGCATCTTAAAACAGCAAGTTCCAATAACCAGGGTTCAGATATGACTATAATTTCACATTGGTTAAGGAGCATCTTTTGAGGCAAGTCTTAAGTTACTTACATGCCTTTCTATACATGTTCTAGTTTCTGATTAAATTACAACCATAAAATCAAATTTATCATTAGAACCTTAACTTTTCCATCAATGCCAAATTTTACCCGAGGTTACCTTCCTCTAGGAAATTTAGACTACAGTTCTTTTCCCCAAACTAAAAATGTCTCTGATTTAGTCTCAGTAATTAATTCAGTCAATTGTTTTAATACTAATTGCTTTTATATCACTTTGTAACATGTTTAATTCTTCTCCCCACCTCTCCCCTCCCCCCACCACCTAATACCTTGTATTCTGATTATCCCTTCCCTCAATGTACCCTCCCTTTTATCACACTCCACCCTTCCCTTATCCCCATCTTCTCTCTTTTCTTGTTGGGCAAGATAAATTTTTATACCTCATTACTTGCGTTTCTTATTTCCCAGTTATATGGAACAATAATTCTCAACATTCATTTCTAATACTTTGAATTCCAACTTCCTTCCCTCCCTACCCATCCCCACTGAGAAGGTAAACAATTCAATACAGACTAAATATGTGTCATTTTACAAAAGACTTTCATAATCATGTTGTGTGACACTAACTATATTGTCTTCTATCCTACTCTGTCCCCCCTTATTTTTTTATTCCCTCATTTGACCTTGTCCCTTCCCAAAAGTGTTTATTTCTAGTTACTCCCTTCTCCCATTTGCCCTCCCTTCTATCATTCCCCTCACCCCACTTGTTGCCTCCTCCTCTACTTTTCTGTAGTATAAGATAGACTTTTATACCAAATTTAGGGAGCATGTCACTCTCTCCTTAAGCCATATGTGGAAAAAGTAGCTTCACTTTTCCCCTCTCCCCTTCTCCCTTTTCTCCTCCATTGAACAAGATTTTTCTTATCTCTTTTATGAGTTGTAGCCTGCCCCATTCCATTTCTCCCTTTCTCCTCCCACTATTTTCTTCCCTCACACTTTAATTTTTGTTTTACTTTATTTTATTTTTAATAATATTTTATAATATAAAATTTTAAGAAAAATATTTTATTTTATTTTATATTTATATTTTCTAATATAAAATTTTAATAAAAGCATTTTATTTATTTTATTTTCTTCTGATTCAACAATTCCTGTACTCTTAGTCAATATGTGTGTTGTGTGTGTGTGTATGTACAATCCCTCCACCTACCCAAATACTGAGAAAAGTCTCAAGAGTT
>CM053772.1:249986214-250021135 GCA_028658325.1 Potorous gilbertii | reverse complement strand
GAATGTAAACAGTTCAGCTTTAGAAAATCTTTTATGATTTCTCTTTCCTGTTTACCTTTTCATGCTTCTCTTGATTCTTGTGTCTGAAAGTCAAATTTTCTCTTCAGTTCTGATCTTTTCATCATGAATGCTTGAAAGTCCTCTATATCAGTGAATGACCATTTATTCCCTTGAAGTATTATACTCTTTTGCTGGGTAGGTGATTCTTGGTTTTAATCCCAGTTCCTTTGCCTTCTGGAATATCTTATTTCAAGCCCTTTGATCCTTAATGTTGAAGCTGCCAGATCCTGTGTTGTCCTGATTGTATTTCCACAATACTCAAATTGTTTCTTTCTAGCTGCTTGCAGTATTTTCTCCTTGACCTGGGAACTCTGAAATTTGGCCACAATATTCCTAGGAGTTTCTCTTTTCAGGTCTCTTTCAGGAGGTGATTGGTGGATTCTTTCAATACTTATTTTGCCCTCTGGTTCTAGAATATCAGGACAGTTTTCCTTGATAATTTCATGGAAGATAATTTCTAGGCTCTTTGTTTGATCATGGCTTTCAGGTAGTCCCACAATTTTTAAATTGTCTCTCTTGGATCTATTTTCCAGGTCAGTTATATTTCCAGTGATATGTTTCACATTATTTTCTATTTTTCAAACTTTTGGTTTTGTTTTTTAACTGCATGGTTTATGTCATAGTCAGTAGCTTCCCTGAACTCAATTTTCTCTTCAAAGAACTATTTTGTTCAGTGAGCTTTTGAACCTTCTCCTCCATTTGGCTAATTCTGCTTTTTAAAGCCTCCTTCTCCTCATTGGCTTTTTGGGCCTCTTTTTCCAATTGCGTCAGCCTCTTTTTAAAGTTGTTATTTTCCTCAGCATTTTTTTAGTTCTCCTTTAGCAAGATGCTAACTCTTTTCAAGCTCTTCTATTGCCTGAGCCTAATTTAAGTTCACTTTGGAGGCACTGGAGGCAGGGGCCTTGACTTTCTGTGACAGTAAGCCTTGTTCTTCCTCATCTGAAAGGATGGAAGGAGATACCTGTTCACCAAGAAAGTAAACTTCTATGGTCCTATTATTATTTCCCTTTTGGGGGCATTTTCTCAGCCAGTTACTTGACTTCTGAATCCTTTGTGAAAAGGATGGTCCTATCGTTCCTCCTCTCCTCAGTGCTGTGTTCAAGGCTGAGATTTGACTCAGCTGTTCTATTTCCCTGGGTCTTTGGGGGGGGGGCATCACTCAGGGCTGAGGTTTAGATCAGCTGCTCCCTAACGCCAGAGGCTTTAAGTTGAGCTGTTTGGACAATGGACCCAGGTTGCTCCCCAGCCACAGTAGCTGACTGAAGTCTGCTGCTGTGGCCTCTGCTGTCACCTGGGACTATTGCTGGAGGAACCTTGTTCCCTCTTGTCCAGCTGGGAAAGCTCTCCCACATTGACCTTTGGAGCTTTCTTTGTCGCTTTTGAGTTGAGGTATCTGGCCCAGAGGTTTGTCCAGGTCCTGTTCCTCCCAGTGCCACGTGGCCAGGGCTGGGCTCCATTCTGCTCAGCATCCTGTGAGATAGACCTTTCCTGTTGGCAGCCTTCCAGGTTACCTTTGGCTGGAAACCTCTTTCACTCTATTGTTCTGTGGCTTGTGCTGCTCTAGAATTTGTTGAGAGTCATTTTTTACAGGTATTTTGTAGGCTGTGAGGGAAGCATGAGAGTATATGCATCTTCCTACTCCACCATCTTGACTCCGCTCCAAAAACTTTTCTTAAGGATCTCAATGTAGTCTGTCCTAAAATGATAAGTGGTATCTACATAAAACAAGCCTGCACAATCTGTGACCCACAGGCTGCTAACTGTCCATGGGCTGGGGCCATAAGCATTTTGGATGGCTGGGAAGAAATGTACATTTTTTGTGGGCCACCCAAAATCCTTTGGCAGGCTGCAAGTTGTGCAGGTCTTATCTAAAGAGCAAGCATTATTTGCAATGGGGATAAACCTGAAGCCATCCCCAAAAAATTAGCAGTCTTTGTCACCATTATTATTCAATATTGTATTAGAAATGATAGCTATATCAGTAAGAAAAGAAAAAATTAAAGGAATAAAAATAGGCAATGAGAAAACAAAATCATCATTTTTTTGCAGATGATATGATGGTATATTTAGAGAACCCTAGAAAATCAACTTAAAAACTAGCTGAAACAGCAAAATCAATATGATACACACTAAAAAATAGAATGGTGGATCAGTGGAATAGATTAGGTACACAATACATGGCAGAATTTGATAAACACGAAAATCCAAGCTTTTGAAGTAAGACCTCACCATTTGATAAAATTTTCTGGGAAAACTGGAAAGCAGTTTGGAAAAAAATGGGCAAGGACTAACATTTCACACTGTTTATCAAGATAAGATCAAAATAGATAAATAATTTGGACATAAAGAGTGATTTGATATCCTAAGTTATAGGAGCATGAAAAAGTATACCTGTGAGATCTATGGTCAAGAGAAGAGTTTATGACCAAAGAAGGAATAGAATCATGAGAAGAAAAATGGATAATATTTATTACATGAAATTAAAAAGGTTTTGCAAAACAGACATAATGTAGCCAAAATTAAAAGGAAAACAGGAAACTGGGGGGAGGGGAATTTTTATAGCAAGCTTCCCTAATAAAGGCCTCATTTCTCAAATATATAGGGAACTGGGCCAAATTTTTAAAAATGAACCATTCCCAAATTGATAAATGGTCAAAATCTGAAGAAATCAAAATTTTCAAGTCACATGAAAAAAAGAGTCTGAATCACTATTGATAGAGAAATGTAAATTAAAACAACTCTGAGATACCATCTCATTTCTATCAGTTTGGCTAACATGATAGATAAGGAAAATGACAAATGCTAGAGAGGTGGGAAAATTGGGATGCTAATACACTGTTGATGGAATTGTGAACTGGTCCAACCATTCCGTAGAACAATGTAGGACTATGCCCAAATGGTTATTAAACTGTACATACCCTCTAATCCAGCAATACTACTAGGTCTATATTCCAAGGAGATTAAAGAAAAGAGGGAAAATACAATTACACAAAATATACAAAAAATACAAATAAATAAAAATATTTATAGTAGCTATTTTTTGTGGCAGCAAAGAGTTACAAACTGACAAGATTCCTATCAATTGGGGAATGACTAAACAAGTTGTGGTATATGATTGTGACAGAATACTATTGTGCTATAAGAAATGACAAGCAGGACAGTTTTAGAAAAACCTGGGAAGACTTACATGAACTCATGCAAATTGAAGTCAGCAGAACCAGGAGAACACTGTATACAGTAATAGTAACATTGTAAAGATGATCAACTGTGAAAAGTTCAACTCTTCTGATCACAACAATGATCCAAGACCATTTTGAAGGAGTTACGATGGAAAATGCTACCTACCTCCAGAGAGAGAACTGATGAACGCTGAATGCAGATTGAAATCTTTGAAAAAATATCCTTATTTTTCTAGTTTTTTGTGTATGTTTCTTTTTCTATATAGCTAATATGGGAATGTGTTTTGCATGACTTTACATGTATAATCAGTATTGTCCTGCTTGCTTTCTCAAGAATAGAGGAGAGGCACCAAGGTGGGAGAGAACTAATAACTCCAAATTTTTAGAAAGTGAATGTTGAAAATTTTTTACATGGAGTTGTGAAATATTTAACTAACTAAATTTAAAAAATTTAAAAGAAAGTTCAGATTGGGTTTACATCTAAGAAGAAACTGGTAAAAGGCTTTGATAGTAATTCATCTCTCTGTAAAGCATTTTAAGCAAATAGTTCTGGAATCTCACACTGTCCTTTCTCTCTGCTTTCCAGTTTTCTCAGACTAGAATTTCAGTCCCTTTCGTGATCTATGAAGATGACCATTACATTGATAATGCTGCGTTGCCAGTGCAGAGGTCACTGGAAGTCAGGAAGATCTGAGTTCAAATCTTGCCTTAGAGACTTACTACGATCCTGGGCAAGTCACTAAGTCTCTCAGTCCCAGTTTTTTCTTTTGTCAAATGTAGAAAATAATAGCGTATATCTCATGGGGTTGTAAGGATCAAATGAAATTTTACATATGTATAAATAGAAAACATGACATATATAATGTATATGTATACAGATATATATACATCTTTATAGACACATATACATGTCACTTTTCACTACATATAATGATATAATGGTGATATATTTATATATACGTATCACTTTGTAAACCTTAAGGCTATATAATTTCTAGCTATTATTATTGATATTTATATGGTAAACAATCTTTCTGTTTCTTGTTCCATCAAGCTTCTCTTTTTATTATATTTGACCTCTTAATACATGTGACCAGAAATTTTCTACAGCCTTGTTCTTCAGGGGATCCATCTTGCCCTTGGTTTTTCTGCTTCTCAAATCTCCAAAACAAAGATTTTGATTGGTTTGAATGGTTTATTTTGTTCTTCTCACTGTTTTGACTTCACCTTAACCTTTTAAACTGTGCTTTCAGTCACAAGGGAAACTGGACCTTCTGAGGTGTTTTTCTTTTCCGAATTTCTTTTTCTCATGGTTGTTGCCTTAATTGGACAAGACGGTCTTCAGGTTTTCTATTGCTCAGACCAGTTAGGTATTGCTATAATCTCCCCATATTTTTTCATAGATCTTCAATAATTCTTTAAAGTCTCTTCTGCCCTGGCAGTGTTAGGGAGGGAGCATTCTTTGATAGCTTCCATCTTTCCTTCTATGGTTCTTCCAGGGTCAACACTTATGCTGCTGTGTGCAGTTCCTGAAATATTTTTATACATTTTATTAAATATTGTGGAAGATGTGTTTCAAGATGATTATAACATATCAGTTTTTCAAAAATTACTTTGGTTTAGTATTATTTATTGATTAGTTGGATTCACAAAGTCAAACTAGAGAAGGGCTTTATGGAATTCCAATCCTAGTAGGCCCTACCTCTTTTCAAATTCATTTGAGATTTTGGTGATGTTTTAGTTTTAGGCCTAAATTCCAAATCTTCATTAAGTGGAGATTTTAAATGACCTCAGGGTTTCTAACTTGTTCCTCTTCAGTATTTATTAGTTAACCAATATTACTTCTTATTTCATCTCATTTTACTTAGGAATGAAGAGAGGTTTGGGGTTTGGCTTTTTTTTTTTGATTGCTCTATATTGCTCAACAATTTGTTATTGTGTGACATTAAGCTGATACAAATCAAAGTATGAATCCCATACGTATAATTGGTAAGATCTGTATCCAGTTTCATTATGATGTATTGCTGATCCACAATCAAAGTATTCCTGTCTTCTTCAAACCATTTCCTGTGAATTCATGCTTTGGAAATCAGTGCCATCTGCATGAATACATTTCCTGGAGGTGGAATATTGGAATTTCTTGCCGTTCTCATTTGCTTCCTGTGATTCTAGGAATCACTTGATATCTTCTGTGTCAGACTGGTCGTCAGGATGGTTTTGAGTATGGCTAACCTATACTCCTGTACTACACCTTCAATTCCTTGGATTCACAGGGGGCTAATGCTTCCTAATTCCTACTGTGTTAAATATAATTTCATCAGGCTATCTTTAGAGCTTATTCATAGTTACTTCTCAACCTACCTAAATCACTCCCCCCGCCAACAACTATAATTTACCTATTTACTTTTCCCAAACCTAACCATGGAAGCTGCCCCAGAGTAGAAAGGGCTATCTTGAGAGCCAGGGGGTTTCCATTCCGTGAAGATGTTTAAGCCATGGCTGTATGTTGGCAAGGCAGTTAAGTTTAAAAGTCTGTCATGTATACATTTTGGGAGGCTGGGAGTTGTTGGTTAGATATTCAGATATTCACTCACTCACCTCTGTTAGCAGTGCAGTAGCTTTGTTTATAGTTTCCTCTTCCACCCTGGGCTCAGAAAATTGATAACTAACCATGGGGCTATGTTCATTCAAGATTTCATAACGCTACATTTGGTGATGCTGTTGTCCTGTGAATTGCCTACTTTACAGAATTCTATTAGGCTATCCTGAATGAAGAATATTGTCCAGGTCTGTCTCAATTAGACCATTTGGAGTTGATCCTTAGCTTTAATAAATTGATCACATATGTGAACATGTAAAGGCTAATACTCTTCTAACTAGGTGCTGAGGAAGAGATGAAACGTGGTAATTTTTGCCACAAATTAAAGCTTTTTAAGATGATATCACCCAAAGCACATGGTGTAGAGGAGAGAGGGCTAGCTTTAGGGTCAAGAACAACTAAGTTCAAGACACATGCTGGTTGTGTCACCATAGGCAAATCATTGAACACATTCAGTGCCCCAGGGCAACTCTGCAAGGACTGTAAGTCATAGTATACATCAAGCAGAGCTTCCACACTGGGAATTTTCCATATGGTTGGAATTACGAAAATATGCTGTTTTAAATTATATAACAATCCATTATAAGAGATCCTGATAGAGAAATTCTTTTGTGCTTGAACATCATGGGGTAGTCCAGGAGCCCCTGACTTGATCAAATCACCTAGTCAATCATCTTCTGCCTTCCTTCAGGGCTCTCTCTGATGAATACATTGAAATACACTGTCATCAACTGACCATGACCTTCATGGTAGAATAAATAACAGGCCGATTACCTCTAAAACTGTACAAAGGATTGAAAAGTGAGAACATTTGCTCTAAGAAACCAGTTGTTTCCTTTTTCATTCTCTATACAACTTGCATAATGCTGTTTGCCAGATGTGATTAGATGCCTTGCTTTATATGAGTTCAGTTACCAAAAGAAGTAGCCACATCAGGCTTGATCTGAGAGGTCAAAGGACTTGCCAGTGGTAACACTTGGGAGATATCAGAGCTGGGATTTGACATCAAGTCTTTTGACTCCAAATCCAGTGATTTTCCTACGACCTCACAGTTTATTTATTTCTTTATGGATGGATGATGAAACAGGCCCACTGAGTGAGGTGACTTGCCTAGTGTCCCTGAATTAAAAAATTAGAGATTTGGAGCTGGAGAGAACCTTGGAAGTCATAAGTCATCAAGCATAATCTCTCATTTACATAAGAAGAACCTGAAATACTGGACAGGTTAAATGACTTGCCTGATATTATATAGGTAGTGAGTGGTAGAGCTGAGATTCAAACCCAGGCCTTTTGACTTCCAAGTTCTTATACTACCACCCCAGCAAATGCCAGAGTAGGGTTCTGAGCCTCTATCTCCTGACTGCTCTTCCCACAATACCCTGTGCTTGTGGTCAGCTGAAGCAGGACCCCTCTACTCACAGTATCATGAACATGACTTTTGTTCATGGTCTCCACTGCCTTCCATCCTTAGAAGTCACCTTCCCCATGAAGAGTTCCTTGAACACCCAGTCCACAGAGATCTTACCCCTCTTTGAATTATTTGTTTCTGTACCCTCTTGGCCACTCATTTTGCACTTATCATATGGAGGTTCCTAAGCTCTTGTCCTTGGTGACATGGCTGGCAATGGACTCGTCTGACTGTTGGAATGAGGAGAAGGCAGTGCAATAGATTGCTCCTCCCTCCCTTCACTTTCCAGTAGAATAAGACCCCTTGGCTCTACAGAGTGGTCTCTGAGGAGTCAAGGGGACTGGACTAAACAGGTTCTTTTAGAGTCAGAGTTTTCTCATTCCAACACCACTGGCAGAGGTCCCACTGCAATCAGGGAGAACTGAAGCATAATTTGGATCTTAGCATTACAATATAGATGACTAGAAGCATGTGGTCTTTGGAGCAGTTGAAAGAGTACAGGGTCTAAAGTCAGAGGAACTGGGTTCAAATCCTGCCTCTGACACACTACTTGTGTGATCTAGGGAAAATTACTTCACCTCTTCGGGCCTCAGTCTCTCCATCTATAAACCTATAGACCTTAAGGTCTAAAAGGTCTAGACCTCTGAGCCCACGTCTAGAGGGGATTGACAGGGCTTCCAAAATTTGACTAGTGGCCTCAGGCACTTCTATTCTTCCTTCAGTTTGGTACCAACTGTGAATCTCCTCTTGCCTCTGTCCTCACCCTCCCTTACCCTCTGTAGGCCAAACCTTGTATTATTCACTTTTCTTTGTCTTTCTCTCTGCTAGAATTTAGTAGGTCCACTTAGCTTCATGTTCAGTCAAGCCCCATTGGACTGAGGAAAGATATTTATCAATTAATCATGCTGCATTACTGAGGATAATGGTTAAGTATTCCATTTTCATTATATGGGAGTCTTTTAAAATATATTTGCATGTTCTTAAAATCTTAATAGTCTTAATAGTCTCTGTTCTATTTACCTAGTAGTAGCAACTTCTACTAGGTTGCTACGATTGTTACCGAGCTAAGAATTTCCCTCTAGTGATAGAAAGGGAGAGCGGCAGAGTGGGAAGAGCACCAGGCATGGAGGATACTGGTCACCTGGGTTCAAATTCTGGTCCCAACACAAGTTGCAAGACCCTGGGGAATTTGTTCTACTTCTCTGGAATGAGTCAGTATGGCACAGGAATGAATTGAGTGTTGAACTTGAAATCAGGAAAATCAGGTTTAAATATGACTTTATACACTTAACTCCTGTATGACCCTAGATAAGTCAATCAGCATTTATTGGAATCAGTTTCCTCACTTGTGAAATGCAAAGGTTGGACTCAGTGGTTTCTTAGACCCCTTCTGTGTCTAGATCTAGGATCCTCTGGGCTGACGTTTCTATTGCACATCTTTTCTTGAGGAAAACTGCTTTGGGGATTTCGTGAGCTGTACAACTGGTGGAAGTTGGGGTTTCTCCTTTTATAGCAGGTTGTTTAGCAAATATAATTACTTGTTGGTTGATTCTACCAGTGTGGTTTGAACTGCTATCTTAGAATAGTTCTCTTCAGGAATAAATTAGATAAATCACCAAAAATAATAATGTGATCAAACATCTGATTAAATTGTAAATGATTAAACCCTATGTCATGTCAGGGCACTAGTAGGCTCCCCACCAAGGACTCAAGTGTCTTGGTCTTTAATGATTAGGAATTCCCCTAGTACTTTGAAAGTGTAGCAGAAGACCAGCTCCAACATGAATCAACCCATCACCTGACTTGAAATTAATGTAAGGCAAGGCAGCATGGTAACTTTTAGACAAGAAAGTAAAATCCAATGTTAATATGAAAACTTGACAACTCTAAAGCGTCCATATTTTATGCATTACTTAGAAAAATAGTTCAAATAGTAATTAGTTAACATAAACAATGCCAATTTTCATCTAAGGGAAAGTGCTTCTCTATTAGGAATCGAAGATTTAGCCGTGAAGATAAGACAGTCGTTCACCCATAAAAGGCAGTGTGAAATAATGGTGAACAGCAGGTTTCTAGCTTTGACATAGGTTATATGGCCTTGAGCAAGTTCCTTCACCTGTCTCGCACTTAGTTTCATCATCAGTTAAATAGGAATAATAAGAGCTGTACCACCTCCCTCTTAGAGTTGTTGTAATTTGTAGTCAAGGAGGGAGGGGATTATTAGTGAGCTCTGACCTGTATTGGCCACATATATGAAATATTGTGGTCAGTCTTGGCATCACGTTTTGGAAGTAATATATGCTACAGCATGTCCTAAAGGGATGACCGGGATGGTGAATGACTGGAGATCGTATCAGATGTAGATTAACTGAAGAAAATCAGGATATTTAGTCCAGAGTAGAAAAGACAACATTTGATGTTCAATCAACTCAGTTGTGTCCGACTCCTCATGACCCCACTTGGGGTTTTCTTGGCAAAGACACTAGAGTGGTTTGCCATTTCCTTCTCCAGCACATTTGACAGATGAGAAAACTGCAGTCTTCAAATGCCTTTTCTAATAAGCAAGAAGGATTGGATTTGTTTTGCTTTGAAGAAGTTGCAGAGAGGAAAATATTGTCTTGAAATGAGGAAAACCTTCCTGATTAGAGCTATCTAAAAGTGGGATGGGACTTCCTCAGGAAGCATCTAGCTCTTCTTCATTATGTTGATAGAGTCTCAGTCTATGACCTTTCAGGCTCCTTATAAATCTGGTATTTGTTAGTGCTGTGCATAAAGCACTGTACTAATATAAGCTTATTAGCATCATTCATTTATTCCACAGGCATTTATTAAGCAACCTACTAGTAATATCATTACAACCCAGTAATATCTGTACTACTGAGTTAAACTGACAGGAATAGTGACAACATTTCAGAGAAGGAGGATATCTGTGTGTGCTAGAGTAGTCAAAGAAGGCCTACCAGGGAAAGTGGGATTTAGAATTGCATCAGTGGAAGAGTGAGATGTGAATTGGGAGAAGGAAGATGGGGAGTGGAAAATATTATTCAACACTTCCTTCTTCAAAGGGAGAAAATGAGACTGAGATGTTTAGGGGATGGTGAGGAGCCTTGTCAAGCTAGAGCAGAGGGCTCAAATTGGGAATGTGGGAGATAAAGTGGGAGGGTAGAGTGGGAGGTCTTAAATGTCAGGTAGAATTTAGATATATTACTTTGTAGTCCAAGAGGAGCCCTGTCAGAGCAGTGCGATAATGACAGCGTTTTAGGAGCATTAATCTGATGGTGGTATGTATCATGGGCTGGAACACTGGGATGCTAGAGGAAAGAGGAACACTTTTGGAGGTTATTTCGGTCATCCCGGCATGAGGTGATGAGGGTCTGGAAAAGGATCAGAGCTCTGGGAATAGAGAGGAAGGAACAGATGCTAGAGATATTTTGAAGACTTAAAAGGGATTAGTGACTGATTTCATATGAAGAATAAAAGAGAGGAGTGAATCAAAGATGAGTGTGGTTTTGAATTTGGGCATATGGGAGAATTGTGGAACCACTGATGAAAACTGGAAAATTGGAAATGAGATCTGATTATGAGATAAGAGAATATAGACTGAAATGGATACCATAAGCAGAACTGACACTGTTAAAATGGTACAGTACAACCATTAATATTCTATTTCTAAAAGATTTCTGTTTTTACCTAGATCTTAAGTAGATTTCATAAAATCACATGATCTCAGAGGTGGAAAGAACATTAAAGGTTCTGATTGAAGTGATAACTGAACAAGAGCAATGTCCATGACATAGTCAATAAATGGCCATCCAACATTTTCCTGAAGGCCTCCTCTAGGAGAACCCACTAACTCTTGAACAAAACTATAGGGAAGGGCTCCCTTGAATTTGTCCCTGTAGTTTAACATTTAAAAGGAGTTGGTAGCACTTGAAATCCTTTAACATGGAGAAACAACTAAGCTTAGCACCTAGTTAACATGAATAACTACTTAACATAGGAGGTAACCAATCATCCTTTCCAGTACATCCACGCCATATTTATCCTGCCATGTTTCTCAGTCTAGGGGGTCTCCACCCATGGGAGCCTGTGTCTTTGAATCCCTTATACTATGGAGTCTTATATCCTACCTCCACTCTAACAATAAATTGATAAGAAGTTGATTTGAGGCACCTTTTATGCTGCTGCTTTTTAACACATTTTTTGCTACTTACTAGAATTGCGAGTTACTGTTCTGCTCCTGAGACAGTCTATCCTACTTTGGGGTAACCATAATTGCTAGCAATTATCATTATTCTATGAAATTATCGGCAGTGGAGAAAGTGTGGACCTACAGGTGATGACCCTGGAATCTCTAGCCTTCCAATCAAATCCTGGCTCTGCCATTCTATACCTCTGAAAACCTGGGCAAGCCACATCATCTCTCTAGGGCTCTGCTTCATATCTGTATAAAGTGGAAGTTGGACAAGATGATCTCTGATGTCCCTGCAAGCTCTCGATCTATGTTCCTGTAATGTCATCCTCATTATTTATTGAGAACTCATTCATTCAATTCATCCATTCAGCAAATATTTATTGATCCTCTAATAAACACCAACCAGGTATTGTGCCAAATTTGGAAGATAAAGTTACCTCTTCTTTAATCATGAGAAGTATTAGTTGATACTCTCAGGCATTATGTTCCTATTAGTGCTAGTAAACTGAGGAAGAAAGGACTTAGTTGTGGTATTCAATATATGACAGATTAGTAAAGGACAAAGGTGATTTTCCCTTTCTGTCACTGCTTAGAATAAAAGGATGAAAGTTGAATATAGTAATAAATAGTAAAATAATTCTGATTTCTTTAGAACATGAATTCTTAGATCCTGTAACAAGGTTATTGAGTGTGGTACTAAGGCTGCTTTAATTGTAGAACTCCAAAAATTAGTGCTCAACCAAGGCTTGAACAATATATGTTTCATGCAGACATGGAGTAAGGGAGCAGAGCAAGCCCAATGATATGTGCATTTAGCTCAGGGTCTGCTTGGAATTAACGAAGGTGGGTAGAAGAGGGTAAATCAGTGTAGGACTTTGGATAACCCATCAATCTATAAACATTTACTAAGCACCTACTATGTACCAGGTGCTATGCAAGTTGAGAGGTCAGCAAACAGAGGTGTGGCCCGGAAGTGGGCCAGGGTAAATCTGCTGGGAGAACAATGGGGTATGTAACCTTGGACAAAAGGGTTCTACAGGTAACAATACTGCTCAAACAGGGGCAGAAGACACCAAGAATCAGCTGCAGTTAGTTGGAAAATGACAAGAAAACTCTCACAACCAGGACTGAAGCAATGGTCCAATTGCTCTGATGACAGGCCATGATGATGGGTAACTGGATTTGTACAAAGGGTCCTGCCTCCCAAGGGGTCTCTAACATGTTATTTTCAGAATGGACATGGGGTAAGCCTAAAAAGTACAAGCACAACTGGGAAATCAGCATTGGGAGTGCTGAGTAGGGACAGTCACAGCACTACAACGAATGCCATTAGCAAAATATCCAATCTAAAATGAAGACTGTGTTGATGTGAAGGAAGGGGAGAAAGGCAAGGCACTTGGTCCGTGTCAAGGCAACTGGTGGAGAATTTATAGCCCACAGCTAATGTCAGAGCCCAAGTGACTGAGGGACCAGGTGTCAGTCTGGATATAAGGCAGGTACCAGGCAATAACATTTTGTCACTGTGGCAGCCTGTTCCTTACTGTGGGCTTTCTGACTATGCAAATATGAAGGCAAAAACAAGTGGAACAAGAACTGAATGTGCCCTGTACTGGAGGAAAAAACCAGGCCCTTAGCCAGTAAGCTTCAACCCAGAACAATCAATCCTCCGTATTGTTGGTCTGTTTTTTAAATTCTGAGTGGGACAATTGTTTCAGCCCATTTGAATAGTTTTAATATAGTTTAAAAGAATTGAATTTAGAAGGCCCTAATCAGATGAAAATCTCATATACGGTTTTATTTATCCAAACCCACCCATAAAGTGTGAAGTCAGAATTCAACTCCCTCTTTCTTCCCACCCCGCATAGGGATCCCTGAGATGGCAGCTCACTAACTCTGCCCTGAAATTGTCAGATAAACTGATGGACCGTGATAAACAGTGAGCCCTTTGAGAGTGAGTCATGATGGGCAGCAATGACAGTATCCTTGTTGAAAAGACATCTAGGACTCTTGAGGTCTGAACTTGATGATCTCAAAGGTCCCCCCAATTCTCTGAAGCCAAGAATTGTATGGTTAGAATGAAAAATTATTTCTCATAGTATCCCTGTAGATTAGATTTAAATGATTATCCCCCCTAAAAGTGAGGATTATGTCTTTTACTTTGCAATAAATACTTGTTGAATGAAATCGAGTCCCAGAGCTGTTGAGTCCAATGTGGTTACTTTATTCCCTTGGTTCCTATGTTGGGGATCCCCATTTCCTAGAGAATAAACACGCTCTCATTATCCTGTTATTTAAGACCCTCTGCAGTGTGGTTTCCATTAACTTCCCAGTCTTATTCCATGTTGTGCCCTTTTAGGAAGTCTATGATCAAGTTGAAATTCAGGAACCATTTATTAAGCATCCATTATGTGTCAGGGGTTTGGGATAGGAGAATAAATGATACTGTCCTCAGCATCAAGGAGCTACAGTCAGACTGGACATTGGAGACCTTTGAAAAAATTATCTAAATCACACATAAATTTTGTTGTTGTTTCAGTCATGTTCAACTCCTTGTGACCCCATTTGGGGTTTTCTTCACAAAGACACTGGAGTGGTTTGCAATTTCCTTCTCCTTTTATAGATGAGGAAACTAAGGCAAACAGAGTTAAGTGACTTGCCCAGGGTCACACAGCTAGTAAGTGTCTGAGGCTGGATTCGACCTCGGAAAGATGAGTCTTCCTGACTCCAGGCTGGGAGTTATCTCCTCCTTCAAGTACAGGGTTTTTTGCACATAGCAGGTGCTTAATAAGAGTTTGTTAAATTGAATTGTCTTTAAACACATTTTGGGGGTATATATCTCCATGGCAGCCATACCTACTTTTGGAAGGCAAGGAAACATCCTCATGGTGAACTCTTTACATTCTAAATGTCTGAGTCAGAACCACAAGTGATGAGTGGAGTCTAGGGAAAAGGCCAAGAGGTGCTTAAGTACTTAGTACTCAGTTCTAAGTACTGTGTTTACCCAACCATGCATTTCCTTTACAGAGAGCTATCTTTGCTGGTTTGCTCTACCTTCCAAAAGAACTGAGACCCAGACAGGAAGATAAACTCTTTTGCTTTTCCTTTCTTTCTTATCTCTGAAAATACTTTTTGTTTTAACAAACCGGTACAGTGGAAAACAAACAAAACTCCCTCTCTGTTCTAGAGTAAGAGGGCTAGGTTCATATCACAACTCTGTCAGTTCCCATAGGATCAAATGCAATTCACTTAATTTCCCTAGACCTTAGTTTATTCATCTGTAAAATAAGAAAGATTTATGATGTATGACTTATAGATTTATGAGTCTATTAATTAACAAATACTTATTAGGTGCCTGTTGTGCGCAGAACTCTATGGTAGATACTGGGGATGGATGGAAAGACACAAAATTTAGATAACATGATTTTCATCCTTATTGCGTTTATAATCTGGTTGGGATAAGAATTTCACATGTGATTTCAATGGTATAGGAAGTTCCCAGGTGAGGAAATTCACTCAACTAAATCAAGTTGACACCTCTGAAACTTCACAGAATCGTAAAATTATAGATTTCGTAGGGAGCATAATCTATTAAGGACATAATTCACAAAATGTAATTGTAATATGTACTATTATAGTATAGCATAATATTACAGCATAAAATGTAATTTCACATGAAAGGAATATTAGAAAGTTATATTTAAAGTACTAGGCGGTCATGGATGCTTAATAATTAAGAGGATGGGGAAGCCATCATGGATGAGGTGACATTAGAATTGGATTTTAACAAATGAAAAAGGGGAGGGAGGATATGACAGACAGGAAAACCTATGAAAGGTCAGAGAAGCAGAGAAAGTGCAAGATGCTTTTTCTGGGAAAGGGATAGAATGGGCAAAAAAGCAGGTGCTTGACTGGAGGATAGAGCTCAGAGAGGAGAGTAACACAGTTGTCCAAAACATAGACTGGAGTCCATGGTAGGACACTCTGAATGACAGACAAAGTCGTTCGGTCATCAGGCTCTACTATTCTAAAAATCTTTTTGCCCAACTTAGAATTACAGTGGAAAGGGCAGTGATCAGGAGACCTGAGTTTTGTCCAGCTCTTCTATTATCCTTATTGGCTGTGTGACTGTGAGCAAATCACTCCACCTCCCACCTCAGTTGTCTCATCAATAAAATGCAAGATTTGGACTAGCCAATGTCTTAGGTCCTTTTTAGCTCTAGTGCATCTCTGATATAGAACTTTCTCTTTAGGGTTATTTGGTTATTTTTTAAAATATTTTTTTAATGATCTTTTGTTTTTTTTTTTAACATCATCACAATTTTTACCAGTATCCTTTGCATCCCCTCTTCTCCTCCAAGAGAACCATCCCATATAACAGAATTTTTAAAGAGAAAAGAGAAAATATCAGCATAATGGATCAACATATAAAAAAAGACTGAAAACATGTAATACACAGTCATGGATCTACCACCTCTGCAAAGGGTAGGAGTGTTTTCTCTTATCTCTTCTTCTGAGCCATGTTTATTTTTTATAATTTTGCAAAGTTCTCTTTTAATTGTGTGCACAAATGTTCTTTCCATTTATATCATTTAATCATTGTATGTATTGTTTTCTTGGCTCTGCTTATTTCATTCCACAACAGTACATGTTAAGTGTTTCCGTCATTTTCTGCATTCATTATATTTACCACTTTTTATAGCACAATAATGTTCCATTACATTTATATTTTTGTGATTTGTCTAGCTATTTTTAAATTGATGGACATCTACTTTGTTTTCAATTCTTTACTATCACAAAAAGTAGCTGCTGCAAATATTTTGTTGTACATGGAGACTTCCTTCTTACTAGTGACCTCCTTAGGGCATAAACCTAGTAATGGAATCTCTGGGTCACCTTATTTGTATAATGGTATAATTCCATAGTGCTTTCCAAAATAGTTGTACTGATTAACATTCTACCAATAATGCACTAGTCTGCCTGTCTTGTAATAGTTCTTCCACAGACTATTCCCATTCTTTGTCACCTTTGCCAGCTCGCAGTGTGAGAGATTAAACCTCAAGGTTGTTTTAATTTGCTTCTATTATTAATAGTTGGAACACTCACTGTCTCATGTGACTGTTAATAGTCTGAAAATTCTAATTTTATAATGATTTCATTTTGTTCATTATTTTGTTGATTTGGTTTTCTTTCTTTTTCTCATTAATCAGATTAGATCAATTTTATTGGTCTTTCACCAGTTTTTAGTTTATCATTGATATAGTTTTTTTAAATTTCCAGTTTATTTCTTCATTAACTTTTGTCTCAGATTTTGTCCTTATTATAGGTTTACTTATTGGTTTTCTACATATATATGTAATATGTGTGTGTACATATATACGTATATTCAGTTCATTTTTCTTCTCTTTTCTTATTTTGTATATACATAGGAAAATGATTTTTCTCCTAAGGACTGGTTTAGCTACATCTCAGAAAGTTTGAGATTTTGTTTTCACTTATATTTTCTTTAATAATAAAATTACTAATTTTTGCTATGATATGGTCTTTGACCTGGTGATAATTGAGGACTTTATTGTAATGAGTCCATTAATTTCCATGTTTTTTGTTTGAGCTCTCTGAACTGATTACTTTATTGCATTACAGTATGTAAAGAATATATGTATAATTTCTGCTATATTTTACATTAATTTGCAATATCTCTGGGATCTAATACATTGTCAGTTTTTGTAAACATTTTGTTTCTGATAAATATGTATGTTTTTTAGCAGTTTCATTTAGAAGACATTATATACATATTGAAAAATCTGGTTTCTCCAGAAATTTGTTAAAGTCCCTATTTTCTCTTTTGCTTGTCTTTCTGTTATACTTATCTAAAAGTGAGCAAGGGACATTGAATTTTCCTAATGTATTACTGTCTACGTTTTCCTAAAGTTCAGCTATTTTTTACGTATTTAGATGCTGTGCGTCTTCATCCTTCGTTGCCAAAGAAGACCATGCCATCAGAGAAATACATGAATTGCATTTGACTTTGTTTTGAATGAGAGAGGGCTGTGCAGGTCACCAGCCTCACTGCTCCTCCAGAGCCATCCAATGACCAGATATTAATAAGATATTAATCCAGTGACCAAATAGTCATCAGGATGACTCGAGGGATGAGGCAATTGGGGTTAAGTGACTTGCCCAAGGTCACACAGCTAGTGAGTGTCAAGTGTCTAAGGTGAGATGTGAACTCAGGTCCTCCTGACTCATGCTCTATCCACTGCACCACCTAGTTGCCCCATTTAGATGCTAAAGTATTTGGGGCATGTTAATATTATTTTATTTTCAGTGGTTCCTTTTGGTCTAATGTAGTTTCCTTGCTTATACCTTTTTATATTGTGAATGTTTTTGCTTTATTTAATAGAATGATTGCAACTCGTAACTTCTGAATTCAGAAATGGAGGCTTTTGTTTGGTTTTTCTCAAGCCCATTTTTTTCTGTATATGCCTTTGATTTTATGTATGTTTGTTTATTGTTTTTAGGGAACAGATAATGCAATATTGTTTTCTTACACAAGCATTTTTCTTTTTTTGAATTGTTTAATCAATGATATTTACTCTTATGAGAGTTAGGTTGATATTTTCCTTTATCTGTGTCTAATTTTAATTTTTTTCCAAATAGGATTATTCCTCCTCTTTCTCTATAAACATAGCACTCTGCTCTTCAGTTATATTTTAGCTTAATCTGCTTTAAGGTAACCTCATTCCCACTCTTTCTCTTCCCTTTACCTTCAAGGCCTTCTTTTCTCTACTTGCACATGGATTCTTTTTGGTTTTTTACTTTCAGCTAGTTAGCTAATTCTCCCTTCCTCCTCCCCTCTCACTTAAGAAAAATGTCTTTTTCTTTCTTTCCTTTCAACTAGTTTTCTATTAGTTTTCACAATTTCATTTTCTGCGCCTTTTTTCTAAGATGGATCGTTATTCTCTTATTTAACTTTCCTCTCCATGGATTCTAGACTGTCATTCTTTGATTCATGGCCACTATAATTTTTAGCCCTCCTTCAGCCTTCCTGTTCTTCCTATAAGTAAAGCTTTGAAAATGCCCATTTTGGGTTCCCTCTTCTAAATATTTTCTGTTATTGTCTTGTAGACCCTGCCCTAGCCCTCTCTTTCTGCTGTGTCTCACTTTCAGAAATACCAATTTCTGGGCTAGAGAGGATGCTGTCACATGGTGGGAATTTTCCTCTTTTCGTGATTCTGCAGCTCTGATTTTCTTTCTAGGAATATTACAAATGCTCCTTTCTTTTATTGACTGTCTGTCTTTTTTCATTAGTGACTGGACTCAGATCTGCAGTTTGTCACCTTGAATAGCTCCTCCACTTTTCTGAATGTTATCTCATTTGTTCCTGTGGTTTCTGGTAAGCACAGAATATTCTTGTGTTATTTGAAATTCTTTTCCTTTATATTTGAAGGTCTTTATTCTGGTTGCTTACAAAATTTATTGTTTTTTACTGGAAATGTTAAATTTACCAACTACATGTCTTGGAGTTTGCAGTTTAAGGTAGTGGTGGTGGCTCTTTCTGGAAGCAATCTACGGATTCTTTCAAATGACACAAGTTCTGGGCAGTTGTTCTGTTTTTTTCTGTATTATTTCTTATACTATGGTGACCTTCAAGATTAGTATTTTTTTTTGCTTACATGGTGATCATGTTTTCTTTTATGATCATTGTTTCTTCGCTTCTGCCAATTATTTCTAAGGTACAGACCGTAACTTCTTTCAGAACTCTTACTTCCTTTTTAAATGATTCAGGAAGACCTTATTATAGTTTAATGCCCTTTAAAAAAAAACCACAGGATCCTCTGCTCCATCAGGTGTTGATCCTTTTTTCTCTTGTCTTACAATTCAGAGATGTCTAGACTTTTGGCTGCTCTGGAGGCCATATTCTTTTCTGTTGTTTACACTCCAGGTCTTTGACATAGTTTTATTTTCTTGAGATCCTTGGTAATTTCAGCTCTTATTTCCTTATAGTCCCCTCTTGGCCACTTTCTTACACCTTCTCCTTTGATGGAAATGTTCCTAAGGGCTGGACCGTAAGGCCCTCTCGGTCTTCTGTGATCTACAGACGCCAGTCTCTGCCTCATTCAACTTTTGGGAGGATAAATGAGAAAGTAGAATAGGCCCAGGTGAATGCTGAGCTCTTTTCCTCAGGATTAGGGGAATGCCACACAGTGCCAGATGTTGGCATCCTGCTCCAATCTCCTGTTCCTCAGGGCTCTGATTGAACTCTGTGGCAACACAAAGTACTCTTTTCTTGTTGTCTTGAGTTATAGTGAACTTCTGCTTTTAGGTTTTCTGTGGCACTGGGATGAACAGAGAGTAGACTTGAATTCCCATTACAAGTCAATGGACTGACTTGAGCAGGCCTGCTCAAGGGTGGTGGTAGTGGTGGCATATGGGGTAATAAGTCCTGAGTATCCATTTTCATCTAATACCTGAAAATGTCTCTGACCTGAATCAAGAATTCTGACAGTAGATCATGACTTTATTGTGTATCCTTCAATGAGTAGTGCAATTAACACTGTAGCATCTTAACAACTCTTTTTTTTTCCTTAATCTCTTTAACATTTATTAAATGAGAACAGTAGAAAAGTTGTAGAATTTAGGAACTAATTAAAGGAGTCTTGGTTTGGACTTTTAAAAAGATGTTCTTTTCTTAAAAGAACAATAACCCTGGAATAAGATAGTACAGTTAAATAAATGCACTGCCATGCTTGGCTGGATGAAATAAGGGATACCTGCATGAACTTGAGTGTTTTTCTTAGAGTATAGGTGGAGATTCAATGGAAAGGAAAATTCATTGTTCCTAGATGAAATATGTATACAAGAAAAGGGTTTAATAGCTTATTCAGAGAATCTAGTATTTCAAAGCTAGTTTATTATGATCAAAAGTGATTAATTCTTGATCCTGGCATCCTTCAATATCAACATTTCTTACAAGTAACCGGTGTAACCTGGGTTTTATCTGATTAAAAGAGTTCAAGATAACAGTTCTGAATGTGGGGACACAATTCAGGAGCAAGGGGCCAGAATACAGCAATGCAAGGGCTGAGAGTGGGGGAGCAGCAGAAATGTATTTCCTTTTGGGAGGAAAGGGGGTAAACTCATGGTAAAGATCTCCAGAGGTTTTCATACACTAGTCAACACTGAAGAGTACTGATAATATAGAGGGTATTATATTGTTCTGGGAAATATATTGCTCATTAGGAGAAGAGTCAATCTCTGTTTTGAAGTTTCTAATTTCAAACATATATGCTGGAGAGAGCTTTAAGAATAGTGTAAAAAAAAAAAAAGCATGGGAATCAAATGTGAATCATGCTGGTACCAACAGAGGTATGCAGGCTATCAGGAAATTGATCTATGGGTGATTCAGCCCCACATTCTACTTTACAATGTAATCACAGAATGTTGAGGCTGGAGGGCATCGGGCATCTTGGAGATCTTTCCTCCAACTCCCTAGATGAGGAAACTAAAACTCAAAAACGTTATGTGATTTACTGGTGCTCACATAATTAAAAAACGTCAGAGTCAGAATCTGATCTCAGGTCCTCCTGACTCCAAATCTGATAATCTATCTACTATTCCATTTTTAAAAGGAGGGGATTGTAGGAGCTAAGATTAGGGATAGAAAGGATCTTTACAGGTCATGTGACCCAACCCTTTCATTTTACAAATGAGGAAAGTGAAGTGTCTTACCAATGAGTAATATGGGTAGAAAATGGCAGAACAAAGATTTGAATCTTTCAACACTGATAGAGTCTTTCACTTTCATGTGCAAAAAACTGTTGGTCTGATCATCCAGAAGGAACATTGGTTGCACTCTTACCTTTCCATCTGCTGTGTGAGAATGGAACCAGTGCTGAGAAATGTCTGTTGGGAACAGGTAGGGCTGATTCATTTACCAGAGTTGGTGGAGCTAGGGAGGAAACAAACTTTCCAGTTGGAAAAAGAAAAGGAATGGGAAATCTGGGAGTCATCAGGAAATGTTTGATGCTTTAAAGGGCTGATTGAAAGTTAAACAGGTTAATGGAACATTTCAAAAGGATTTTGAAATTCAATAGCCTTCACTGGCAGCTGATGTTTATTCTGTAGTTGAAAGGCAAATGTTGAATTTCTTCAAAGCAACAATGGTAAAGTCTAGAAAGACTATATATGTTCAACATACGGGTACAGGGTTGGGTTTTTTTTCTCCTGACCAAATATTCTTACATCCCATACATACATAGGTACATACATAATACATACATATTAACAAATGAGGAAAAACATCTGGTCTGCCCTCCAACCTATTTTCTCTGATCAAAGGCTATTGCTGCTTCATATATTTGTTTTGCAGATTCTGAAGAACCAGATAGAGTGAGATCCACAAAATAAATGATTGATCATAAAGAATAGTACAGGTAGAATCAGAAAGGGACTCTATTTATACTCATTTTTGAAAATAGTCAAGGAACACAAGGAGATTATGAACTATCATCTTGTAATGTTGAGGTGCCTGGGATTCATTCTCTTTTCTTTTCTTATTTAAAAATATATTTTAAAAAATACTCCGCTGTTGAACAAACTGATTCCACTGAGGCTATCTACTTACCTGTGAAATAATGACGTGTCATAGTGACCTATGCGGGTTTCTGGGGACATATTTAATGGCTTAAGAACTAGAATGGAAAAGTGAGACACCACTGCTTATGTAGCATGTCCCACACCCCATGGTCTCAGGGCTAAGATATTTAAAAATGCTGTCTAAAGAAGTCAATAAACAGATGAAACTTGGGAAAGGAGAGCTCAAGGACATAATTTAGGCAGTGAAGGATGTGATGATCTACACAGTCATAAGATGTCAGAGTTGTAAGCAATCATGCTGATCAGAGTCCATCTAGTTCTCATTTTACAAATGAAGACATGGGAGGTGTTCTTTTCTTGTTTAGTTGTTTACAGTCATATATGACTCTTCATGATCCCATTTGGGATCTTCTTGGCAGAATACTTTGCCATTTCCTTCTTCAGCTCCTTTTATTGATGAGAAACTGATACCAACAGCCTAAGGTCCCACAGCTAGTAAGCATCTGAGACTGGGTTTGAACTCGGGTCTTACTTCAGGTCCAGCACTCCAGCCACTGCAGTGCCACCAGCTGCCCACAACCCTTTTTCTTTCTAAGATGGAACCCAAGGGAGTAAAGGTGTCTCGCCAAAAGTCACGTAGCTATTTAGTAGCCAAAGATGGAGTCGGAACCCAAACGTCCTAACTCCTGTAGGATGACGGTACTATTGTACGCATTTTGCAGTTAAGATCACATGTGAAAGCAGGCACACAGTAAGTGCTACATAAATGTTAGCTATTATTATGACATCTACCTTCTCCGCTCCAGTTCAGTTTGGTCCTGCACTTTCAATTCAGTTCAGTTCAAGTAAATAAGTCATGGTGCTGAGTATACCAAGATTTTTTAAAAGTCCCTGATCTTAAGGATATTCTACTCTGTTGAGATCCAAGAATCTAGGCGGATCATTAAATCCTTCAAGGTCCAGGCAATCTTGGTATTTATGGAGAACTTTGAAGTCTATCTAGAACACAGATCTTAGGAATTATTCTTATCAAACTTTATCTGGAAGAGATCTTTTATAAATTTTCACCTCCAATGTGACGAGATTTTTTTTAAAAAATTACTTTTCTCAGCCCTCTTGTTGATCTCATTTTGTGTTACCAAGCATAAGTTGCTAGTAGCAGATACAAACAGATGAAATTTTTGAAAATAAAATAAACATAGTTTCATTTGTTATACAATCAAGTCTCTTTAAAATAGGATACTGGTTTTTTCCCCATCTATGCCTTGCCTGACATCCAACATATGGCACTGTAGCACTGAGCAAAATATATCTCAGATCAGGATTTCTAGCATTAGAGTTTTATTTATAATGTTACCTCACAAAATTCCCTTTTCAGTTTATTCTCACATTCACTAAGCAGATAATGCTTACATATGCCTAAATACAATTTTTGGATATAAAAAGACCTTCAAGATCTTGTTCCAGCTTCTCTTTTTTTGTAGTTGAGAAAATAAGGGGAGGGTATGATTTGCCTAAAGTCACTAAACAATTTATAGTTAAATCACCTTATTTGGTCATTTCAGTTGTGTTCGACTCTTTCCGGCCCCATTTGAGGTTTTCTTGGCAATGGTATTAGAGTGGTTTACCATTTCTTTCTCCAGTTCATTTGCAGATGAGGAAATTGAGGCAAACAGTTGGTTAAGTAACACAACTAGTAGAAGTGTGAGGTCAGAGTTGAACTCATAAAGATGAGTCTTCATGTCTCCTGGCCCAGCGGTCGGTGCATTATGGCTCCACCTAGCTGCCCTAAACTACCTTCTAAGCATTCCTTGAAGAATGTTTAAAGACTCCATGGAACAATGGTCCAGTTTAAACAAGGATCACAACATTTTAATCAGAACCTACTCCATGTAAAAATAACCTTTTACATGGCTAAAGATTCTGGCTTTTCACGTCATTTGAATTTTGTTTCGCTTATACTAGGTACAATAATTTGATGATGGGAGTTTCTTATATGAAAAACAGAGAGAAGTTTCTGATAGAATAAAAATTAGACAAAAAGGCCTGCCAACAAGATTTTGCCATTGTCTCTTGTTTACTAGTCAAACAACCTACAACTGAGTAATACCCTACATAAGTATGATTTGAAAGTGAATTTCACAGAACCTTGGATAACATATTCCCAAGAAAGACAGAGGGTGCTGTATCTATAGTTTTCTTCATTAAGGACATAGCTGTAAATAATTCATGTCTGAATTTATTGATTTCAGATCTAATTAGATATTGAATAAATTATAATGCAAAACTCTAAGTGAATATAAATGCCTATACAAAAGACTGCAAAATAAAAAGGTCTGGCTTACAACTATATGCACTGTGCGTGTGCATTTGTAATAAATAAGCTTAGTAAATAACCTGTTAAAAAAAGTGAATTCAAAACATTAAGATAAACGTCAAACTAAAAACCCATTCTTCTGTCCATTGACCAATATGAAACTAATGGAATGAAGAGAACTTTTTATTAGGATAGCTATAATTTAGAATATCAACTAGAAATATTAACATTGTAGAAATAATAGCTCATTTCTTCACTAGTTGTAAGCTGGACAAATTCCTAACTTTTAATGGGAGAAGAAAAATTTGGTCATATATAAAGTTCACTGTTAGGAAAGGGTAGTAAATATAAATTCAGGAACTAAGACTTAGTCCAGCAATATTTTGATTTTAGAATTTTAAAAATTTCTTCATTTAACATTACATTGTTTACTTCAAAGGCTAAGAGTAACCAACAATGGAGAGGGACAAATTGCTATTATACTCAAATGGAATTTTTTCCCCAATTTTCTTCAAATATGCTTTTCTCAGCTATATAAAAATATTTCTTCAAATGCATCTTCTGTGTTTTAAGATTGAAAATTGCTTCCCTCTTCATCTTCATTTTCTATGGTCAAATGTAGAAGAGAGCAGGAAATTAAAGTATTCTTTATAAAAGTTGCTTGAATGATTACATCATGTCATTGTTATAAATGCTGAATATTAGGCTCCTGAGTTGGCAGGGACCTTAGAGTCCGTCTAGAGAAACTTCCAGTGTAAGGGTTACTTGAACAAGAATACCTGAAGGATAAGTGTCTTCTTTGTCTTTGCACCTCATTAGCACTTAGAACACAGTATGCACGTCAATATTTGTTAGTTGTTGAGAGTGCGCACATGAGAATTACAAATGCAATAAAATATGCAAAGAGACTGTATATGGTATCTTTCATTCATAGCAAACCCACAAAAACTTCCTTCAAGGAGGAAACATTTTAAAAATTCATTTCTCCCAAGCTTTGCTTCTTTTGGTTCTGATTCTACTGCACATATTTCAATTTATCTAATTTAAGCAATCCTAGTGTCAATTCAAGAGAAAATTATCATGGTGCACGACATATTTATGGACTGAGGCAAAGTTATATATCATACACAGAAGATGAAGACAAAAGGAGACTTTTCCACAGAAGCATGCCTTGCTTTCTGCCATATTAAGTAATACAAAAACTGACTGAAATTTTCCAGGTTCTATGGCAAGAAGAAGTTATCTCCCAGGAGTTCAAGGATGTCTCCATTGTCCCTTTCTATAAAGGTAAAGGGAATAGAATGTCCTGCAACAATTACAGGGGGGTCTCTCTCTTAGTCATTGTTGGCAAGATTCTTGCTAAAGTCCTCCTTAATAGGCTGATCCTTCACCTGGAAGATGGTCATATACCTGAGAGCCAGTGTGGCTTCAGAATGGGCTGAGGAACAGTCGATACGGTGTTTGCTGCCCAACGATGGATAGAATGCTAGATCTGGAGTAGAAGACTTGTCTTCAAATGTTGCCTTAAGGACCTCGGGCAAGTCACTTGCCTTTCTGGGCCTCACTTTAATTTGAAAAATTATTTTGCAGAATAATAGTACCTGTTTCGCGTGGTTCTCACCAAACGAGACAGTGTATGAGCACTTTACAGACCTTCACGTGCTATTTAAAGGTGAGATACTAGTAGTAGCAACAACATTTAACAGTAATGGTTAATCTTTATATAGCTCTTCAAGGTTTGCAGATGGCTTTACACATATCATGTCATTTTATACACACAACCACCTTGACAAATATTTGATAGATACGGAAATGGGCAGACATTAAATGACTTGCCCAGGGTCACACAGCTAGTAAGCATCAGAGGACACATTTGAATTCAGGTTCTTCCTGACTTCAGGCTCAGTCCTCTATTCACACACTGCATCATCCGGCAGCTTTAGTAGTAACTAATAACCACTAGATGCAGCAGCAGTGATATTAATAATATTGTCCAATAAACAGGATATTGAATGAAACAGTATTATAGGAGTCAGTCTGTACCATAGGAACAATGTACACATTTTTGCTTGATTTAAGGAAAACCTTCCTTATACCCGAGGCCTCCCCAAAGTGTAATGGACTGCCCCACGAGCTGGTAACCTTTCTCCTCACTAGAGGTGTTTGAGCAAAGGCTGGAGGAGCCCATATTGAAGACTGTGGAGCAGATTTTTCTCCAATGAGGTTCCTTCTGACTCTGGACTTAGGTGATTGTGTGCAAACATGTTATAAGCAACAGGAGATTGACGCTGAAGGGACTTCTCATTATTTCTAGTGTTCCTTCAGATCTCAGCTGCTCATATATTTTGTGTCAGGTCAATGACTAAAGGATATCAATGAGATTTTAAAATCATATGGTGGCATTTAGTTCTCCACAGACTGTGACCTTCTTGTGACTTGTCCTTGTTGAGAGCACACTGCATGCCCATTCTGTGCTCCTTTTTGTCACATTTCCACATTATCAATTAAGTACACTTGCTTTCTTTGGGACTTTCCCAGTTTGGTATCAGTCTCTGCTTATCTGCATAGACAGTTGAGGCTTACTGTGAAGATGGGGTTTACTAAGCAAATTAGTGGTATAAGCAAGATTTCGGAGGACATAATTTTTTAAAGAAACTGTTTTCAAAGAGATCATGTCACATTGAAGATTGAAGAAATTTACCAAGTTTAACCTGGAGGAGAGAAAACTTAGGGTCATGGATGGGAAATATAGCTATCTTCATGTATTTGAAGGGCAGTTGTGAGAAAAACAATTAGTTCTGCTTGTCCTCATAGCTCCTAGAGAACTAGCAGTATCAGGCAGAAGTTGCAGATGAAAGTTGATGGAAGGGGAAATTTTCCCTTTTTAAAAAAATTATTTATTTAGTATTTTATTTTTCCCAATTCCATATAAGAAAATTTTAACATTAATTTTTAAAATTTTGAGTTCTAAATTCTTTCCGTCTCTCCCCACCCCCCTCAATGCAAAGGAAAGCAATTTAATATATGGGTTATAGGAATGGGAAATCTCTAACAGAGCTTTCTCAGAAAGTGGTAAGCTGCCTCCGGCCTCCCTCTCTTCACTGGTTATCTTCAAGCACATGCTAGATCAGGCCTGAACAACCTGTGGTCCACCAAAAGATTTTGACTGACTATGAAAAATGTAGAGTGGGCCTCAGGTTGTGGACTACATGAAGACTTGCCTTGCATATGGTAGAGAAGATTATTATTTAGATATGAATTGGACTGGAGAGTCTTTGAGGTCCCTTTCCATTCAAGATTCTGTGAGTCTCAGGAGGACCTTTAAAATCACTTAAGGCTATGTTTACAAACAAAGATAAACTAGTTTTGACTATTCCTTAAAGAAGATCCCCAAGAAGTTCTATTTTACAACATTTTGCTAGTCTACTAGCAAGTTACTATACTTGTTTGAAAAGTAATACCTTGTATTTGTATATTTCATAAATCAGACTTTTTCTAAGAATTAAAAAAGTTTCAGTCTATTTTCTTTGGATCTATAAGAGCTAACATTTATGTCATTGTTTAAAATTTCAAAAGGACTTTGGGTCTATTACCCTATAACTTAGGTGCTATCATTATGGTCATTTTATAGCTAATGACACTGAGACAGGGAAATCAAGGGCCATAAAACTAGTAGGTACCTGAGAGAGGACTTTAAATCATATCTTTCTTCCTGACTTTAAGAGTTAACTATGCCAATGAGCTATCAAATGATCTATGAAATGAAACAATCAAAAGATGAGCAACATCACACCTTAACCAAGTTTTTCTCTGTTAAAATACATATTCAATACTGGCTTGATGAAATGTTTATTTTCCCAATTCATGAAACTGATATAATAGAAATGATATCATGCCTGGCTCATAGTAGGTGTTTAATGTAAATGTTTGTTGACTTGATATAACAGCAATTTTAGTGTTATATCATATACGTAATAAAAACCCTTTTAGATATTAATCATTGCAATTACAACAATGAAATCCATCAGTAGAAGGTGATTTCTTAATGAGAGATACTTGAAGATTGTTAATTAATTGTTAAGCCTAATACCTGTATTTGAGAAAGCTAGAGTAATAATTCTTTATTCCCAGTGAGAAAAAATAAGTTTTCTTTTATAGTTAGGTACAATTCATTTAGTCATAAAAAGACTGTTGCATAATTTGAGTTTTTAGGATGAAAATTTAGAACATAAAGATATGGTTACAATATCCTACTCTTCTGACAGTTTGGGTCTACATATTTAGATAAGTATAGTATTTATTTTCCTTTAAATTGCATTCCCTTACAATTTATTAACCTTCTCTTGATTAGGGGACAACTTAAAAAAAAACCAAAAACCCTGGCATGACTTTTTTTTTTCACTAAAATGAAATCATTTTCCAGTCTTAAAACACAGATTCTTGCACTGAATTTTTCTTGTCATGTTTATGTTTCTTGAGTCTTACTTTCCACAAAGAATGATACTAAATACCATCACTAACATTTTATTTTATTTGAGCTGTTTCAAAAGTTCACTCTTTTAAATGATATAGCCACAGATAAAGAGAAAGGATGGGCACGTTTGTGTTTTACAGCTTGATAGCTGCCCGGAGCTTGGCAGAGCGTCCTCGAGGATTGTCCTGGATCTCCTGGCTTTCCGGAGTCACCACCTTCTTGTGTATCATTTCCCATGCCAAGGGAGATGAGCTTCCAAAGACTTCTTCATTTTCTAGATTTAAACACAGTCCTGGGACTTGGGCCATCTTCTGTCTCCTTTTGGGACTAAGTTTTTCTGCCACATCTATTCCATGCAAGAAGCGTTTGATGATGCGATCTTCCAATGAGTGAAAAGAAAGGGCCACAAGGCGACCACCGGGCCTCAGGAACTTCTGAGCTGTCTTCAGTCCCGCATAGAGTTCATTCAGTTCATTGTTCACGAATATTCGAAGGGCTTGGAAAGTCTTGGTAGCGATATGGGTGGATCTCTGGAGTAAGTCTTTTCTTTCATACAAAGCAGCGGCAGGAAAGGCACCTGGGAATACATTGGGTAAGGGGTTGGGGGTTGAGAGAAGAGAAGGATTGAATTACCATTTTCTCCTATGAACTCAGCAGCTCTTTGATGAACTTCTGTCCCTTAGAAAGACTGCAGCACTTTCTCTGGGCATCCCACTCCCATCTCCATGTTTCTCTCACATGATGATGTCTTTCCCTATCTTCTTTTGTAATGCCCCACATGGGCAGCCTACCTTAAGGAAAATAAAAGAACAGTGAAAATGTCTACCTGACCCTAGTGGAAACTCATTTTGTGACTACCCACAATTCTGTGAAATTTACTTACCTGTTTGTGTATATTTAAAATGCTTAAAGTTGAGGTATTTCCTTCCTCTGTGCCCACATCTGCTTCCCCTCCCCTCACAAGTTTCTTAGTTCAGTGGAAGAGTCAATGCAAGTCTTTTTCACATCTGTTCAAATCAGCATTCTAAGAATCTGGAGAACAGGGATCATTAAGTTTTGTTTGCCCCATGAGGGGCTACTTGAACCTGGGTTTTTAGACAGATGCTTTTCAGGAAAGGTTTTTTTTTTACTCTACCTACTACAACTTGGACATTTAGTTTGGAGGTGGGCGGGGCGGGGTGGCATGGTGAGGTGGGACTGAAGCAGGACAGGAGATGGGTACAGAAAGGTAACACCTGTTACATGCTAAAGCCCTCGAGGGAAAAGTATCTCATGGGACATTAAATGACTTTCCAGAGCCACAAAGCAAGCAAGTGTCTGAGGACATATTAAACTAGGGTCTTTCTGACTTTAGGCTCAGTCCTCTAGCCCCTACATCATCTAGCTTCCAGACTAGTATTAATAGTGATAACTACTACTGTTAGTAGTACTATTAGTACTAGTGGGCAGCTATGTGGCACTGTAGTGGACAGAACTTGGAGTCAGTAGGACCTGGGTTCAAATCTAACCTCATACACTTACTAGCTGTGTAATCCTGGGCAAGTCACCAGTTTCCCCCATCTCTAATACGAACTGGAGAGGGAAATGGGAAACCACTCCAGCATTTCTGCCAAGGAAATCCCAAAGAGTCAGACATGACTGAAACAACTAAATAATTACTAGTAGTGGCAGCAGCAAAGATGGCAGTAACCGCAGTAATGAAACTAATAACGATGATGGCCAAGTTATTTCAGGAACACCTGAAGTTTGGAGAAATATACAGAAGGGAAGTCCTCTGATTCCAAATGCACCAATGCTGTTTCTCCTCCTCCTCACAGACAATTTGATGCCCAATGTGACTGAAAGTAATTGAGGGTGGCCACAAATGGAGTAATTATGTCCTTAAATTTGTTGGCAATTTGATTTACTCTCCCTACACAACTGACTGCATACGGTTAATTCCATCTGGCAGTAGTCAGTCAAGGTCTTGATTAACCAACGACTGACACATGTAACAAGAGCACCTGAAAATGGCTCTGACCTCAAAAAAAGCTCGGTCTTGTGAGTGCTAGTTGTTCACACTGGATCACAGTGTGGCTAGGCAAACATAAAAGATGTACGACTATTCCCCATGTTTTTCTTGGGTGGATACCATAGTGAGAATGTGATGCTATTACTGCTGCCCACAAAGTCCAGCCCGTTCGTCTATGCCATAGGAGAGTGGCGGGGAGGGGCATGACAGCCAAATAAGATAATGGCAGCCAGCATGACACAGATGGGAACTAACTCTGTGCCCTGAGATCACTAGAGTTATCTGTGAAGGCCTGGTTGGAACCCTGAAACCCTGGCCACCTGGGTTATGGTGAGACCACTGAATTGTCCATTCAAATCTGAAGGCTCTGAATTCACTGAAAATCTTCACTTAATGCAGACTATATATATCACACCCCAAAACAAAACTGATGATAAAGGCAGAATCCGATATTTAAAATGACTTTGCAAAGGAGATGAACATACTTAGACTGCAATTCCAAAAAGCCCTTTCTGAGTGTGACAGCATGAATCCAGCTAGCAGATCAACTACACCAAAACACAGAAACCAAGCAGAAGAAATCCAAACCATCTGGGCACAGGATGAGATCTACGTCCTCTTCGTTGTCCCATGTGCAGCTACAGCTGTGCCGATGCAGCTTTCAGGGAGCTACAACAGACAGTGTGTGCACACGAGTCAGCGAAACACTTCATATAAAAGCTAGTAGGATAGCAACTGGTTCTCTCTCCACTCCACAGAAAAGGTAAGGACTTTCATATGATAATATGAAATTATAGCAATGATGGAATGATGATGATGATGACTCATTATGGATATTCCCTCCATTGGTGCAATTTGCAAATAATCCAGGCCTCTTCAGTCTATAGAATTTTACTGTCTACTACTAAAAACTCTCCATAAAGCAACAACCAAAAGGGCAGAGGTCTTCTTTTGCTTGTCTCTAAGCATTCTGTGGATGTCCGTGTCCCACTCGGGTGGTCCATCTGTTGGGATCCCATACAAGTTTGCTTTTATTGTGACTCCTATAATGTAGAATAACGATAGCCCATAATAATGTTGGGCGGAAGTTCTACTTCAACACAAATTTATGCCAAGATATGAAATTCACTGCTTTATAAAAACTACTTCCTTCCTTCTCCCTCCCCCTAAAGAGTAGAATTTTAATTAGGAGAGTCTTACGCAAGTTTTATTTCCCACTTAGCACCTGAGAGTTCCTGAACCACAGGAGCTGGCACAATACTGCGAGGTGATAAAAATTTTTCCTCATAATTGATTAGAAAAGAACTTTCAATTGTGGTTTTTGCATTTAACGGTAAGGATTTTCCAAGTTCAACGTAACAGTCTACAAAATAAATAAATGCAACATTCGGAGCAGCTGAAGGACTGATAAAAAGGGGCCACTTAGCTACCATTATTATAGATGCATGAAATGATAAGTAAGATCTGACCTTCAGGGTAGACTGAGAGTTTTACACACATTCTCTGTCGATCCTCTCACCCACTGTGAGTACTGAGTGGTATTGGGGTCTGATTTAATCAAGAGATGATATGCCCTTGATCACACAGGCAGTCAAAATCAGGAACAGAACTTGAAGCCAGGTCTCTCCTAACTTCTAGTTCAGTTGTCTTTCCACTGGGTCATGGCACTTTTTAAGAACTAGAAGAAAGCCTCCAGGACATTGAGCGGCATCTCTACCAAAGACTTATAGAGGGCATGGATAAGAATTGCTGAAGTTTGGAAGGCATGGATGGGTTGCGATCTGTGCTGTTTGAAGGGAGTTTCACAGTGATGAGATTGTGGATTCACTGAAATAACAGAGAGGTAACAGTAACATATGCTACCTAGGGATCCAACAGAGCTTTTGGGGAAATGAAAGATTCATTCTCCTCTCTACAGAACATTACTGGTGATGTAAAATGCCAAGGGATGACTCCTATGGACTTGGGTGAGTTCATATTTAATTGGAATGTGAAAATTTCACTATTATCCTCAGGTAAATCAATCTAAATATTCAGAAAAAGATGCTTTATCTTTTAAGAGCAGAACATTAATAAAAAGTATTTTATGTTAGTGCAGTGAAATGAAAAGAACGCTGAGCATAAGTTAGAAGATCTGAATTTTAATCCAAACCCCTCAATTATATGACTGCAGACTATCTATAGCTAGTTTACCTGTCTTGGACTCAGTTTCCTGGTTTGTAAGAAGTGTGGAATATGTAAGGCGGCTAAACTCTCATTATAATTACCAATTTGGGTCCAGGAAAACAGATGGTCAAATCTGCCTCCTTCCTTTTTGTAGAAAAATGTGACACCAGGAAATGGCTGGTTGCACACATGGCCAGCTGTGGTATTTGTATTGATTACTTTTGCTTAACAATTCTTCTTTGATCCAAGGGTGAATTTAGGACAATGTTATGTCAGGAAGTGACTACAGTGTAAAGACAAAACTTGATAAAATAAACCTAAAAACCTGAGAGGAGTACAATGATGTGATCCGTGAAGTTCCTCTCAGATATAACATTGACTCTAGAATCCACTGACTTTTCAAGGGTAGAATCACATAATGAAGATCTGTACAGCACAAATCTGCAGAGTTTTACCAGTGGAAGACATATTAGAGAATATTTAGTTCAACTTTCTCATTTTACTGATGGGGAAACTGAAGTTGGGAAGGGTTAAGTGACCTGCCAAAGGACATATGTATCTTATAAATGGGAGAATGCGAACTAGAACTTCAGATCTACTGATGCTGGTCAAAATTTCAAGTAGGCATTAGAAGAAGCCTCTTCCTCTGACACAATCTGAGCAACCCTGGGCTAACTACTTAAACTCACAGTGCCCTAAGCAGCTCTGCAGCTGTTAAATAACTGTTAAAACTGTTTTTACATCATTAAATGGAGCTTCCTTACAGAGAAAATCACAGTGAGAAAAACACCCTCCTAAAAAAATCAGAATAAATATTCAGGAATGCAGGAGGAAGTATGTTATGCCTATTAATGATCTATTACAGTGAATTTATTTGAATACAAAATAATTTTTCATTTGCACATAAACAAAAGAGGTGAAAATTCCAGAGGTCTGAGAAGACAGGAAACACAGAATGAATAAGGAACCATTTTTCTAGTTCAGTGACTATTTAGATAGTTGATACTGAGTCTTCATTAACCTAAATCCTGCAGGTTGCCTCAGCCACATGGACACAAGATTATTTTCCACAATTATGGTCAGGCATCACCCTCCTTGCTGTCCTCTCCTCATTCACCTCCCTGTGCCTTCTAATTCAGACAACCTGTGTTCTGACATTTTAAGCCGCTACACTTATTCCCTTGCCTCTCATTTTCACAGACTGCCTATCTCCGAGCAGGTGTCATCTTACCAGCCATGGGTCCACAAGGTTAATGCATATTTTTGGTCCTCTTAACCATTTCCTTTGCTTTTCTAGTCCATAGAGAGCAGTTTACTTGGTCTATTCATAAGCTGTGCTGAAAAGACATGCCTTTCCTATGAGGGCTTGGAAGGTAGCAGTGATTAAAACTGATAGCAAGTCTGACAAAATGTGGGGAGAAGTTGAGGGAGTGGAGATACTTCTCTATTTCTTAGACTATAATATTTTCTCTATTTTCTTAGACTATAATATTTTTAAAGTAGAAAATGAAGACTTTCTTCAGAAGAAAGCCACTCAAATTATGGCTCATCGGTCTGCGATGCAATGCCTTCTTTAAGAAGTTCAGATCACTTTCATTCTGATATTTTGGATGAAATGAATTATTTGAAAATGGTATAATTTACTTTGCCACTTCCTTAAAGTTACCAAAGACTTCTAAAGGTTGCTTAAACTGAGGCAGTCCATATTCATCAAACCATTCCATCATACTTTCTCTGTTTGGCATTTTATCCAACAGGTTCTTTCTGAGAAGGATTGTGGAATCCTCAACGTTATGCCTGAATGGCTCTATATTGACAGATGTTTTAATGGAACCCAAACCACTCTGCATCAAGTTGCAATACTTTGGCTTTCTAGCTACATTTCCCTTGGGGAAGGGTATATTGTCAGTCTTAAA
>CM053772.1:249968257-249985714 GCA_028658325.1 Potorous gilbertii | reverse complement strand
GAATACCTTGTCTTTTGTACTGTTTGGCCTACTGAAAAATAACTTATTGTTAACTCAGGTTATTACACCGTGTATCTCTCTCTCTCTCTCTCAGCAAGTATTACTGATTTCATGTGTAGGATTAAGAATTTTAGACTATCCAGTGGTCCATACATTAATGTTTTCCTGATTCATTGTGTAGGAGTACAAAATAACTAAAAAACAAACACTTCACATTTGTTTTTATCTAATAAAAATTAGCTCTTCATATTTCCTACTCAAATAAATAAACAGGAGATAGACCAGTGGAGCTCTGTAAATGAAGGTCTTAAAAAGTTACTGAAATACATCTAAAGGATGATCTTTAAATCCTGAGAACTTGAAGAAGAAAATATATTTTGGACAAAATACTCCTTGACAGAGGAAAGGAAAAGGTTTCTGGACAAAAGAGAATAAAAAGATTTCTCAGCAATGACGTGACATAATTCTGCTGGTCATATACATTTCAAGAACAAAAGTATGTCTCTAGCTACGTAAGGTGGAGGCTCTGTTATAGCAGCCGCTGCTGTTTGGAAGCTGACAGAGGTCTTTCATTGTCTTCTAGGTCACTTATCTGATATGAAATGTTCAAAGTCAGGCAACCTTTGCTAGGAAAACATCCCTTCCTCAAACAAAACAAAGCAAAATAATCCAAACCCCTCAAAACTAAAAAGAATGACTAAATAGAAGCTTAAAAATAAACAAGGTAGGGTTTTGGATGAATGGATGTACACCATGAATATCTATAATTTTATTAATATTTCTATGATAACAAAAAGGAAAAAATTATAAATGTATAAACAGATATACACTGGCATAAATAGTAGTAGGAATTTGATCTTTCCCCAGAAACCATTTAAACAAAATGCCGCCTTCAAACTAGTAGTACTGCCACAGTTCAAGCAAATATCTAGTGAAAACTTAGAATTTCCTACTAGCCACTGGCTAAACATGTCCATCATCTAGTGAATTCTATGAGACTTTTAGTGAAGGCACTGCCTGTTAAAATTACTTCTCCCACCCTGAAACAGTCAATTCTCCTTGAAAAGAACATACTATTTTCATATAAAATAGGTAAAACTATACATATATAACAATCATTAACAAGTCATTAAGTCACCAGTGATACAAAATGATACAACCTTTTACTAGCTGTTCTCTATTGCCCAAAATTCTCCCCCTCCACAGCTCAGCCTCCTGACTTTCTTCTAGTTTCAGCTAACCTCCCAATGTCTTCAAGACCCCTTTCCTGATTCTCCCTCATCCTAGTGCTTTCCCTCTGTGATTATTTTCAATTTATCCTGTATGTAAGCTTATCCATAAGTAGTTGTTTATATGTTGTCTACTCCATTAAACTAGGAGCTCCTTGAGAGCAGGGGCTATTTTTTGTCTTTTTGGTATCCCTAGTACTTAGCCCAGTGCCTAACACATAGCAAGTGCTTAATCAGTATTTATCGACTTGATTTATAATTTGCATTGAAATGTGATACATCCATCTATAAACAAAACAGACTTATCAAGTGGAGTTAACTCCTTAACTTTTACCTATCCTAGCCCAGTGACGCTCAGTGATTACGTGGCTTTGGTCAAGTTATTCAACTTTACTGGGCATTAGTTTCTTCAGTTGTGAAATGAGGGACCTAGAACCAGATGATCTTTAAGAAATTCTCAGTGTATTATTTGTTTTTTCTGCAGAAAGTTGCTAATTTCATTCATGAGCATAACAATTTTAATGCACTCTAACATTAATATACAAACCTATTAAATTTTAGGAAGTTGCACATGGTTGTTCCCTAGATATGATCTTTTATTTGGGATATCAAATAATTTATCTAAGAAGAGTACAGTTGGCTAGTAGTGGGTCAAACTCCACTAGCTAACTGTGCCCCCCATCTACACTTCCAAAGAATTTTTGTTTTAGAGTGTAGCACACACATATCTTGCATCTATTGCAGGGAGGAACTGAAAATATATTTGTGTGTATAAATAATATGTGTAGAGGTAGCAAGATGGCTCGGTGGATAGAGTTCTGGGCCTGGAGTCAGAAAGACCTGAGTTCAAATCCAGTTTCAGACACTTACTAGCTGTGTGACTCTGGGCAAATCCCTTAACCTCACTTTGCCTTAGCCCACTGGAGAAGGAAATGGCAAACTACTCCATTGTCTTGGTCATGAAACCCCATGGACAGGATGGTCCACAGGGTCATGAACAGCTGGACACAACTGAATGATTGAACAACAATGTGTACATATATACATACAGACATACAAGTGTATATGCAGATACATATGCATATATGATCGTAAGAGAAATAAAACTAATGGCAGTTCTTCATTTGAAATGGTAAGAAATTTGTGTGTTTTTTTATACGTCCTCATAAGGTATAGAATTTCTAGTTATTAGTTTTTACATTCATGGTCAAAGGCTATAAGGTGTTTTTCCATAGAATCACAGGATCTCAGAATTGGGATGGCTTCAGAAGCCATCCTGTCCTCTCCGTACTGAAACGAACATCCCTCCCACAACACACTGCTTCAGTGGACGTGTGTCTTTTACCTTACAACTCCAGTCAGGGAGAACTAGGCCACTTTTGCTCAGCTCTTCATTATTTTACTGGTTTTTCCTTACTTGCAGTCTACACCTGACTTTTGTATAACTTACCCCCACTGCTCCTCCTTCTCCCCTCTGGGGCCATGAAGAACAAGTCTATTCCTTCTTCTTTATGACAGCTATTTAAATATCTGAAGATAATTATACACCCACTAAATCTTCTGTGGGCTAAACATCTCCAGTTCCTTCAAATGAGCCTTATATGGAAATGAACTTAAGTTGGAAAACCTGAATTACAGTCTTGACATTACCACTGATTTGCGGAGCAGACATTTACCCCATAGTTGGACTGACATTCAAAGAGGTGCACATTCCCTTCTCTTGGGTTGCCTTTACATGACACTTAAATAAATGTACAATCAAGTTTGTAACACTGAAACACCCAATTATGGCAATTCCATAAACAATTCAGCAAAGTTCAGTGGAAAAAAGAATATGACTTGGAATTTTGTAGTCATAACCTAAATCAGCTTACTGTGATTGGGATAAATGGATACCTGTGGATCCTACAAATCACAACTCTGCAAGCTACACATATACCTGCAGTCAGTGCAAGAATACCCACGGGCCTGCCCAGAAAGTCAAGGTGAATATCCCACTGACAGATAAGAGGATCTGGTGAAGTTTCATTATTGACTTTACATCCTTTAAACTTGTTTCAGAAAAAAAAACAACAAAACCCAAACAAAACAAAAACCCCTATATTTAAGGTTTTTTTTTAAAAGAATAAAACTTTACTATCAAGAATAACATTTTGCCATTTAATTCCAAAATACTATTCACATTTATCGAGCAATGATAACAATTTATATAGTGCTTACTATGTGCCAGGCACTGTGTGAAGTACTTTACGAACAGAATCTTATTTGACTGAGTACCCACTTGGTGGATGGGAAGAGGTGGGAAATATGATGGCCAATACTCTGTTTCATTCTCTTTTACAAAGGAAACTCATATTAAAAATAAAAGAAAACCTTGCTGAGGAACAGTTTGCACTATATATAATAACAAAACACAATTTGTACAGAAAACCTGTAAGATATATTTCATTCATAAAAAGCACTATGCTTCTGGCTAGATAAGTGATTTGAAATTCCAGAGAGAAATGATCATTTTGGGTTCCTGGATATTCTTATACTACTCACACTTTTTAAAATTTAATAGATTCACATGTTAAAATGTATTGAAAATTTTAAGGTTGTGAATGAAATTAGCAACGTGCTGTGGTTGTCAATGTGATGCACTGCAATCTCTCAAGTGGTTGAGTTTAAAAATCATTTCAGATTTTGCGCCTGTTTGCAGGAATTCATCTGTTGAATTTGTAGCACATTTACTAAGTCACTGTGACACAACTTGTGTCCTTTTTGCCCAGGCGTCCTGAATATAGTGTTAAAGTCTTAACCAGCAAGAAATAATGATACAAATCTCAGACTGTTAATTAAAATTTTCGAACTTGGATAATTTGGGATTAAACTTGCTTTACAACAAGTATGTGTGTGTGTCTGTAGATGACTTCTTCAATGTTTCACATAACCTCTAGCTCTTATGAAATCAGATGACAATATGCTCTCACTATGGGTGTCTAAGGATTACAATTTAGAAATGAATGGAAAATGTCAAGTTTTAGAGAAATTGGAAGAAGGAATATTACCTGTCACAGTGAAATAAAAACCTCTGTACAGAATTGTTCCATTTGAATTTTTCAGTAATTCCATTCATGTCCCACTCTAATGCCATAGGGTTGATCCTGGGCTTTCAAAGACCACACAAGAGAAAGTTATGGTTAGCAGTCCTAACAATCCTTGGAGTGTGGACCAAGTGAATGCTGAATTCTATGACAACTGGAGATAAACCCAGATGAGTCTGAAGAACACTGTCACCACAGAGGGCTAGTCAAGATCTCATGAATTGTTTTGGTGACAACTCCCAAAGACTGTGTGTGAATAGTGCTGCATGCACCAACAAAGAATGGTATACCTATGCTGATGAAGTCATAGGTACTTGGAGCACTGAAAAGTATTCTGTACTATTTGCCTAAAATTTCTGAATGTAAACTATCTCAAATAGAACCATGTCTCTTATTAGTTTGTCTAAATGGTCAAGATGTACTCAGTTTTTGGGTCTTTAAAAATTGGTCGGAGACTGTCTGGAAAGATCGCATGAACATAAAAGTTTTGTTGTTGAGTTGTTCCAATGATGTCTGACTCTCTGAATGCCTCTTGGGGGTTTTCCAAGCAAAGATACAGGAGTGGTTTATCATTTCCTCCTCCAGTTAATTTTACAGATAAGGAATTGAGGCAAACAGGGTTAAGTGACTTGTCCAGAGTCACACAGCTAGAAAGCGTCTGAGGCTAGATCTGAACTTAGGTCTTCCTATCTCTAGGACTGGCGATCAATCCACTGCACTATCTAGCTGCCCCTGGACATAAGGTAGAAGTCTATATAAGAGGGATCAGCATATTTAAGTCACAAAATGAGCTCGTTTAAAACCATTGTAAATATTCTACAGTGTACCCACAGTGTCCTATTTTGGGAGATGGGCTCTTTAAGCTTCCTCCAAACATCTGCCATGACAGAGGAGCTCTGAGGAGAATGGAAAAAAGATAATTAATAAAGTTCTTATGTATTAGGCACTGATTGGGGAGATCAATACTTATTCCTAGGGCTAATAACAACAGGATTTTATTTATGGGATGAAGGATAAACAACCAAAGGGCAAAGGCAGTAGGATGTGTCTGCTGGAAACAACAGGTTATTACTGTTTCTGATTTCCTTTTCTCCACTCAGATCTAAGACTGAACTGCTGTTTCTGTTTGCCAGCTCCCTCCATCCTCTTCACAAAACCTGTGGATGACTTCGGGATTATGTGATGAACAAGACAGAGGGCTCAATATTTTCTCTGATCTCCTCATTTCTCAAATCTCTCCAAAGCAGAAATTATACACCAAAGGTAAAGCAACTTTAACTGTTGCTATGATTTAGACCACCCAGGATCTCAAAGGTTAAAACAAACAAACCCAGGAACTGACTTGTCATTTAGCATCCCTCTCCCACCTCCCACACTACCAGCAGTGAGGCAGAACTTAGCTGGCTGAAGGACTTGAACAAAGAACACAATATGGTCCAGTGTCATGGAGATTCCCAACAGTAGGACGTGAAAGTCTGCTGAGATGTGCCTTGGCAGTGCTCCAGGGTCAAGAGTTTGATGAGAGGTGCAGTGATCTGTGTTGCAGCAGAGACAGAATCAGAAACAAAGGGGCAGGACTCTCCAACCTAATCCAATCTCTTCCAAGAGCCCAGGAAACCCAAACTACATAAATCAATCCTGGAAAACCAGCTCTGCAAAGCTTTGATCTGCTGATTCTGTGGAACAGAATTGAGGAATGGAGGGAGAAGAACAGGTTACTGTGTGGGGAGACTATGTAGCACTCTACTAAGCCTGAAGGAAAGAGCTCAGCATCCAACTAGGGCAAATTCTGTCTCCCTAAAAATCACGTGGGTCAGAAACCTCAATGGGTGAACAACAAATTGCCCAATAGGGGAGAAAGCTAGGGCATTCTGAGATCCGGTCTCCAAGGAAACCTCCATCAGAGGGGAGGGAGTCAGACAGTGAACAACAAGGAAAGATAAGGAAAAGAAAAACAAAAAATCTGGAATCACCAAAGTGCTCAGGAAGAAGTAGATAAATCAATGTGGAAAATACTAACAGTTGAAAGAAACATGGCCTCTAGATCTAGTAAAACAGTTCAACTATCTATGAATAAATACTGTAAAATATAGTGTGTATGTGTGTGTGTGTGTGTGTGTGTGTGTGTGTGTGTGTGTAGATACAGTGCCTAGCCTATAGCATTGGTCTAACCCATGTTTTTTGTGCTTTGCTGAAGTTTAGCATCACTGCCTACTAGTTCCCAGAAGATGACTTTTTATACTAGTTCTCTATCATTAAAAGGATTCTTAGTGTACTACCTGTAACAAATTTGGCAGGTGCATCATTGGTCTGAATGAAGTCTCTTTCATTATTAGGAGGCATCTCTGTTGCATTGATAATTTGGATTATACCCTCCTTACCATAGACAGCTGAATGATGAACAATGGCTGGTAATGTTCCAGAAAGGATAACAGGTCTTTAGAAGGGGGGAAAGTTAAAGAGGGAGAGTAAAGAAAAGAACCAACCTAACATAGGTCATACGTGTGGCAAGTTCTGAATCTGGCATCTAACTCCATCTTAGATAAACAGAACATGCGTAAAGTCAGTAATTGGTGCATCCTTGATGATTACCATTTGCATTTATCAGTTGTTAGATTAAGGTACAACTATTTCATGTGGATTTTGTATAACTTTCAACAATTAAAAAAGTGAAATGTCAAGTAACAATAACGGTAACTCTACCTACAAAGTCCTAACCACTGGGCAGCAGATGTTACTATTCACCTATTCAATAGTCATGATTATTCCTACTACTTGTTACCAAGGCATTTTATTCTCTCAAAATCTGCGATGGGACCAGTGATGGGAGAGGCAACTCTTAAGACTAGTATACTATAAATATACTGTCAAATCATCATGGAGTTCAGTCTCACCAGTTAAGTACTGGTATGAAACCCAGGAAAACAATAGCTTAGTAGTAATAAGATGTGACAATGCTTTCTTCCATCAGAGGGAAGTGCAGCAAGTAGCAGTGCCCCCAAAAAAGGAGGGAAAATCATTTTTCAAAGAGTGAAGTCCAACCAATTCAAAGTTTTATAACAGCAAGTAAGTCAATTAGCAGGGCTGGAGCACTCAAATAACCATGTGAAACCAATAACGGAAAGAGTACCAACGATGTGATGGGCTGCTCTTCTAAGGTTTCCTGTTCTAATTAGAAAAAGGTATCTCAAAGACCAAAAATAGCAGATTTTGTCATCAGACATTCAGGTCTGACAATGGTTTATCATGTAGGAAAATATCAGGTTAGAGACAGAACACTGCAAAAGGAGACCTGGTGTTAATGTTTGTATGTAAGTCATTAAGTGAGAGATGTAAAAGGAAATGGGAACTAAGAAATATATGAAGAGTCTTTGGTTAAGGATGATGGAAAGACAAGAATAGTGATGGAAATTTTAAAAATAGAAAGCTACATCTTTCAAACATTAGAAAATAACAGGAGAAAATGACATTCATCTCTTCTTTAAGTTCATTCATTCAACAGATTTTTTTATTTTTATTAAATTTATTAAATTTATATAAATTTATTAAATTTTTATTAAATACCTATCATATGTGCAAGGGCATTGTGAAAAGTAAAAAAAAAGAAGGATATGGTAAGTTCAACTCTATCCTTAACTTTTAGTTTGGGAGAAAAGATGAGACAGGTACATATATTGCCAGTGCTAGCTCAGAGTTTAGGAGGCTCTGAAGAAAAGTATAGGGGAGAAGAGGTATTAGACTGACTACCAAACTGAAGGTCTACAGAGCCTTGGACAGTCTACCAGTGCCATGCTAGGAAACTAAATCATTTCCATTTGAACTGTCTTAGGAAGATTCTGAAGATCAACTGGCAGGATAAGATACCAGACACTGAGGTCCTGGCTCAAACTAAACTGTCAAGCATTCAAACTATGCTCGAGAGAGCGCAACTCTGATGGACTGGCCACATTGTTGGAATGCAAAATGTATGCTTGCCAAAAAGACTATTTTATGGAGAACTCATATGGGGCAGGTGATTACATGGTGGTTAGAAGAAATGACACAAGGACACTCTCAAGTTCTCCCTCAAGAACTTTGGATTTGATTGTGTGACATGGGAGACACTGGCACAGGACCAGTCAGCATGGCATGCCCACATCAGAAAGGATGCTGTGCTCTATGAGCAAAGCAGAATTGAAACAGCACAAAGTAAACATAGGATGAACAAATTTGGAGAAACCACCCCAATTTTCATGCAGACTATCTGTACCCAATCTGATAAAGCCTTCCGAGCTCATATTGGTCCGATCAGCCACAACTGGACGCACTGAAACTTCCCTTTATCCAGGTGATGTCATTGTGGTCCTCTTTGAGAAGGACAACTGTCAAAAACATATATAGAATAGACGATATTTACACCAATAACTACGTGTTCAGAATGCAAAAGGACAAGAGTTACTATATATGAAGGGAATTTTAGAGGAGGGAGTGACTATTTTTCTAGCTAAACATGTGGAGGTCGGGGGAAGTACTTCAATTTCCTGATAGAGAAAAAGAAAAATTAGTTTTGTTGATTTATTCACTGCAAACACATTGAACCCGATTCTCCCTTTTGTACTGTAGGAACACTGGTGGGAAGGTCCCCACTAGCGTTCTTCCATAAAAGCGAGTCTGTATCTATCTCAGAGTAAAAGTTATTTAGTTATTGGTTGTTGCTGAACATTCACACTTTAAACCAGCAGCTAGCTGTAGACCAGTAAGCTGAGAATGATTTTTACAATTTAAAATAAAGTTGTGTTATATTTTTAAATACAGTTTTGTTGAATTTAAAAATGTAAAAATGATTCTTAGCTCACTGGCTAGACAAAAACAGGAGACATTCCCCTCATGCTGTAATTTTCTGGCCTCTGCTTTCCATTTAACTGATCCAAGTCCTCCACTCCAGGTCAACGAGAGAGAAAATGCAGTCCCAAGGCTCATCCATTAACTTATAATAGAAAGAACATGGATACTGAAGTTAGAAGACTTGAGTTCAAGTTTCAGCCCCAACACTTAAGAGTGGAGTGATCCAGTACAAGGCACTTAACTTTTCTGAGATTCCTCATTTGTAAAATAGGAATATTACTCACAACTACATAGAGGCGCATGGTGAGGAAGAGTCTTTGTAAATCTTAAAGACTTTACAACTATAAGTTACTATGATCATTGTTATATGTACAGAACTGCTGAGATGATTAAAAAAAGAGTCTATAATATAGTTAGGGAGAACCTAAATGATAAGAAATCTCTCCCAGAACTAAAATCTATACTATTCTTTGAATCAAAGATGACTGTAGTAGATGAAGCATTTGAGAAATAGTGAAAGAGCTGATGTTCTTATTTGAAAACTACATTAAAGGAAAAGGAGCATATGGAGAGATGCCCTCCATTCCCTAATTTTAAAAAAATGTATCCCTAACTCCTGAGGGGTTTCTTTTCCAGTACCCCATAACTTTTCATCTTCATCTCTAAAACAAAAGGAACCATGCACACTGATTCATGGACATCATTCTTGATTCTTACACTTACCATTTGACTTCAGACATGAAAGTTTCCCTTTCATCCATTCTCCCTCCCCCAAATACTATCTTTGATCCATGTGACCCCATTAACATTGGAGTTTTCTCCTCTTGACATTCCTTTAGGATGAAATAAACATTTTCAAGTTTGCAAAATGAAAGCAGATGTTTGTCTTTAAAGTGTTTCCACATAAAAAATGTAATAGCTAAAGTCTGAGCAAAATCTCTGAAACCGCTGCCTTGGGGATTTGCCCATTAGTACCCTGACCACCTATTTCATTCACTTACTCACTCAACAAACATTTATTCTGCACCTGTTCTAGGCATGGTGCAAGGTAGGTGTATTCAATTTTTCTTTAGGGGAAGTAAGTACACACATTATCACCTCTATTACAGAAAGGATGGGAAGTATATAAGTCTCAAAAGCAAGTCAAAAATTCTATTAAAATGCAGTTCTAGATCGTCCTCATTCTCAAACTGGTTGTTCTAAGATTTCTGTCATGTTAGCTACCTCTTGAAGACTTCTATAGCACTGATCACAGTAACAGCAGGGAATTATTATTTACTTAAAAAAACAAAGCAAAACAAAGCAGAATGACAAATAAGTCTGTAAAACTGCAGCAAGATAAAAAACATAAATGTAATTTATACTTGGAATACATCATTTTTATTTCCATCAGTAGAAATACACAAAATGTGGGATGACAAGAAATAGAAAGTAATGAGGTATTTGGATATTTTACCTCTTCTCCGTTCCCCAGAGCCAGCTTCAGATTCAGCTCAGGTTCGGAGAAGTCATAGAGCCTTGCCTATGGTACATAACAGCACTATGTGAGCTGATTTGGTAGTCATCCCTGAACTAGAATACTCCATAGTAGTCTACTTTGCTCTGTACTTTATTTGTATGAGTAACATTTACTTGTGTATGTCTTGTCCATTGCAAGTCAATGAGCATTTATTAAGTGTTGGCTGAGTGGAGGTTTTCTTCAAAGTCTCTTCCTTCAAAGAACTTATATATACTGCTAAGGGGCACATGTTCATAAGTAAGGACATATAGGACAAACACAGTGACTTAATAGGTAGGCATTACATTATAAGGTTGTAATCAATCAGTAAGCATTTACCAAGCTCCTATTAAGCTCAAACAAGATGTCAGGCATTCTGCTAACTGCTTAAGATTTTAAAGATTTTAAAAAAACAGGCAAAAACAGTCCTATACCTCAAAGACTTTACATTCTTCCTCCATGGGGAAATGATGAAAGGTAAACTCAGAGGGGAAAGCTCTAGCACTTGGGGGGAGAAAGGACTAGGGAAAGGTCTCTTTCAGAAGGTGGCAGTTGGAATCAAGTCTTAAGGCATGAAGATCAGAAACAGTAAGTAGGTTAGTATGGGTAGCTCATAGAATATATGGTGGGGATTAAAGTGTAAGGTAAGAAGGGGCAAACAAAGGCTGTCACATTCAATCCTGGAAGGAACAGGCAGCCACAGGAGTTAATTGACTAGGTTGGGGATGTACTCAGATCTGTACTTTAGAGTTGTGTGTGGGATGATCTTGAGTGGGTCTGTTGGGAGAGTAATTAGAACATCATTTGACAATTGATTGCATGTCTAGGGTAAGAGTGGGGAGGTGAGGATGACACTGGTGAGGTTTCAAGTCTAGGTAACTGGGAGAATTGTGGTCCTTTCGATGATAAAAACAGAAATTTAGCAAAGAGAAGGGTTCAGAAGGGCAAGATGATGTGTTCTGCTTTGGACATGTTGAGGTGAGATAGCTATGGGATATCTTGTTCCAAATGTCCAACAGGTAATTGGTAATGTGGGACTGGAGCTTAAGAGGCTAGGTGGGGGACATATATTACAGATCTGGGAATCAGCTTCATTGAAAAAATTAACCAAATCTACAGGAGCTGAGGAGGTCACCAAGTAAGAGAATATAGAGAAAAAAGAGAAGAGGGCCCAGGAGGGAGCCTTGGGGGTCACCCACAGTTAATGGATACGACATGGATGAAGATCCAACAAAAGAGAGAGAGGTACCATGGAGAAATGAGAGAGACTGGAGCCCTGAGAGCCCAATGAAGACTTTATAGGAGCATGTATCTAGGAAAAGGTGATCAACACTGGTTAATGCTACAGAGAGATCAAGTAGGATGAGGACTGAGAAAAGGTTACTGGATTTGGCAATTAGTATAATGGTAGACAGTGTAGGCATTTAATAAATGTTCCTTACATTAAAAAAGAAATGGGACGTTTCTGGGCCCAAATCATTAGCGAGAGTTGCCTTCACAACCTGGGATTAGACCTGAAAATAACATCTACCATTAAGGTTGACAAGAAGCCACAGTGGATTAGATTTATTCTGCCCAACTTCATTCTTAGAAATTTAACCCAGTAAGAGCTAAAATGAAAGTAGATACTCAGTTGTTTTCTATCTGTCTTTTTATTCAGTGTTGAACTTTCTGTACAGAATGTCTCCTAAATGACTTATTAAAAGGAAGAAATAAGTCTCCTTATGAAATGTCACTTGATAATTTCCTTGGCATGATGCACATATAAAAAATGCAGTGTACAATGGATTGAACTCAAGAGACTTGAAATGACAGAGGAATGAGTGCCTTGTCATAGGCAGCAGTAATTCCAGTTATAACTCAGTGGTAACCCATCCAAATACTGCTGTAGGTATGACCATCAAACTTTATACAGAACTGGTAATTCAATGTCCTGACAGTTTTATTTCTTAATAATGGCAACATTAGTATAAAGAAATTTGTGGTGGTTATTTTTTGAGATACAGAGCTTACTGAAAAGAATGGAAAAGTATACTTAAAAAATGCAAAGAATGGCAAAATCATTTGACCTTATTGATAAGATGTGTGAGTACATCTTAAGATCATATTAAATACAATGTTACGAGTGAAAAGCCTTTATTAAGTGCTTGTTACATGGTAGGCACTGTGCTAAGTGCTTTAGATCCAAATATACAAAGTGAGACAGTCCTTGTCCTTGAGGATCTTACATTCCAACAGGGGAAAGCAGAACTCCCTTCAATGCTGGAGAGCAGTGTTGTTGCAGGACTGCTCATCAGAGTCAGGGTAATTGATCGAGATGAACACATCCCTTCTAGGAACGGCAACATTTATGACTGCTCCCAGAGGCAGGCTGAAAGTGCATATGAGTAGAAAGAACAGGGGATACACGGCATGAAGATGGTCAGGTATTGTGATGAGTTCAGGTGCAGGATAGAAATGGTGAATGTCAATCAGTCAAATGCACAGGGTCCCAGGATAGGAGCTTCACTCAGTGCCTAAATACTGATGAAAATCACTACTTTGTAATCATGGTTGCCAAGGTTTTATGAACAGTAGGATTTCTATTTTCCTTTTTCTTGATGCTAAGTTCTCCTTATTTCCTCCAGCCTACATCCCTGGAGAACCAGGAGAGAAGGGAAGAAGCATTTAAATATCACCTACTATGTGCCAGGTAATCTGCCGCGTGCTTTTACAAACATTATCTCATGTGATTCTCACAACAACTCTGTGAGGTAGGCGCAGTTATTATCCTAGAAACTGTGGTGAAGTGACTCGCTCAGGGTCCCACAGCTAGTAAGGATCTGGAGCTGGATTTGGTTTCAGCCTTTCCTGACTCCAGAGCCTAACTCTATCCACCACCTGTAGCCTCCTCCAAACAAGTTACATTCTTGCAGGTACCAACAGTAGAAGCCAGAGAAAAGAATACTCAGGAAAGAGATAGTCAGCATAGAGGTGCGGGAGAGGAGGGGGAAGACTATTCTTTCTTTGCATCCCACAAAATACAGAGCTCACACACTAAAGAAGTGAGGGAAGGAATGTAACTGTCAATAATGATGTTCAAGATTATAGTTTTTACATGAATTAAATTTCACTCTGGGAATATATAAATCTTTCATTGATTTATTCTTCCACAAACATGTTTCAGCCACGTATCCAGAAATGAGCTACAATAAACCTTCAATTTTTCTCAGGTGATGACCACACTACATATTTCAACTCAACAGCATCAACCAACATTTAGCAAATTCCTCACACTTCATATAAACTTTACTACCATGTAATTTCAGGCAGCTCTAATCATAGCGTCATAGATTCTTCGGACTACAAACTTTATCTGGTAATAAATGATCTGCACGAGTACAAGATGGGGGAGATAAGAGTTAGAAAACAGTCTCCACTGCCAAAGGCATGGGAGTGTTAGTGGGCTGTGAAGACAGTATGAGTCAAAATTATGAAGTGGAAACAGAAAGAACTGATATGACTGTAGATTGCATTAATAGAAATATATTATTGAGAATGAGGAAGCCTCTGATCCCAATATATTCTACTGGAGTCAAACCACATTTGGAACATCGTGCCCAATTCTGGGTACCACATTTCAAGCTGGATTAGGTTCTGGGAAAGTTACCAGTATGGTGAAGATATGAAACTGGGACCTAGTAGTTGACAGAATTAGTGATGATGGGAAAAATCCAGGAATTGAGAAGATTTGTGGGGGATGTAATAGCTGTCTTCAAATACCTATCATATGAAGAAGTGACTTGATATGGTCCTCACAAAGGTAGAGGGTGGACTTCTTGGCTTTCTACCTCACTTGATGTTAATAATCATAGGGGACGTTGGACAAAGTTATCAGTGTTACGCATTTTAAGGAATCTTGTGTAATTGTAAAACATTAATTGTAAAATTGTAAAACTAAAAAAAAAAAAGATACCTTGTTGGAAGAGAGCCTGAAAGTGAGAATCTTGCTCTACCAACTGACAAGAAATTTGGAGTCAACAATAATAAACACAGTGAATCCCATTGTCCCTTTCAGTCAAATGTATGATTTTTAAGATGTGGTCTGCTGTAGTCAAGTTTTACTTAGGGAAATTTTCCTCTTCTTTTCTCCTATCTTCATCCAGGCTGTACATGGAGATTACTCTTTTTAAAAACTCTGAGCTTTACTAACATCAATAAAAGAAAAATATTTCTTCATATAAAATATAACAGAAAAAGAGATTATATGTGATTCTCTATTACATACAGCTTGCTTTTATTAAAAAGTAATCATAAATTCAACATATAATTTTCAAAGCCGTGCCACTTGTGTGTTTCCTTCTGGATTTCCTTTCTGTGCATTTTAAAAATGACTTCAATGATTCTTTTTCTTGGCAACATTGCTTGGCTTCCTTCCTGCTTCCCTCTACCCCCCACCATGAAAAAAAGAAAAACACAATCCTTGCAACAAGTCAGCAGAGTGAAGCAAAACAAACCCACACAGTGGCCACGTCCAACGAAGTGTGTTTCCTCCTTCTTCAGCTGACAGTGGCTCTCAGAAGGGGTCACGGTGTTAATCAGTTTTTAAGTGTTTCAAATTTGCTTTACTTTAAAACATTTTTGTTTCTACATAAATTCAATCTGTATCAGGTTAATCAAATCCTCCCATATTTCTCTGAAATTTTCTTTTTTGTCATTTCTTATGGTGCAACACAGTGTTCCATGATATTCACATATCGTAACTTAATAAGTCATTACCTAGTTATTGGATACACCTTTGGTTTTTGCTTCTTAGCTATAACAAGACTTTCTAAAAATAGTTTTGTATATATGGATTCTTTACCTTTTCCTTAGATTTCTTTGGGTACAGGCATAGCAGTGGTAAAGAGTATGTGCACAGTTTAATGACTTGGGGAGCACAGATCCAAATCATGTTCTCGGATATTCACCACCACCCTGCTCTTTATAATAGTGCACTAACAGGCTTGTTTAGTCCTAAACCTTCCATGTTTCTTTCCCTTTTGTGTCATCTTTGCTAGTCTAATACGTGGTGCAATCTTGCGGTTGTTTTATTTCACATTTCTCTCAGGCATTTAGAACATTTTTCTATAGGATAGTTTGGGTTTCTTTCTTTAACAATTGCCCATTTACATCCTTTGATCCACTGTACAAGGTCTGTCATTCAAATATTTTCTAGGGTAAACTGGGTGTTCTAGAAGTCTGTACTGTCTTTTGGAAGATCTTATATGTTTTAGATATTAGATCTTTATCAGACAAACCTGATGCAACGATGTTTTCCTAGTTCACCAATTTCCTTCTAATTTGATTTGTATTGGTTTTGTTTGTGTAAAAACATCAATTTTATGCAGTCAAAATTGTCCATTTTATCTTTTATGATTCTCTTTCCCTTGTCTAATCATGAATTCTTCCCCTACACAAAACTGTAAAAAGCATTTTCTTTCCTGCTCCTCTAATTGGTTTATGATATAAGCTTTTACATCTAATTGGTTTATGATATAAGCTTTTACATCTTACCTAAGCATTTTACATTATATATGTTTTTGGAGCTTGTGAGGTATTGACCTAAAAACTAATTTTTGCTGGAATACTTTGCAGTCTTCCGAGGCTCAATGGTTAGGATTGTGCTGTCTTATTCTGTATGGTTGTACATAATCAAATAGTTCTGATCATCACTGCTGCTTTGTAATATAGTTGGAGAACAGTTATTTGCAAGGTCCCTTCCTTCCCATTTTTTCATTATTTCACTTGAAAATTTTTATTTTTTTCTCAAGATGAATTTTGTTATTTTTTCCTAGCTCTCTAAAGTGATTCTCTGGTAGTTTTGTGGATATATTGAATGAGGTAGTGCAGTGGATAGAGCACCAGTGCAGGAGTCGGAAGGACCTGAGTTCAAATCTCACCTCAGACACTTGACACTCACTAGCTGTGTGACCTTGGGCAAGTCACTGAACCTCAATCCTGCGCCATCTCCAGTCATCCTGATGAATGACTGGTCACTGGATCCAGATGGCTCTGAAGGAGAAGTGAGGCTGGTGACCTGCGCAGCCCTCCCTCACTCAAAACAAAGTCAAGTGCAAATCACATCATTATTTCTCTGATGGCATGGTCTTCTTCAGTAATGAAGGATGAACACACATATTGAATGAACAAACTAATTTAGGTAGAGTTTATATTTTTGTTATATTGGACATAGACCAACTATGATTATTAACCTTTCCATTTACCTAGATTGTCTATTTACATTAAAAAGTTAATAGTTGTTTTTATATAATTCCATTAAAATAAAACCATTGCCAAGTAGATCTGCAAATATTTTTTTTATTCTAAAGTTATTGTGAGAAGAATTTTTCTATCTCTTCCTGCTGGGTTTTGTTGGAAATATAAAGAAAGAGCAGTGATTTGTGCTAGGTTATTTTACATCCTCCAACTTTGTTGAAGTTATTGTTTCAAATAATTTTTTAGTTGAATAGTTTCCTATGTATAGCATCATATCATCCTCAAAAAGTTGCAGTTTCATTTTCTGTGCTTATTCCTCAGTTTTTTTCTTCCCTATTACTATAGCTATAGCTAGCATTTCTAGAACTCTGTCAAATAATAGGTGTGATAATGAACATTCTGGTCTTACCCTCAATCTTATGGGAAAAGCCTCTGCATTACATACAATACTGGTTCGCTGTTTGTGATCAACACTATCACATTGACCCCGCCCAGCGGGGTCTCAACGGGGTACCGAGAGCGGACACAGCCGAAGGGGGAGCAGAGCTCGGGAAGGCGGCAGCCTGGGAACACAGCCGAAGGT
>CM053772.1:249940283-249968157 GCA_028658325.1 Potorous gilbertii | reverse complement strand
GGGTCAGAGAGACTACGGAGGCATGGGTGTTGAGCAAGTCTCTGCTTTATTGCATCTACAAGCTGCCTTTATATCTATAGCTCAGTTAGGAAAGAAGGAGGGGGAGGTGAAAAACAGGTTTCACAATGGTCTGTGCATACAGGGAGGTTGGGGTGGGGGAGGTAAGGGCGGTTCCTCCTGAGACTTAGCTCCCGGCATCACATTAAAGAACATTTATTTCTATGGATTTTAAGACTTTTTTCAAGCATAAATGGATGCTGTATGTTGGCAAAGTTTCTTCTCCATCTATGGAAATAATCGTGACTTTGATTGTATTTCTGTTAATATGGTCCAATTATTACCATATAATGGTACCAATTTTTGCATTCCTAACGTATAGAGTATACCTGGTCACAGTGTGCAATCTCTTTGATATGTTGATGTTGCCTTTTTAATAATATTTTAAATTTTTATATGGATATTTATAGGAATATTGCTTTATAATTTTTTTATTTTTTCTCTTACCATTTTAGGTATCAAGATCATTTCTGACTCATAATTATTTGGTAGTATCCTTTCTTTTTTTCTAGTGTTTCAAAGAGTTTATGTAATATTAGGATTATTTTTAAATTGACTTGTAAAATCATGTAAGTCTAATGATTGTTCTTTTTTGAATTTTATGAATGGCTTATTTAATTTTTTTTTAAATTGGATTACTTAAATTCCCCATTTCTTTTTGTATTATTCTGGGAATTTTATATTTCATAAATATTTGTCCATTTCATTTAATTGGCCAGTTTTGCTTATAATTGGGAAAAATAGTTTCTAATATTTTTGGAGGCAGCATGGTGGAATTCAAAGAGCCCTGGATTGAGTTAGAAAATGAAAGTTTAAAGCTGAGCTCTTCCAATTAGTACCTAGGTCACCTTGGACAGATCTGGGGTCAGACTAGAGCCAGTTCTGTAACATGATCCAATGAGCCTTCCTCCTTTTCATTTGTTGTGCTTCCCTCTTTCATTTTTTATGCTTGCATTCTGGTTTTTCTTTCTCTTTTCTTTTAATTAAACTAGATAATAGCTTTAAACCACCTTTTTTATTTATCAGTTTAACAAATTTTTTTCACTTTTAATTTTGTTCATCTCTTATTTATTACAGAATTTCTACTCTGATGTTTAATTGAGGCTTTAAAATGTATTGTTTTTCTAGTTTATTTTTGCTTTATGTCCAGTTCATTGATTGTTTCTCTCTCTCTTTTGCTGATCAAAGTGTTTGGGGATCTACATTTTTCCCTCAGGACTACTTTGGTTATATCCTAATATGCTGTTTAGATAGTGGGTCTTACTGAATTCTTTGGAGCATTTCTTTTCCACCTACTTCTTTGCAAAAGATAGTGAAGCACTTTTGTTGCATATTTTCCTGGTAGTCTTTTTTTTTTTTTTTTTTTTGCAACTGTTTACCATAAGCACTGTAATACAAGTTAAGAACCAAGTCATAAACTGATATTTCTTGTTGCTTTGGATACATAAGATCAACTCTAACAATTCCATTATTTTGCTCACCAAAAAGAGAGCCTGTGAGCCATCCTTTCATTTAGTTATAATTTGCTGTTTCTTCTGATTTCATTCATAGCAGAAATGTTAAGACTAATAGGACTTAGAACTAACTTGCCATTGCTAATCAAAACTAATAATACTGTAATAGCTCTTCTTTCTCCTTTTTTAAATTTAGTATTTTATTTTATTTTCCCCAGTTACATATAAAAACTATTTTTACCATTCGTTTTTTAAACTCTGAGTTCGAAGTACCCTCTCTTCCTCTCTTCTCATGCCTCCTCACTGAGAACATTTCCATAACAGTCATGTTGTAAAAGAAAACATAAAGAAACAAACAAAAGTAAACTTCCAGAAAATAAAAGTAAAAAAAAATATACTTCAATCTGTATTCTGACACCATCAGTTCCTTCTCTGGGGATGCATATTCTAATCCTTCAGAGTTGTCTTGGATCATTGGATTGCTGAAAATAGTTACATCGTTCATTGACGATTATCTTAAAATACTGCGGTTATTCTGTATACAGTACATTTCTTTTTTAATCACTTTATGTGTCTCTGCAGGTTTTCCTGAGAGCATTCTGTTCATCATTTCTTATAGCACACTAGTATTCCATCATAATCACATACCACAGTTTGTTCAACCATTCCCCAATTGACAGGCATCCTCTCAATTTCCAATTCTTTGCCCCCAGAAAAGAGCTGCTATAAATATTTTTTGTACATATAGGTCCTTTTCCTCTTTGTTTTTTTTTTTAATCTCTTTTGAGATACAGACTTAGTGGTCACATTGTTAGGTTAAAAGGTATGAATGGTTCTGTAGCCCTTTAGGCATAGTTCCAAATTGCTTTACAGAATGGTTGAATCAGTTCACAATTCTACCAACAATGTCTCATTTTTCCCATATCCCCTCACCCATTTGTCATGTTTCTTTTCTGTCCTATTCACCAATCTAATAAGTATGAGATAGTATCTCAGAATTGTTTTACTTTCTATTTCTCCAACCAAGAGTGAGTTAGAACATTATTTTCATAGGGCTATAGATAGCTTTGAGTACTTCATATGAAAATTGTTTGTATCTTTCTGTCACTTATCAATTGGGGAATGACTTTTATTTTTATAAATTTGACTCAATTCTCTACATGTTTAAGAAATGAGGCCTTTATCAGAGAAATCTGCCTCAAAATTTTTTTCATGGGTACTATTGCTAACTGTATTTCTCTCTGTCCTATTCCACCCCCCCCCATTTATTCTACTTTCTCTCTCCTTTTAACTGTCCCTCCTCAAAAGCGTTTTGCTTCTGACTACTCCCTCCCCCAATCTGCCCTCCCTTCTATCACATCCCTATTTGAGCCAATTCTGAGGAGAGTAAGGTTCACTCAAGCTCCCTCACCTCCTCCCCTCCCCTCCCCCACTGTAAAAGCTTTTGCTTGCCTCTTTTAGATGAGATCATTTATCTCATTCTACTTCTCCCTTTCTCTTTTCCCAGTACATTCTTCTCTCATCCCTTAATTTTATTTATTTAGATATCATCCCTTCATATTCATCTCACACCTGTGTCCTCTGTCTATATATACTCCTATCTGTCCTATGAGTTACAAGTATTCTCTTCCCATGTAGATATCTAAAGAGTTTAACTTTACTAAATCCCTTATCATTTCCCTTTCCAGTTTACCTTTTTATGCTTCTCGAGTCTCATATTTGAAAGTCAAATTGTCTATTCGGCTCGTTCTTTCATTAAAACGCTTAAAAATCCTCTATCTCAATGAATGAGCATCTTCCCTTCCTCCCCACTCTAAGGATTATACTTAGTTTTGCTGGATAGGTGATTCTTAGTTGTAATCTAAGCTCCTTTGCCTTCAAGAATAAATTCCAACCTCTCTAATCTTTTACTGTAGAAGCTACTAAATCTTCTATTATCTTGACTGTGGCTCCACAATACTTAAAATTGTTTCTTTCTGGCTATTTGCAATATTTTCTTCTGAACCTGAAAACTATGGAATTTGGCTATAATATTACTGAAAGTTTTCATTTGGTGATCTCTTTGAGGAGGTGATCAATAGAGTCTTTCAATTTCTATCTTACCCTTTGGTTCTAGAATATCAGAAGAGTTTTCCTTGATAATTTCTTGTAAGGTAATGGCTAGCTTCCTTCATCATGGTTTTCAAGTAGTCCCGTAATTTTTAAATGATCTCTCCTGGATCTATTTTTCAGGTCATGTTTTTCCAATGAAATCTTTCACTTTTTCTTCAATTTTTTCATTCTTTTTGTTTTGTTTTATTGTTTTTTGATTTCTCATAAAGTTATTAGTTTTAATTTACTCAATTCTAATTTTTAAGGAATTATTTTCTTTAGTGAGTTTTTGTACCTCTTTTTCCATTTGCTACTTTTTAAGGAGTTTTTTTTCTTCATTGAATTTTTGTGCCTTTTCATCTGGCCAATTCTGCTTTCTAAGTCATTTCTCTCATTGTTTTTTTTTTTTTTTTTTACCTCTTTTACCATTTGGCCTCTTCTGTCTTTCAAAGTGTTATTTTCTTCAGCAGTGGCAGTTTCCAGACCTCTCAGTACACAGAGGGTAAGAGGAGTGGAGGAAGGAGGGGCATCAAACAACTGGTCAGAAGGAGACTACAGTTACCCAGGTCTGTTCCTGGTTTCCTGTGGTCTAGTCTGTGCAGATGCAGTATGTGCCAGACTGTGCTACTCTCTCATCCTGGTGCAACAGACCTTTCTTGCCAACCTAAGTTGTCTTCTGCTAGAAATTTTTTTACTGTCTTTTTGTGAGTTCTGTCTCTCTAGAATTTGTTTAGAGTTATTAAGTAAAGGGATTTGAAGGGATTTGGGGGAGAACTCAGGAGAGGTCCTGCCTTTACTCTGCCATCCTGGCTCTGCCATCTTGGCATTGTATCCTGTAATGGCTCTCTTCACAGGGGCAGATCTCAACCCATCCATACCTCCTCATCCTGGGAAATTCTCATTCATGTGTCTTTTCACAAATATTCTAAAGATGATCTAGCCAACATACAGGGGACCTTCATCTGATTCTTTCAAAAATCTGTGGTTGCCTGTGGAGCATGTGGGTCGTCCCACTGGTGGAGTAATAGCTTTAATATTAATACACTAGCTTTAAGATTTGCAGAGTACTCTACATAAACTTTCTTATCCGATCCTCACAACAACCTTGGCATTCTTATGATCAGTATATTTCAGATGGGGACATTGAGCTGAAAAAGATTACTCCATTTTCTCAGGGTCATTCAGTCAACAGGAATCTGGAGCAGAATTTAAATTGGGGTCTTCTTGATTCCAAGTCCAGTACTAGTCCCCCTTTAAGATCACACTGCATGACAGGCATTTTCCTGTTCCTGATGATATCTCTTATGGCATGCCTTAGGCACATGAAGGTGGTAAGAGGCTGCGTCCCATTATATCGATTATGCATATTTCTATTGTCTTTTAAGTCACTTGCAATTTGGATTATTCTGAAGCTGTAAGGTTATGAGTCCTTTAAGAAATGATGTGACATACAGGTTTCCTTTTATCCATTTACATGTTGCTTTTTTAAATCAACAACTTCTTTAAAGAGACCAGATTTTCCATAATTCACAGCAGAGAGAATGTTAGGGTTAAAATGGTAGGTTTTCTTGAGATATCTTAAAAATTTGTCCCTAATATAAAGATTCCTATCATAATTCCTTAAAAATCCTGCTATCTTCAGAGGTTTCACCTCTACAAAAATGATCAGAGCTAGATACTAGTTCCATCTTCCTTTTCACCCGTATTTTAATGGTACTTTTTCCTATCTCTGAGTACCTTTTGCTTTTGCTATAATCACCAATGAGAACAGACTGTTATAGAAATACTGGCAAATCTGCTCCATTTCACATCTATTTGTTGTCTTTCCAGTTTAATCTACAGCTGCTTTCATGATGATCTGATTTAGCTTGATCTCACACCAAACTCTTGGCAGGCTCATTTCCTATCATCAGCTTTTCACTGTTTTGTAAAGTGATATTACCCACAATATCCTGATACTCCCTGCTGCTTTTGGGTGCATGTAAAGGCAAATCCTTCAATAGCTTTTTGACAAAATTACTGTGATCTATCCCTTCATTTAGTTGCAAGTCCTTCGGGTCTTCTGGTTTCACTATCTAGTTATTCATTATTGAACAAAGATCTCACATTCAAAATGACAGAAGTTAAGTTAATGTGTGTGAATGGTCTAAGAACTGTGTGAATCTTAACATCTTCCCCACCTTTTCCTGCATTTTGATCACCATCGTTGCAAAAGCAGAACTGGGGGATAGTCTGTATTTTGACCTATTTTCTGCATTACTGGGCAAAAATTACACCTGACGAGCAACCTTCTTGTGATGAGCCTCTCGATAGTTGATCTTGAAGAGTAGACACCATCTATCTATAATTAGGATTATATTATTATTCTACTCTATGGCAGGGTAGAACCTGCTGAAATGCATACTCTGCTGACCAGACTAGGAGAATTGGGGCCGACCTCAATATCTTTATGTGGCTCTGAAGCAGGAATTTTGGAGAAGGCCTAAATCTGGAACTCAAAAATCACATTTAAGAAATGATTCCCATTCAGGGTTTAAGAAACCCCAGAGTAAACGGAACTGCCTTCAGCTCCCTCATGTCTTGCTTCTCTGCTTCCCCTGGCTAACAATGCTGCTGTTGCCTGCACACCGTGAAAGAAGAGGACAACCTCTTCTTACAAGGGCATCCTCAGATGGCAAAGACACAGTGAGAGGTGCTGTCATGAAGTCAAGAACAGCTGGGTTCAAATTCTGCCCCTGTATTGACTGCCCGTGTCACCCAGGCCAAGTCCCACAACATCCTCTAAGACTAGACGTTACAGAATACTCGTGATTTGCTGAGTGGAAGGAGTTCACGCCAACAGTGAAATCACAGATCTATCACACTTTGACATAAAGGCAAGTTAGCACTCAGGAATTTTCCCTATTGTATACACAAAAATTAAAAAGGAGAGATTATTGAATATTGAATTCTTTTAATGCAATAAACATTAATTTCACTCGTTACACAGTGGGAAAGAAAGGAAACATGTTAATTCATGTCTTTACTCATTCAACATGGATCTGTTAACTAGTTACTATGTGCCAAGAACTGTGCTAGACACTGAAGAGTTAAAGAAAAACCAATTTTAAAAAGTTTTCGCTGTCCTCAAGAAGCTCATAACTGGAGAGAAACGATAAGACAAGTCCATACAAAATCTAGGAGAAGCCAGTGCCAGGCAGGTATTTAGAGAAGAAAGGTACTCATAGCTGGGAGCATTGAGAGCAGCATTTTAAAAAAGAGAACCTGAGTTCTGAGTGTCAAGGAAAGCTGGGAATCCTGCTGGCAATGAAGAGGAAGGCAGAGAGGTTACAGGACTTACACAAGCAGATGTTTGAACTCAAGTCTTCTAAATCCACAACCAGTCTCCTTTCCACTGTACTATATATTTCTTAAGTGCTAAGTGTCTGTAAAATAACTCTATGGAGGGGACAGGAGCAGATATTATTTTTGTTTTATGCATAAAATGGCCCAGGTACTCTCTTCACACCTGTTCTTTTTAGAATCCCTGGTTTTCTTCAAGACCTGGCCCAGGTGCAAGCCACCTCTGAAACTTGCCCTGGTTCCTCCAGCTGCTGGTGGCTTCACTCCCTCCCACAACTTCCTTGTGCTCTCCCTGACGGCATGGCTGGTTTTACTTCTGTCTTTGTATTTTTCATACTCAGCACAATGCCTGGCACATAGGGCTGGACAAATATTTGAATGTTGTTTTCCCATATAACTAGCAGATAAAAGGCTAACACTTTTGTGAAAGACAGTTATGAATGAGCAGGACTACATTCAAGTATATGTTCTTTAGATTTTCTCATTCAGCAGAATCTCTCATTTACAAATCATAAAGTCACAGAAGTATGGGTTGATTCTGCAGTCTCTCTTTGTTTATCTGGATTTTTTAAAGGGAGTCTGGAGGCTCCAATGAAACTGTGAATATAAAACACTTGGTAATGTACTAGAGAAATATAAGCTGTGATTATTATTTCTAAAAGTAGGATTCTAGCTGGGTTCATATGGAAATTCTTCATTAACACATTTATGGATTCGTTTTTCTGTACCTCCACATGACTGCTATACTTTGAGCATCTCTGATTCCATCACAGATGGAAAGAGTATTCCCTACAAAGATCTTAACCTGATAACATGGCAGGTGTCCTCTGAAAGTTGCTGTGGCTGAAAAATTAATTACTTTGCAGCCAGTCTAGGGATGAGGCTCTCCAAACATAGCTGAGCTGGAGTTCCAGTGGGACTTATGTAGTCAGTCCCTGGGAACATGCCCTTGTGAAACTTCTCTAGCTTACTGAGATCTGCAAGGGATTATGATCCCCTGGCAAAGTCCCTAAAAGTCCAGGCTCATTCCCATGTCACAAAAGGCCTTCAGAATAGGAAATTAGTAAGGACTGCATAGCCCCTGAAAATCCAGGGTTGTTCCTTTGTCACAAAAGTAGGACTTTAGTGAAGATGCTTCACATTATATTCTTGTAGATGATAAAAGCTTCCACTATATATACAAATGTAAACATATATGTGTATATGTACACATGAAAGTGAGTATACATGTATACATACCTATATATAATATATAGCTACACCTATACACACAATCATATATATTATATATATGTATATATATATATACAGACACACACACACACACACATACATATGTATGTGTGTGTGTGTGTGTGTGTGTGTATTTTTTTTCCTATTACATACTGCAAGTTTCATTTTCCCTGCTTTTCAGGTGAGGAATGTCAGATAGAGAGGTCAAATTATTTCTCAAAAAGAAATAAGCAACTAATTTAGAATTCCTGAGTTTCTGCTTCCAAATCTAGTCCTTACTCTGTCACTAATTAAACATATGACCTTGAGAAAGTCAGTCTCTCTGGGTCTGCTTCTTTATAAAATGATAGGAACAAAGTACATAATCTTTAAGATCCCTTAGAGTTCTAACATTTTGCATTTTTGTCATTTAAAATAAAGTTGAAAAAAAACTTTTATTAATCACTGACTATATTTGAAGCAGTGTGCTAGGCCCTGGTGAGAGACACAAAGATGAAATAAAGATATAGCCTCCTCCATGCCCAAGAATTATGTGAACAAATGTTTTCTACCTATGAAATATTGTGTTTTACTTATGACTTTTTGTTATATCTCTTTCTGAGAGAGAAGGGAGAACAACATCCAGCTTGTGGAATAATGATAGAAAGGACCTGAGTAGGACAGGGTCAGTGGAGATGGCGTGGGAAGAGAGAAAGATACTGGAAACTAAGGCTGACTTAATGCAGACACGTTTAAGTAGACATTTTTTCTTAGGAAAGATATCACGGAATAGCTGACTTACTTATCTAAAAATAATCTCCACGTTAAGCAAGAAAAAGCATGAGGTACAGAGCTTAAAAAATTAAAGGTGTACTGAATTATGTTTATTGTGCGAGCCACAATCATCACAATTGTGTGGAACATGATCTTATTAAATTACGTCCCCAAAACTGAAAAATTGTCGCTACATTTTAATGATCTAGTTGAGTTAAAGCAGATTTAAATTAAAATTAAGTTTAGTTCCCTAAATGATGAGTAATTCTAAGGTAGAGGCAGTCAATCTCAAGTTCCATTTATAAACAACCCAAATATACCTTCTTAAGTTTTTTAGTTCTTTAGAAAACTTAAGATTGCAACAATGAAAAGAAACTATAATACAGCCTAATTGGATAGTTTTCTGACTCTTATAAATGGCAGCTGCAAGTGATGTGTTTAGAGTTCCCACCAACACTCTCCATTCTCCACTAGCAATTAGTAACTACAGGAAAAATATTTTTTACCTTGGAAAACTTTCATCATGGGACACAGTTGTGAAACAACTCTGGTTTCAAAAGGGGAGACTATAATAAAGCACCTCCGAGCTAAATTTTGGTTCAGGAGGTTTATGATGCAGAACAGCAGAAGAGATGAAATGCTTCGATAAAGCCCTCAGGCTGATTTAGTTAGCATTCACAAAGTGAAATAACCTATACATAACATACCCTTTGTAAGCTGGTCGTTTAGAATAGAGGGGTGAGTCACTAGATTTTATTTTAGGAGCTGGGCAATGCAGTGTTACTTTCCCCAAAATATTAACATGCAGAAATCTGAAAAGTAAGGAAGGCTAAGTCATATCTGATACTGGATACTTGGCAACTCTGGGAATGGATGGAGAATTCCCTATTTTGTCATTCCATGTTCCACACCTTGGTAGGCACCAGTGATAAATTACTTCATGTAAAATTAATCAAGAAACTAATCAGAAAACTACAGTGGTAGAAAAAAATGGGAGCTTACAAAACAAAAATAAAGCTGACATCAGAGAGGGCGAGGCAGAATGAGATCCTGCATGACTTCAGGAACAAATAGGTCCCTCTGGGAGTTTGGGGGATTCGTATATGTGTGTATACATGTTATATACACACATATATTTTTTTTCTTCCCCTCTCAGACACTATTTGGAATTAATGAAGATACCTGCAACAATGCTGGCGAGCTGCTGGGTTCTGGTGATGGGGTAGATGCTGCGTGCCTGAACAATTGCTGAAGCGATTTTCTTGGCATACTTCTCTTCCCCGTATGTTCTCAGGATCAACGTGAGTGCCTGTTGATCTAATGCATTCACGACATCAGCAGCGGTGGGCATGTCAGGGTACCTATGCACAAGAAGAGCCAATTAGATCACTGATGTCAGTCTTCAGGGACAACAGGTGAAGCTTCAGAGCTTTAAGACGTACAGGCTATAAGGGCTTCACAGATTTTAAAATAAGAGACTAGAATTTTGTGCAAATGGGAGAGATGTTCCCTTTAACAGTTCATATCACTATATCAAGTGGTTCCATTTACAACATTAACAAGTACATAAAAAACATAAGATTCTAAAAAATTACAGTAATACACATATATGTATGTATGAAAAAGAAAATCATTTTAATGGAGTTTCTTTAACCTAAAACAGTGGGAAATGTTTAGGGTCTTTATAATTCTGTATCATATCTATATTGTCAGTCATTTTGAATAATGTTGTCAGTTGGGCAGGTGTAGGAGCTGCCAGGGATATCAGAATCAAGAGATAAATAAAACAACTGCATTGGAGATGAGAAAATGCATTGGTTGCTTATCAATGGGGTTGCAATACAAATTCTGAAAGTGTCTGAAAAAAGATGCAATTGGTCAGTTTCTGTTCCAAGACCTTCTTGAGGAACCCCAATGACCATGATGTCATTTACCACCAAAGAATATTGTGAACTAAAATGAGTTACACAAAACTGAAACACTAAAACAAGTATTTACTAAGCACCTATTGTGTACATTCTGGGTACTATGTGAGTCAAGAGGAATGCAAAGATGAAATGACAGCCCCTCCCCCAAAGGAGCTTTCATTTTATTGAAGGAAATTATATAGGTATGTGCATGTCTGTGTGTATGCATATGCATGCACATGTGTATGAGTATGTATTCATGTGTACATGTAGGTATGGATATATGTACACACACACCTTTAAAATGCTGAAAAAGGGAAATAACATTTTCAACTGAAATTAAGGAGAAATTAGTATATGAGAAATAAAAGAACATTTATGTTTCAGGATAGCTTAATTAATATGCTATAGAAATGGGCCATGAAACCCTGGGGTGATAAAGACCTGACTTGGTTTCTTACTCAGATGCAGGAACTAATTTGGCATTTATTACACGCTTACTATGTACCTAGTACGGTTCTTGGTACTGAGAATTCACAAAGAAAATATTAAATAATGCCTTCCTCAAAGAGCTTATACTTTCCTGAGGGGGAAACATCAGGTACAAGGGTTAGAAAATAGAAAACATTTACAAAGTAAATGTGAGTTAATTACAGAGGTAGCTATGGTAATGAAGGTACGAATAACTAGGGAAGATAACAGCCGACATTTACCACATGAAGTTAACAGAGTACTTCATATACATACGCACGTTATTTCACTGGTATTTCACAGTAACTGGAAAGCTGCTGTTAGTATCTCCCCTCTACAGATAAGGTACCTGAGGCTTAGGATGGTTCTGTTTTCCCTAAGGTCGCACAGCTAGTAAGCACATGAGGCAGGAGTCAGATCCAAGTCCAGAGACCTATCCATTTGACTTGAACCTGAATGGTAATTTGGGATTTTTAAGAGACAGCTGATGAGAGAGAGCATTCCAGACATGGGAGACAATCGAGGTGATGGCACCCAGAGTGAAATGAAATGCTGTGCATGGAAAAGAAGGAACACAGTGGACATGGTGGGGAGAAATGTGAAAGCAATTTGTAAGGAGAACAGGGGGATTGTGAGGGCTTGTAACTGCCAAATGCAGCAGGGCAAAGCCATGTTCCAAAAATATCAATACAGCAATTGTTAGGGACCCGAGGGGTGAATTTAGGGAGGGAAGAGGCTGGAAGGAGGTTACTAGAACAGTTCAAGATAGAGGGGATGATAGCCTAAACTTGTGTCATGAATGTGTGAGTGGCAAGAACTGTTGTGGTGGGTGATAGAGTTGATACAAGTTGTTAATTGACTTATGGCAGATGAAGAGCTGAGGATTACTTCAAGGTTAAAAACCTGGATCGTTAGAAGGAGTGACAGAAATAGGAGGAAAAGGAATGCATCTAATGGGAAAGATAAGGGCATCTATGTTGGCCATACTGAATTTGAAATTCCTATGAGATATTCAAGTGGAAATACCTAGGAAGCAGTTGGTAAAACTGGGAGGTAGATGATGACTCGATATGTAGATTTAGGAATCATTTTTAATAGATTATGAAAGCTAATGAACTCGCCAAGAGTGAGAAAAGAGGGTCTGGACAGAGTCCACCCACAGGTTGCAAGACATGAGCAATGGTCCTGCAAAGAAAACTGGGTAGGAATGGCAACCAAATAGGTAGGAGAACTACCTACGTGGCCTAACAAAGAACAACACCATAAAAACCTAGTAAGAGAGAACATCCCAAAGTTGTGGTTTGTTGTGACTCCTGTGAAGAGTTCAGGAGAGAAGGGCTCAAGCAAAGCATTGGTTTTAGCCATGAAGAGATGATAGAGAATCTTGCAGAAGGTCATTTCAGGTGAGGGTGGAGTCAGAAATCATGCTGCAAGGAGGAGAGAAGTGCACGAGATTTGAGGGAATGGAAGGAAGCTGTACAGAGAGCTTTCTCTAGGAGTTTGTCCGTGTAGGTCAAAGTAGGACTCCTTACAGATATGACAAAAGCTTCTCTGTGTGATCTTTTTTCCTTCTGAGAACTTTCCCTTCAGATGTACTGAAATCTTGTTTCTACTTGCTCTTAACCTTGTCTGCTTCAAAGAATCAGAGGAATACATGTCATGAGCCCACCATATTCCTTTGCTTTCACCTTCCTCCATCTGAAGTTGACGGTCACTGCAAATAACTAGCATTCAGATTTGGTTGATTGTGTGTCTGAAGGCTTGAAGCCTCTTTTTGCACAACAACTGAAAAGCAAAAATGTCCTGCTCACTGTTTTGTTATTGCTGCACAACAACTTCAATTTCCAAACATGAGGTGTTGGTCCTTTCCCATGAGTCACTCAGGAGATTGTTCTTCCAAGGAATTTTTTTTTTAAAGTTCTTCCTTATATTCACTGTCACATTCTCAACATTTCCAGTCTTGTATCACTAAGGATATTGGACTTATTGGACATTCCCAAAAGGATATTTCAAAGACATCTTAAACTCAACACATTCAAATTGGAACTCACTATTTTTCTCCACCAACTCACCCCTTTTTCAACTTCCCTATTTGTACTGAGGGTGCCAATATCCCCTAGGAACCTACGTTCACAGCCTTGGAATCACTGAATGTTACTTCTTATAGACCTGGTCAACATTTGTTTTATGAGAATGTGTATGCACACTGAAAACTACAGAATAAAAATAATGACAAATGTTCCATTTAATTACCTCTGAGAAAACGACCTACACCATTCAAAAGTAAACTTGGCTTTCATAGCACGACATTCTCCTCCTCTTACCTGTTGGTCTCTTCTCAATCTCCTTTGGGAATTAGCTTCCATGTGCTGCTGCCGGAATGTGGGAGACCCTCCCATCTGTTCTGAGATGTTTCCTCTGCTCCCTTTATACTATCTCTCAGTGATATCATAGGCTGTCATCATTAGCTGACTTTCAGTTCTCCATTTTAAGCCCTAATCTCTTTCCTGAGCTCCAATCTCCCATCACTAACTGCCTCCTGGACATATCCACCTAGATGTCTCATAAGCATTTTAATTTCAACATGTTTAAAGCAGAATTGACCTTTCTAAATCAAACTTTCTCTCCTCATCTCGCTATTGTCAAGGAAACCACTCTCCTTTTTGTCTCCCAGCTTCATAACTATGCCATTAACCATGACTCTTCCCTCTCCCTCAGCTTCCATATATGAATCTGCCAAGTCTTATGATTCCAGCTGCATACCTCTCACCTCACCCCCATGCCAACTCAGGCCCTCATCACCTCCTGCCTAGATTCTTGTCATCCTGCACTTACAAATGATCATTGCACTGATCAGAGTTCCCACAGCTTTCAAAGCCGTTTGTTTGTAAAGCACTGTTTTTCTCCTGCTTCTGCCCCTCTTCCTCTGGGTCAGCTCCTCACTGCTTACAGGCCCTTCAATGAAGCCCAGCTCTTCTCCCCACTCTATGCCGTCCACTATATAGCTGATAAGAGTAGCTCACTAAGGCACAGGAAAATCTATGGATCTGGAAAGTGCACTGATCTAGAGTTGGAGGACTTTGATGACCTTGGCCAAGTTATTTGACTTTCTTTTGGTCTCAGGTATCCCCCGTGTGGAAGGAAGAGGCAAAACTAGATGGCCTCTGGGGTCACTGTCAATGCTAGCTCTGTACCCCTATGAGCTATACTGCTTCCCTATTCAAGAAGTTTTAGCTTGTCCTTATTACTAGGAGGAATAAACACAAGCAGCTAGCTGGTGCAGCATCTAGTAGCTGTGTGACCCTGAGCAAGTCACTTCACTGCTGCCTGAATCCACTGGAAGAGGAAATGTGTGAAGAAAGCTCAATAGACAGTCCACAGGGTCACAAAGAGTCGGACACAACTGAATGACTGAATAACAACATTGGATACAATGGGCAGAGTGCTAAGTGACTTCAAACACTATCTCAGATCCTAGCTGTGTGACTCCAGGCAAGTCACTTAACTTTTGATTGCCTCAGTTCCCTAAACTTTAAAATGGGGATGATCCCAGCACCTACCTCACGGGCTCAAATGAGAGAATGTTTGTAAAGCTCCTAATGCAATGCCTGGTACATGGTGGGCAGTTAGAAAATGCTCATTCCCTTCTCTTCCTCCACAATAAAATACGGACCCCTCGGTTTGGCTTTAAGGCTACCACTCCTGGCAAATTCTCTGATTCATACATGAACTCTGTATTCCAGCCATGACATCCTCCTTGTTCTTCTCTTTATCTGTGACCTGTGCACCTCTGCACAGGCTGCCTCCGGTCCTGGACCACACTCCTTCCCAAGAATTCTGATCTCCCTTTGAGTTCAGCTCTCATGCTACTTCCTCTGGAAAGTCTTTCCTCGTTTCCCCTGCTCTTAGTGGTAGTACTCTCCTGAAACTGGCTTTCCCGCTTGTTTACTCAACCAAATTCCAAGCAGTGTGGAAGTTCCCTGACGGTTACACTGGAGACAAAGTAAGACTAACGCGTAACTGGGCTCAACAATGTCAATTTCATACTGGAAATAATATAAAACTAGAGATTTAGATGCATCTTCAGCTTCATTTTGGCTAATGTAACTACCATGATAAAGGTAAGAGAATCAATTCCTTTCTGAGTCTGTGACAGCAGTAAGAAATGATTTTTCTCTGATTTAAAATTTTAACAATACTCATTTTTAGAAAACTATTACTTTAAATATAAAGACCAAAACCAAAATACAGAGAAACACAGAAGTCTATAATGGAAAAAAAAAACCCACACTTGATTTATTATGTATGTATAGTTTTAGGTATAGGCGTGTGATGGGAGTTCTGCAGTCTAAAAAGGAAATTAAATTCAGAGTGTTGTTGAGAAATTGATTTTTTGTTGTGAGAAGTGTTTTATCAATACTCACCTGCCACCATCCATCCTCATGTCCAAAGGGCCATCCTTTCGAAGGGAAAAACCTCTTTCAGGAGTATCAAGTTGCATGGAGGAGCACCCGAGATCTAGAAGAACTCCATCAACCATCCCGGGCTGTACTCCAGCTTTCATTAGCATGGCCTCGGCTTGGCTAAACTGGCCGAGCAAAGCTCGAATCTGTTTTCTGGAAACAAGCATAGAGAAACAGTTCTGTTAATACTAAAGCATTTCCTTTCTTATGCCATCAATGGACAGAAACTCACTCTAACAAGTATATCAGAGAACCTTAGGAAGGACCTTTGAGGTAAACAAGTCCAGTTCTACAGAAGGAACAATACTTTTGGGTAACATTATCCAGCAAATAACAACATATTCTACTAAATGATCAAATACAAATTGAGCAAAATTTAAACACTGTAATACAAAATGTCCAATCTGCAAAAAAAAAAAAATTTAATCTTTTTGCCTATCTTAATCTTTATACATGAGAGCATAAAATTTTTTGAATATTCCCTTACAATTGTGGAGAAAAAAAGCTATATAATCTTTGATTACTTAAGAAAAGAAACAAATTAATATATCTTTAGTATCTCCCCACACTAGCCACATTTTAAAGGTTAAGAGTGTGGAGTATGCCCTTGAAGCATGACAAAATGCCAATAAAATAGAAGGGGAATTTACATTTAGGCTTGAAAAGATATTTGCACTATCTGAATACAAATTTCATTCAAAAAGGGTTGCTGTAATTTTTCTGTTTCTTCCATGATAAAAAACAAAATACCACCAGGACTAATTCATCATTAGTCAGAAACCTAAAGAAAAGCTGTTATGTTTATTATTTGTACTATTTTCCCATATATTTTTCTGACCCTCTAAATAGCTAAAATAAATAGTCTATACATTCCTGCTGATGGAACTTTATCTGAGAGCTGAATTACATTATGTCAATCTACTTTCAACTTAAATAAACATGTAATAAAATTTAATTTTTAATAGATGTCTCAACTGACTATTTCAATATTCATTATAAGTGTACATTTGCTGTTTTTATGTAAACTTTTGATACAGTTTTATCAAAGATCAATATGAGATTTGGGTCTTGGCATATAGCATCAAATAATTTGTAAGTTAAGGTGTCTCATACACACACACACACACATACATACATACATACATACACACACTCACACACATGCACAGAACTACTTCAGAAACATTTAAGAACTTAAAATGCCAAAAATGCAAATCAAGGTTCAAGATAATATTGATGAGTTGGCACAAATCCATTCTTCTCACTCAAAAGTCATCTCAAGCACGGATACTGTTGATGGGCTCATTTTTGTATGAGGAGGCCACAATATTGTCAGTATTAGAGTAGAAAGAGACAAATTGGAGAGCCGCCACAAGTGGACAACAGGTCAAGACCCCAGGAAGGATTGTGTAAGTAAACGATTAAGAGTGAAGCTAAAAAGATAGATAGGATGCAGTTTACAGAAGAAGGCAGTCGAGTGTGAGCATGGTATGAATGAGATGAGTTGTCCTCTGGCCCTTCTTGAGTCCTCTTTCCCCTTCCACTCCTAGCTCGTCAGATTTGCTGTCATGTTATGAAAGAGAAAATCTATCCTGAATAAGGATGCTATCACAGGAATTGTGGGTAGGGCTTTGAAGGCAGAAGAGTGATGCACAAAATGATAAAGCTTGAGAACTACTGACTTAATACCACCCTGTTACCCAGGTATTCTTTTATTACATGGAATGATTTTGCAATTAATATTCAAGTTACATTTTATAGACAAGAATTTATTTCACAAATCTACCAGCCCTTGATATTTAACTTTATTAAATGTAAGAAAATAGGTTACTAAAGGAACTAAAGGAAGATAAAAACTAATAATAGCTACAGAAATCACAACATTTTTGGCATAGAATAAAGGAAAAGAATGTTTCATAAACAAGAAAAATGAAAGATGAAATGAAGGGTTTACATTTTTCTCCTGAAGTTAGGTTTGACCAAGCGTGCCATGCACCTCCAACACCCTATGTGATCTACCCACTCACTGTGGTATATTACACTTGGGTTTAAAACAATTTCTGTTTTACTGATGTTTTTTATTTTCACACAACAGCAATTTTTCAAGTCTCAATTCCTGCCCTCTCACAATGTCCCTCTACCAGCCCCCGTTCCTTCCTTGGAACAAAGAAAAAGAGTTAACACCCCCTTATACATTGACTGTATTTGGGTGTGTATATAAAATTCCATACCCTTAATTCTTTACTTCTGAACTGAGAGGAAAGAGATATATTTCATTCTACTCTCCAGATCAAAGTGGTTGCTAAAATTAAAGTCTGACAATCTTTTGATGTTGTTTTCATTTACGTTACTGCAGTAGTGAGGCTTACTGTCTTGCTAGTTCTGTGTTTTGCTCTATCTGCTTAGATTTCATGTCCTATGTTTCTCTGAATTCCTCATGTTTGTTGTTTCTTACAGTAGCACAATAGTAGTTCATGCCATTCCTATACCATAATTTGTTTGGTCAATTCCCAATCAATAGACACATCCTCTGTTTCCAGTTGTTGCTATATTGTAATATATTTTACAAAATACCTTCTAAGATTTCATGAAGAACAGTGAAGAGAGCCCTAGCTTTGGCGTTTCAAATCCTGCCTGAATAGTGCTGGAGCTTGAACCTTGTTCCACACACTAGCTGAGCATCTCTGGACAAATCACCTAATATCCTTCCGCCTCAGTTTCCTCATCTGTAAAGTTAGGGAATTGGAATGGATGGCACCCTAAAAGCAATCTTAATATTTTAAGTTCTTTGACCATCCTGAAGCCTTCAAGATCACTTAAGCATTCCAAGGGCTGAAAGAATGCTTTCCCTGCTGCACCCCATTGCTTCTGTTCGTCTTTGAAAAGTAAGGTGGTACTCTAATTTTTAGGATTTTAGAAGGGGTTACTTAGTGGAATTGGATATTTTTCTCGATTAAAACTGATAAACTTACTCAGATGCATGCTATTATTTTTTTTCAAGTCACTGTTTTCTTTTGAAACATGAAAGTCTTCAAATGAGGGGAAATTGGAATTACAGGTTAAAATAATAACAAAATGCCACCCTTCTAATATTTATCAATAATTATGTTTAGAATTATTCATTATGATGATGAATGCAATGGTGATGATGATCTCCATCTCACATATTTTCACAAGCCTTCTTAGAGGAAGGTGGGGGGAAGGGATTCCTCTAAGAGTGGTTTATCTGAGTGACATCAGACATGGAGATTTTCTTTTTATGGTGGAGAAAAATCAACTCCATTCCCTATTTGGTACCCTTTTCTTGGATGCTTTGTCCTACATCATAGGATCCTGGGAGTTAGAACTAGAAGGACCTCAGAAACTATTCAGTCTCACTTCACTCATTTTACAGATAAGGAAACTAAGGTCCAGGGAGAGCTTAAGTGCTAAGTCATATCATTAGCAGCTCCTGTCCAGGAGCTCTGACCCTAAATCCAGTACTCTTTCCATTACCTCTGCCCTAGATAGTTCTTTCAGAATGCCTGACACTTAAATTCATTATCAAGGACTAGATACCCTCCCTTCTGTTTTTTTCCTTTACCCCTACAATAAATAAATATTAATGACCTACATGTAATCAACTGTGCTAGGCGTTAGGGACAGGGACCATATATTATTATATCTCTGACAAGAAGCTTAAAATCTAGTAGGGATAATATAACCCCAAATACAGAGGTAAGTATCATATAAAGTCAAATACGTTAAGTTCATAAGAAAAATGTAAAATCCCATTAGATCCCACAAAGGACAAATCATTCTTAGCAGGAGGGATCAGGGAAGACTTCATGGATGGGATCATGTGAGAGCTATGCTTTGAACATGAGAAAGACATTTCCAAAGAGAGGTGGGCAGTAAATGGGGAAGCACATTCTAGCAACAGGGATCAACAAAATCACGGTATGGAAATGGACAACAGAGGAGTGTGGAGGACAGCGATGTGCCCATTGCATATGGCACACTGTGGGAATCAAGCAAGGGAGATTCATGGGGGATCAAGTGTGTATTTGATCCTAAGTGTCTGTCTTAGTAGTTATGGCTCTTAATCGGTAGTCACAAAAGATTTTATTTCAGTTAGTACTTTATTCAAGTCTTATAGGGGTAAGTTTTTTCTTCAAAACCTCTCCTTTCTCTTTTCACACTTAACACCTTTGCCACACTGATAACTCTCCAAGGTCTCCACAGTGTAGCACAGAATCCAAAACACTGCTTGTGATAAAAAACAATGTACATATTTGAGATATTTTAGTAAATTTGGGACATAAAATACATAGATTTTATTATAGAAATAATGGCCTTAAAACCATTTCATGTATACAATGTACGTTCTGAATGTGTACGGTGACTGATTGCCAGATAATCATGTCTTGAAAATGAAAATAGGGATACTGTGTTGTGTTTTATTTCTTTAAGAAAATCTTAAGTAAAACTTGGCTTAATGTATTTGTTGTATGGTATTAGGGTCAATTTGTTTTCTCCATATTTTTCTTACGTTACACAAAGAGAGTAGCTATTTAAGAATGAAACCTATGTTTAATAACTGCTTCCTTGCAGAGATTGAGCAGTGAGGGGGGATTTTGAAAAGCATGAAGCATTTAGAATTAACAGAACACACAGGGAGGTACAGATCGCTCAGTAGCTGTATTAATTCTTCTTTTTCAGAGGGGAATGTTCCCTTCTCAGTTTCTCAGAAGTCTCAGGACAACAGGCTTACCTTTGCAAGAGGGAATGAATGTGGAACAAGAAGAGTCAAGTATAGCTCCCAGGGCCTCATTCTCTCCTTCCTGGAAGTGGGTGGAATGAGTGGGGATTTAAGAAGGAGTTGGATTAGGAAAATAACTGCCTTAGACATGTATAATTTTATTTAGTGCTAGGTTAAAGACTCATGAAAGAAATCTTTTAAAACTCAGATAAAAAGAGTGAATTAATTAAAGAAACGTTAGAATTGAGAGGAACTTTACAACACATTTAATCTAACCCTCTTATTTTACAAATGTCTTTATTTTTACACATGAAGAAATAGACCCAGAATTGATTCTCACTGGTAGAGCCAGGAGAGAATCTGAGTCTAAAACTCTTTCCATCCATCCCCGATGGACGCTCCATACTGAACCTTCTATTAATGCAATCGCTGAATGACCAATAGCAAGTATTAATGCCAAGTATCAATAGATTTACTGTAGTTGGAGAAGTCTTTTAAATGCTCCTGTTTTGTATGACACTATGTTGATAGCATCTAGCCTCAAGATTCAGAGACTCTTAGAACAGATATATTTGGCCTGTCCATCTAAACAGGAAAGACTAAATGAATTCAGAATGTTTGTTTCCCATATTCCAATGCAAATTTGGATGGATGCTACAGAGCAGAAACCCTTAACCTTTTTTGTGTCATGGATCTCTTTGGCAATTTGGTAAAGACTATGCTCTTATCAGAAAAAAAATTCATACTTGAAGAAAATGCTAAATTTTAGTTAGAGGTTGGTGAAAACAAAAATTTATTTTTTCCATTTAAATTTACAAATTCCCTGAAATCTATCCATGGATCCCTAAAGGGTCTATGCATCTCAATTTAGGAACCACATTTTCAAGCTTGTCTGAGATCATGAATATCTGGGATAGGCAGCATAAGTGGCCAATGACCCAAAAAGCTGGCTGGGACAGCTTTGTGGACATTGCTAAACTCTTTTACTGATTTAAAGCTTCCTATGAAAGCAAAGGCCAATCTTTTCAATTTAACAGTTTTATTAATGCTTCCATCTGGCAGTAAGACATAGAACACTACTACCTCTAAAGAACTAAAGACAAGAGGAAAGGTAGACATAATGGGTGTGAGCAGGCTCCTACACAGAATCAACAAGAGAAGCAGTAAAATACAGGTGCACAGCCAGAGAGCTGCATGGGCACCCTTCTATTGTGAGGAGAAAGCGAGGAGGGCCTGCAGCATATCAGATGGACTCCCTGAGGCAAACTTGTAGAAGAAACTGGCCAAGAGTCACACCGGACAGGTGGCATAGATGGATGTGGTCTGCATCACAATAGGGAACAACCTGATTTAATGAGAACACAATTCCATTTGAGTATTTGAGTGTCTACAGATCTCATTCAAAAACCCCAAGACTGGATTAATGCCATGCTAACTCCTTGGAACTTTGGTTACTGCAAACACAGTAGTTATTTCCAACTTTATATAATGGTTAGAATTTGCTGAGTTTCTTCAATGAATGTGGTCAAGTAGCTGTCCAAATATTCTTTTTTTCAACATCTAAAAATGTAAAGTTATCCTAATTTCACAAATATTGTGATAATTAACAATCCCTTCTCTGCAACAATTCACAACACTGTTGGGTTTAAATTATTTCTCTTAGTTATCAGGATCTTCTTCTCTATTAGAAAAAAAAATCTGCACTATCCTGATCCAGGATTCTAATTTCTCCAGAACTAGAACATTAATGTCTCAATCAGAGTCAATGTAAAGGTTATAATTTTAGATTATATACTCTTTTAGGTAATATATTCATAATGTACACAAAAATTGAGCCAATCCAAGACAGCAATAACTACAAATATGATATCATTTCCTCAAATTATCATCATTTGTCATTTTTTCCTCAGGGATGTCTATAAAATCTGAGTCTGCTACACTACAAATGAAGCAGCTAAGTATAAACAAATCAAACACCAGTAGATTGACCACTGGACAATGTGTTCTTTAACCATGGTCATCTATGATAGTTGCAGAGTTGTGGAAAAGGAGGCAGAGGATTCTAAGAATCACAACTTTTAGACTGTCTATAAACATTTATAGATGTTCTAAGTCTGACTTCCTGACTTGATGAGAAGTCTAAATCTTCTGACTTTGTGAAATCACAAGATCATCTCCTGGTCAAGGAGGTAGGGTATGTTTTGGGGAAGGGGGTGACTCCTCTCCATCCTTCCACTAGCAATTCCCTCTCAGGAGTTAGATGAAGCTGCCCCACCAGTAGGCTGGCTGGTTATTGGAATTTTCCTATAAAATTATAGATCATATACATAATCTTTTCTCTGAATCTATGGAAATGTGCTCTGCTCAAATCTAGGGTATATGTCAGACTATGCCAAGTTTTCCACATTCAAGACCATCATTGTTGCCTTTGTCAGTTGCAGTCCCAACTGGTTTTACTCTGGAAAGGGAATCTTGGGTGGGCTGAGTGTTAGCCTGTCTTGCTCCACACAAAGATATGGTACAACTGAAAATATGTTTGTGAAAACCTACTTGTTTTCTACTAACACTCTCATCAAGGATGCCTGACTTTGTGTAAAAATGACTCATCAAGATTTTGTACAGGTAAGCCAACAGGCATTGAAACTAGTAATTTTTAATGTTTTCTTCACCTTTTTGGCACTAGTAAGGTTCAGGAATGTTCCTCGGCCTTTATTCTTCCTTACTTCAGGTACTTCGAGGGATTTTAATCCCTCAAAAGCTTCTTCAATATGTCTCCTGAAGCACAGACCTCCTTTATGCATACTTGGTCCAGTACGATGCTTTTCACCATTCTTCAATGCCTGTTTTGACCTTTCCTATAAATAAATATATTTAGGGTTGTGACATTAAAATCTAAGGGTGATAGTTCTAGTATCTTTAATCATGATTATAGTAATCTTTACAGATCTTTTCCATTTTTTTTTCTTTTGCTTGTCTTATTTCCTTTTTAAGTGCCCCTGGGATAACTGCTTAGTTGGATTTCTTGCTAAACGTTCTCTAAGCTGGTTTTCCTTTACACTAATTTTCTCTACTTTGTGAAATGATGTTACTCATTATTGCCCTCCATCCTGGTTTGTGAGATTATATAAACAACCACGCTTGGCTTTATCTAGCATCTCTCTCTGCTTTTAAGAGAAAGTAGGCTGAGTAGATTGCTTCCTGATTTTCTTGTGGCAACAGACTTAAAGTGATTAAAATTTTACATAAAATTAATGTGATCAATATCAATGTCATTTCCGATATGCACTTCTTAGTTCTCGCTGCTGATGTAGATCATTCAGGATAGAATTCACTCAGCTATACATGGTATCTTTTTCTTATTACTCTCTTTATTCTTTTTACCAGTTCTATTCTTTGACCCCACTGTATACCAACAGCTAAATCAGGAATAACTGAATAACATCAATAAATAGAATTTATTTTGGTTTTAATCATGTTTAACATCTTAATTTATGTTTATCTACCAATTTTTTTCTCAACTAAAGCACTTTTTCATATCACAGATAGCTTTGATTTCCTCTGAAAACTGCCTGTTTATATCTTTTGATTATTTATCAATTAGAGAATGACTCAATTTCTTATAAATCTGAATCAATTCTCTATATATTTGAGAAATAAGGCCTTTATCAGAGAAATGGGCTACAAAATGCTCCCCACCCCCACGGTCAGTTTCCTGCTTTCCTTCTAATCTTGGCTGTATTGGTTTTACATGTACTAAATCTTTTTAATTTATTCTAATCAAAATTATTCATTTTACATTTCATAATGTTCTCTGTCTCTTATTTGGTCATAAATTCTTCCCTTACCAATGGATCTAACTAAAATACTCCATGTTCCATTAATTTGTTTATGACATCACATTTTATTTCTAAATCATGTATCCATTTTGACTTTGTCTTGGTATACAGCATGAAATGTTGGTCTATACCTAGTTTCTGCCAAATTGCTTTCCAGTTTTCCTATCAATTTATGTCAAACAGTGAATTCTTTTTCCCCAAGCTTGGATCTTTTTGTTTATGAAACACTAGATGACTATGGTCATTTACTAACTGTGTCTGACTCCAGGGATCGACCACTCTGTTTCTTACTCGGTACCACGCTGCTTCCATGATCGCTGCTTGTGAAACAGTCTGAGATCTGGTGCTCTAAGCCACCTTTCCCTTATATTTAAAAAAAAACTGATTCTCTTGATATTTTTAATCTTTTGTTTTTCCAGGTGAATTGTTTTTTTTTTCCTAGCTACAAAACAATTTTTTGTAATTTGGCATAGCACTGAATAAGGAAATTAACTTAGGTAAACTTGTTATTTTTATTGTATTGTCTTGAACTGCCAATGAGCTATTAACATTTCTCCAATTCTTTGCATTTGACTAGTATGAAAAGTGTTTTGTAATTGTGTTGGTGGAGTTCTTGGGTTTGCCTTAGCAGGTAAGTTCCGAGGTATTTTATATTGTCTGCAGTAATTTTAAATGCAATTTCTCTTTCTATTTCTTCTTGTGGGACTTTGTTGGTAGTCATAACAGAAATGCTAATGATTTATGTGGGTTTATTTTATATCGTGCAATTTGCTGAAGTTGCCACTTGTTTCATTTGATTCTGAAGAATTCTCTAAGTATACCATCATATCCTTTGCAAAGAATGATGGTTTTGTTTCTTCAATACCTATTCTAACATATTCACTTAAGTATTGTATTTCCTCTTCTGTTAATCTGGGCAATTTATATTTTTGTAAATATTCATCTATCTCAATTAGGTTGTTGGAGTTATTGACAAATAATTGGGCTAAAGAGCTCCTAATAACTGTTAATTTCATCTTCATTGGTGTTGAATTCATCCTTTTCATTTTTGATATTAGAAATTTGGTTTTCTTTCACTCTAATTTTCAGAAATTGAGAAAAAGAAAGTGATCAAGCAACAAATGAGCTCCCTAAGTAAAAATGCCCAGGACCAGATGGATTCACAAGAGGAATCTATCAAACATTTAAAGAACAATTAATTCTGATACTCTATAAACAACTGGGAAAAAAATGTTAAAGATGGACTCCTACTAAATTCCTTCTGACACAAATATGGTGCCTAAACCAGGAAAGGCAAACAGAGGAAGAAAACTGTAGACTAATTATCCTAATAAACGCATCATTTTCAGATCATAATGCAATACCAATAGGAAAGATATCATACAAACACCTAAGTACAAACACTGCAGTAACACTTATGTGTCTCTCCTCTTAGACTGTGAACTCCTCGAGGGAAGGAACTTTGCCTTAGTGCATGTCCTGGCACACAATGGTTCTTAATAAATACTTACTGACACTGGTTGATCCATTTTAATTTCCAAGAAGTTTATTCCTTGTATACGGTGCTATTCTAAACTGTTAATTCTTCTCCTGTCTTTCTTCCAGCACTCTCATTTCTTTTCCATTTTTTCCTGGTCCTTCCATTAATTGATAATAGCTTCTGCATCCTCAAGATCTTTCTTCCTCACTCCCAAGAATCTCAGGTGAACTCATGGCCAAGCTTGGTGTTGTCAGAGTCTTTCATTGTTGGTCGCTGCTGCTGTTCTTACCCTTCTGCAGCCCAGCTCTGAGGTCACAGATGAAGTTCTTGGGCTGGAGAAAGGCCTCCTTTGTGTTTGCTCCTTGGATTCTCTGGTCCTCATTTGGTACGAGGTTCCTCTTAGATCTTTGCTGATGTAGTCATGTGGTAGAGATGGTCTATACTGCTTCTTTGGATTCTACCACTGACTGGTCTGTCCACTTCAAATATCAAATCCTCCAGAAAGCCTTCCCTGATGTACCTCTAATCTCACAAGGTACTTTGTTTTAAAACTCTTCAGTAGAATTTTAATGTGATATTGGACACTAGTTATCCATGTTTGTGTCTGATTCTCCTATAAGTCTAAGATTCTCACCACTGCCTAGTGGAGATAAAAGTAATTTTAATAAATATTTTGTTGACTGATTGTCACCTATCATAGTCTATCTTTCACGTGAATAGAGTTTTCCTTTCCAACTCCCTATGATTCATATGTTGCAGTACAATCGCTCAAGTAGAACATAGCTCCAGAGCTTCAGGCTACTTTGTGATTAAAAAATCTCTCAGGTTGGCTTTCCTTAGCTGCTAGCAGGTACTCACCAATCACAGCCAAAAGTGATCTATTTACTTTTAGACTATCAGATGCAATGAAAAGATTGACAGAATCTCAAGAAAACACCACTTTGCATGGATCCTGTACAATGTAGAACAGTCACCCCTCTGGGAAATTCAGGGGATTCCGCTGCCATCCAAATCCATTAAACACTTTTCTCTCTTGGCTAGGGAGACAGGGCTGGAATAGCTACACTAACTTTAGGTCAGTCAAGGATAAACTCCTGAGACTATTGAGTGATGGAAGTATAAATGAAAAGGATGATTAATGTGGAAAGATGGCAAGTTTGATTTCAGAAATGTTGAATTTAAAGTGCTGTAGGTGAGGGTGGGTAAGTATTATATTCCAGAGGAAAACGCAACTTAAGTTATGAGGAATGGAGCTAATAAATGGAGACAGAACAGACTTGAAAAATGCTTGCAATTAAGTAGGCATCTTTTCTCTTCTTTTAGCAATCTGCTGATTTTGCCTTTTCTGTATCACTGAGACGTAATTACAGAGATTTCTTTTTTGATTTAAAAAGTAGCTGAAACAATTTCTGGCTCCAGGTAGTAATTCACGTGAAAATAACTTCCAACTCACTACCTCTCAAGAATCAGATGATATCTTCAATCAAGGTCAGCATATAATGCTATTTTATTTTTCTAATTACAAGTATCCTTGATTTGTAAATAACATCTGCATTTAACACACACATCATTGGACACAAAAAAGCAAAACAATTTTTTATTTTGAACAATTACTCTAAGGGCAGGTAAATTCTTTTCAATTAAACATAATTTAAAATTTTCCATATGTATATATATATATGATCTTTCCCACTTTGAACAATGCTCTGCCATGAGGCCCCGCTCTTCCTAGAATTTCTTCTCAACTTCCTCCCCCCATCTTTCCAATTTCTCCATTAGAATGTAAGCTACATGAAGGTAGGGTTGGTCGTTTTCTTGTATGCCTAGCTCTTAGCACAATGCCTGGCACATATTAAGAACTTAATATCTTAATATTTAAATGTTCTCATTCCATCTCTCCCTCTCTCATTGTCTCTCTCTTTTCTCTCTCTGTCTCTGTCTCTCTCTCATTCTCTCATTGTCTCTCTCTTTTCTCTCTCTATCTCTGTCTCTCTCTCATTCTCTCATTGTCTCTCTCTTTTCTCTCTCTATCTCTGTCTCTCTCTC
>CM053772.1:249910494-249939783 GCA_028658325.1 Potorous gilbertii | reverse complement strand
TGCTCCCCAGCCTCAGGGCTTTTGACGACAGGCCTGGCTGCTATTCAATGGGAGCTTATCTGCTGGTGCTCAGGTGGGGGCAGGGCCGCCTTCCAGGCTCAGTTCCCTCAGGGGGTTTATGCAGAGACCTTTTGTAAGGGAGCTGCTGCTGAGCCCCTGCCTGCTCTGGGAGCCTCTGGCTGCCCGCTGCCTCTGCCGCTGCCTCCCAAGGGGGCCTGAGTCCTGGAGACACCCCACTCCCCTCTCAGTCCATCTCTCTCACTGACCTGTGTGTCTGTGGGTGGAGGGACCTTCCTGGCCGCTGGAGATTCTGTCCCTGAAGCCTGATCGGATCTGCTTGCTCCTCTCGATGCCACGTGGCCAGGGCAGGGCTGGGCTCCGCTCTGTCCGGGGCGCGATGGACCTTTGGAGTCGGTTTTTCAGGGCTCTCTGGAACGGAAATCTCCTTCACTGTGTTGCTGTGCGGCTTCCACTGTTCCAGAATTTGTTGGGAGTTCTTTTTAGAGGAAATCCATGGGCTGTGGGTTCGGAGCTACCAAATGTGAGTCTTTCTACTCCGCCATCTTGGCTCCACCCCAAACCCATTCTTTCTCTACCGTTCCACAGAAACTTCTTCACCTTGGATGCTCGCTCTACCAGCTTCTCACATTAGATATACCCTCTGCCCTGGGATGTCTCTCTCTCTGATGGGTGAGTTCTCCCAGAACCTCCATGCTAAGAAAGAGACTCAGGCCAACCAAGTGTTCATGCTTCTCCAGGATTTCTCAACGATGCCCTGAGCTGGACACCTCACTTTTCCTTTCTGCAGCTCTCTTTTATGAGCTTCTTTTCCCCAGTAGAATAGAAACTCCTTAAGGGCAGCTAGGGACTGTCTTTCTTTCTGCTTGTATTTATACTCTCAGTGCTTCAGGCAGTGTCTGGTACACAGCAAGCACTTAATAAATGCTTCTGTACTTGACCTGACTCTTGAAATTCCTCAGCAGTGTTCACAACAAATTGAAAAAAAAAAACCAAAACAAAAAACAAAAACAAACCATCACAGAATTTTAAAAAAGAATTAAATATTGGTAACATCTGACCTAAGTAAGGCTGGGAAATAAAGCTTAAACCCAGCTAAAATCTAGGCCCTTCCTATACCACTACACCTTAGGTATTGTTTCTTCTGCCTCTTTTTAATCTCAGAACCTAGCTCATAGTAAGATATCAAAAAATGTTTGTTGGTGATTTCAAAAAGGAGAAAGATGACATGGTAAGACACTTATAATAGAAAATGATAGGTAACAACTTAGATCTTAGACCTGGAAGTGATCTTACAGAGAATTTATTACAAAGCCACCATTTTCCAAATGACAAAAATGAAGGTCTGATCAATGAAGTCTAAAGTCCAAAGGACAAAGTGACAAAGGTCCAAAGTGACAAAGAAAATGATGGGGCCTGTATTTGATCCTAGATCCTCTGACTTCAAAGGTAGCACTCTTTCTAAAGGATGTAGAGTTACAATCCTTCATATTAAGAAAAGGGAAGAAGAAGACAGATATTGGTAAATGCTCATGATGTGTGAGGCTGGAAAGGGAAAAATGTGTCCCTGTGACTTCATAAAGTATGCTTCAGAAGCATGACTGAACAACAGGACAAGGGCCAAGTTTTAAGTATTTATTTTTATATGTATAATGGCTATAAGAAGCTCTACAGTCACTGTTCAACTGCAGGAGATCAATTTAAAAGTTTTTTAACTGAAGTTTTGTTCATGGAATCCTGCCACATATAGTATCACAGCAGAACTTAAATAAATTCAGAGACAAAAAGCTAGTGCATGTTCTAATAACAAAGGGAATAACACTCACGACTTAGAGCAACTAAAAGCCAGGAAATTCAGTTAAGGCTGACACTCCATCTTTAACTCATAGAGTGGAGAAAAACTTTGAAGTTCTTAGCTTTGAAGGTTTGTGTCACAGTCGCAATGCTATTTAAGCAAAATTCCCTTTTCAGCTTTTTTCCCCTTTTCTGGGGCATTACAAAAGTCACAGAAACACCATTTATTTAATTCTCAGGAAGACTTACTCATTTTTATTCTTGTCTTCTCTGAATTACAATGATCACAGAACATGACGCAAAACCCCCTTTAAATTGTCCCTTCCCTAATGTTCCGCGTGCTGGGAATCTATATGCTCAACACCCTCCCTTCATTCCTCCCAAATTCTCAAATTGTCCAAAATTTTCATTTGAATAAGCAGAATAAGGCACATCCATCTTTGTCAAGCATCACTGTCAAACAGTCATACAAGTCAACATAGTTCATACCAATAAATATAAATCACCACATAAATCATTTTTCACCTAATGCCAAAATATTTAGGCAATTATATCAGCAATTCAGAGAATTCATAGGAAAAAATCAGTCAATTTGGATGTTTAGCATTTTGAAGCAATGAATCTGTGTAACTGGATAAATTTTTAAATCACTGATTAGATGTTTTTTCTGAAGTTAAGATGGTCTAAAAAGAAGACTTATTATATGCCTCTTAATTGTGTTAACTCCTTGAAGGCAAGATCAACTCTTATAAGAGTAATAACTAAACATTAAAAAATTGGGCAGCAAAACAAATGAAAATTTAGCGCTATAGGTTCATTGTACATTTGAACTGAGGTCAAGCATCATCTAGTCCAATGTCCTAATTTTATACACACAAAAAAAATGAGACAGACTGCTTTGTCAAAGGCCAGACAGTAACAAAGGAAAAATAACTCAGATTGCCTGACTCTCAGGAACATATTCTTTCTGTTGAAACATGCTGATTTTTGTGGCTTTTACTGTACTGAGGTATCAGTATCTGGGATGGCATCTATAAGTGAGTAGTCACAGTCCAAGGGATGGTGCTACAGGTTCTAACACGAGCTAATGAATATAAAACAGTCACAGGAAGAGCTGGAATGAGGCAATTAATTCCAATGGCACCTGATATTTGGGGCAGAGCTATCCCTTCCAGGAATAGTATCAGTGCCAAACTTATGAATAATGGGCTCAGCAAGTTGTAAAAATGCTTGTGTCATGGCACAACCTCTTAAACTTGACATGCCAACACAGGGAGACACTGATGCCCTTTAAACAGGTATGTAAACTGGCAAAAGTAGGAGGTATTAAAGAAGGACTGATAGCAATATTTCAGGACAGGGATGTAAAGTTCATTTTGCTAGTCCTTAACTTATAAGGGGAGAAGAACGTATGAACCAAGTGTAAGCTCTTAGTGCTAGATTATCAGAATTTTCAAATGAAACACTAAAGTGAGCTTGGACATAAGTAACATATGTTCATTTTTATTTGAATAGCTATATTTATTTACTATTAATATTCCTTCTGAAAACCAGTCTGCATTAAAAATTAGAAACCTAAAATAAATTTTAATTTTTAGAGCTCTGATTTTTTGAATACTATTAATTCTGAAAATGATTAGAATGGTGAGGTTACTAAAAGCTATGTTATAGTAGAATGAAGGGATGCAGAAGAGAACCTAAAATTTGAAAGGTAAATAGTTGGTTAAAGTAAGATTGTGTGTGAGAATGGGATTTAGATTTCCAAAACAGGTTCCTGACTAGGGTAGAATGCACCTAATAAGACTAATACGAATATATTTGCCTAAAATCCAAAACTAAATAAAAAAGAGGAGAAAACTATACATTCACTAGATATCAGAGAAGAACTACACTGTAGGGACAGCAGCAGTTGAAAAGGCCACAAGTTCACACAACACAAAATCCAGGTCAGAATTATCCAGCTTAATCTTCAATCACGGACAGTCACAAGTAAGCAGATTAGTTTCTTAAAAGATGATGCCTTCTGACCAATACAAGGGAAAGAAGAGAATTCTTTTTAAAACATCATTCTAAGCACTAAATTTTGACCATGAAGGTTATTTTATTTTATTTTTTTGCATTTGCACCTCTTGCCAGAGCTGGGTATCTAGTAGGTACTTAAAAAATTCTTGTTCAATAAATGACTAGACAGAAAAAGACATCACCTGACGTAATAAGAAGCCCATTACTACAGGATCATGCGGTTTCTTCCCCTGACCTTAAAAGTCTTCTTGGAGGAGATTAGGGCAGATGAGAAGCAGAAAGCGGAGATGTATCAGGATCAACATTACAGAGAAAGAATATAAGGGGCTCAGAATGTCCAGTAAAGTTACCAAGTCAACAATTATTTATTGAACACATGCCGTATGTTCAGAACTATGTTATGCAGGGGAAACAGAAGAAAGAAAAAACACGGTTCTTTCCCTTTAGGACACTGTGTTTAGCTGGAAACTCAAGACATGAACCCATACATGAAGCAACTGCAAACCACGGAGTAATTAAATTAAGGTCCAGTGAAATGTGAGCTTCTTAAGGTCAGGGATGACTTCATTCTTGTCGTTGTACACACAGAACAGTACCTGCCACACAGTAGGTACTTAATAAATACTTGTTGAATTGAACTGAGTCATGGATTTTTAGGATGAATTAGTTGATTTTGTTCAGGTGCATTATGGAGATAGCATATGAGCATATGACATGAAGGTTTGAAGTTAATGTGATATTTTCAAAATAGGAATTATTCTTTTATAGTAAATACCAGATGAACTTGCTGAAACCTTCTTGTGAGAAATGTTTTGATATAGTAATCTGTAGCAAGCATACTCATAGGATGACCAAAGTGATGGTGACTTGGTAATTTTATAGATAAATAAGGAAACTTTACCGAGGAAAACATACTACATTCAAAATTATTACAAGATTAATGGCGAGGCCAAAATGAAAGATTATGGAGATTTAGCTCTCAACTAGAAGACTAAGAGAAAAGAAGACAAACTTTCTCATCTTGAAGAAGAATAAATGCATGGACCTCCTTAGCTACCACAACAAAATTATTTCCCAAACAAAATTTTGGCAAGGTCCTCTTGTACAGTTTTAAGAGAAGCCAGAATATTAAATAAAAAACTGAAGTCTTTTCCTCTCCTTATTCCAAACGGTGGTCTCCTTATATTCAGTCTAAACCACTCCAGAACAGCTCTGTCTCTGTGCTGGCTCCACTGCTGGCTCAGGTGTTAAGGGACTCAGGCTTCACGCATGGATGCCCAGTGCAGATTCAGTACCCTGGAGAGAAGGTCAGTGAAAACTAAGCAGGAGGGAAACCTGTCTGTAACAGATTAGATTACATTTGTACACAATGGCATTTCCCTCCTTAATTTCCACCCATATGTACTGCTGATAATAAGCCAAATTTAAGAAGATAAAAAAAGAAAAACTCACTTAATTCTAACCTAGACAAATATGATTTATGAAGTTCAAGAAGGAAACCTTAATACAGTTTTTGAAAAGAATCATGCTAAAAAGACATATACATATATATTTTTTGCTATATATTAATATCAAATTAAAAGAATAGGTATATGTTGTCTCTGTGTTTTACATGCACAGATATGTAAGTATATAGACATGTATCCTTTTTTGAACACAAACACATGGATATACAAACATATAATTTCTTATTTCTGGAAGAAAAGAATTCTAATTGGTCAAAACTAGTCATAAAATTTTAACCATGTTTCTGAAAAACAGCAGTGCCAAAGGGTAATGCATCGCTAATGGTTTCCAGTGGAATAAATAGCTACTTTGACGTCAAAACTTTGTTACACTCCAATAACTGGCTCACTTGGGGCTTCAGGTACAGCAAGTTACATGTCAGTTTTAAATAAAGTTATAAAAATAGAATGCCTGGCAAATCATATTGTCGCTATGCAACCTGATACGATATGATTTATATCCAATAAAATGTTAACAAAGGTGATAGATGATACCAAAATAGTATCTGACGGCTAAGGATGTTCCAGCTTCTTAGATTTTAGATAGAAAAATAAAATATTATATTTAATCTATCTCTCTCCTGAAAAAAGTATACAAATGAGTTATCTATTATTTTAAGGAGTATCAGTTCAGAAGTATTGACATGTTCTCAAAATCCCTTTCTAATGATCTCCAAGTGTTCCAACTAGCCATAAGAATGATAAAAGAGAGAATATTCTTCATAAGGATGATTTAAGAAGTTAAATAGAAGATCATTTTCTTTCCAGAGAGGAAAAAAAGAATTCAAACAATGTCTTACAACCAAAGCTCAGCAAATTTCACTTACTCTTTCCTCATCCCTGAACTAGATGGAGCAAGGCGGCTGAAAAGAAATAGGACATTTATTCCAAACAAACGTCTAGAAGGAGTGCACTCCTTAAGTAAGAGCTAGTCTCTAAAGTTTTACCTGAAAGGATACACAATTGAGAAAATGCAATACTTGAACAATTTTCAAGCAAATATGTAATTACTGCATTTTAAGCATATTTTTACATCAGTTCCTTGTTATAGAACAGGGAATGAGTAGGGAAGAGGAAATCATTTAATATATTAATTTGCTCAGTATGGATACCTACATGGGTCACATAGTAAATGCAAATAAGGGAAGAAGGAAAGGGAATAAACAAAAGCCTAGTTCCACAAGAGGATTGGGTCAAGCCCCTATGGAGAATTAATGAATAGAGAAGGGTAGGCAGGGGAATTGTGATTTGCTTCAGTAGAAGGTATACCCACAATAATGAAATCCTCTGTTAACAATGGTTTACACTAAAAGCCTGTTGAATTAAAGTTCATGAGACAGAATTCTGAGGCTGGAAGGAACCTTAGAGGTCATCCTTACCAGGACCTTATTTTACAGATGAGGAAACCACAGATCACAGAAGTCAAGTTCTTACTCCACATCATGAAATGAGATATTGACTGGTTGAGAATGAGATCCCACATCTCCCCTCCTAGGCCGGGCTCCTTGTACTACACCAGAATTAAGAAACTGATGGGGTAAGATCTCTCTCTCTCTCTCTCTTTCTCTCTTTCTTTCTTTCTCTCTCTCTCCCTGCTCCCTCTCTATGTACATACACATGCAGATATGTAGATATACATATATATTACACACATGTAATATACATACATATACACATAAAAATCAAATGTAGACATATGTATATGTATATATTACAACTTACCCATGTGCTCTCACTCTATAAAACATGAATATGGGTTTATTTGTAAATACTCTGCAAAGGCTAAACCAAATCTACCTGTACTATGAGGCCTTTTAACCTTTTATGGGTTCCAATAAGTATAGTGCTATACTATACTTGCATATAGAGACAGAGATAGAGATATAGATGGATATGGATCATATATATTTATGTTAAGCATAAAATGCTAGCATTATTCAATTAAAAATTTTAAAGGAAAAGAAAATGATTTTTGCAAGAATATTTCAGAGGGCATTCTATCTGTGCATCTGCTTGGACAAATGGGGAATAAGTGCAATTACAACATTTTACACAGGTAGGGCACCCCATACTGGGATGTGGTGCTTCCTAGACTCCAGCATGGCAGAAGAGATTTAAAAAGGGAAAGAGTAAAGACAAAGACATGTGTGTATTCGGAGCTGTTTTGTTTTGTTTCTATTTGCTCTAGTTTTTTCTGGCTTATTAAATTTTCACCAACTCTCCACCTTGATCCTAGAGCATGTGTTGCTATACGAGGATGCACTGATACAAGATGCATTTTCCTGCTCTTCTGTAGAAAGGGATTGTGGGTGCTCTTGAAGAGGAGTGCCTTTAGGAAGTGCAGAAGAGAAGGAAATAATCATTTATACAAGTCCTGCTAGGTACCAGGCACTGTACTGAGCACTTTTTACAGGTATTTCATTTCTCTTCCTGCCAGGGAAGGAAAGTTTATACCAAATATCTTCTAGGGCTGAAATTCTTGACTGGGGATCTGTTGATTAAAAAAAAATTTATAAATATTTAAATGGAATTGGTTTCCCTTAAAATCTGATACGTTTTATTTTCTGCTTTTGACAGATTCTGAGAAGGGGGTAAATAGGTTTCACCAGATGGCTACCCAAGGGGTCCACAAGGTTAGGAAGCTCTCATCCAGGGTCATGGTCTCAAACCTTGAAGATAACGTAGGTTCAAGAAAAAGAAACTTGAGTTAAAGTTTAAAGGCCTGGGTTTGAACAACAACTTCACTAATATTACAAAGAATACAACTAATACATATGATCTTTGTTATCAAATGTGTCACTGCGATGAGGAAATGAGCTAAAATTTGTTAAAAAAAACTTGGTGTGTACTATGTAGATACGAGCTACTGTTATTATCACTCTATTTCTGCTATTTTCAGAGGGCCTAAACGTTACTTATTACCCTAAGCTCATTTGTCAGCTTTCAAACGTCATCCACATTGGTGGGGAGAATGGTGCTTTTTATGAAACACTAATGATGGTTCTCATAATTGAGTTAATTTGGGCTTAAATAGAAATGTAGTAACATTTATTAAATGTAATAAACTAGACTAGAAAGTTAATCATATCAAAATCAGTGGAAAGGATAGAAAAAATTAAGTTTTAAACCCTGTCTTTTAAAAAAGTATTTTATTTTTAAAGTCTTAATTTTTATTATAAAATTCAAATGGGGGACAGACTCAAAGTCAGGAGAACTGAATATGGTCCTTCACCAGTCAGGTGGTACCTGAACAATCACTTATCTACCTTGTCTAAGCCACATTTTCCTTACCTGTAAAATAAAAGGATTATATGAGATCATCTCTAATATCCCTTCCAGATAAATGTCGAGGATCCTAAGAACAAAATTCAATTCAAGAGAAATTCTGTATGGAATATTTAGTTTGACAAACACTGGGTCCCTGGGGTTTACAAATGTTGTAAAGGACAATCTTTTGTTCTCAAAAAGTAAACATTCCTTTTGGGGAGATATAATTTATACATATGAAACAATTAAAGAATGATACTGATAGGTGTATTCTATCTATCTGAGAAAGCTAGTTGGCTCAGTGGCTAGAGCACTGGGCACAGAACCAAGAAGACCTGAGTTCAAATCCAACCTCTGTGACGTTTGGCAAGTTATTTAACTTCTGCCTACCTCAGTTTCCTCCACTGTAAAAGGGGAATAATTATTGCTTCTGGCTCTCAGGATGGTTTTAAGGACCAAATGAGATAAAATTTGCAGCATTTGCAAACCTTAAAGTGCTCTACAAAATTATCACTTATCTTGTATGAGTTTGACAATTCATTCAGTCTCCTTGTGCGTCAATTTCCTCATATTGCAAGAGTTGGACTACATGATTTAAAGGCCTATTTTGTTGTCTTCAAAGACCTTAAAGGTGCTCACATGGAAGGATTTAACTGATTTAATCTTTGTGACCGTGATGGGTGGAAATGACACTAATGAGGAGAAGGGCCAGGAAGGCAGACTTGGGCTCTAGAGAAGCACGTGGGTTTACTTCAGGTCTTTCATTCAAGGGGTGTTCTGAAACTGGCAGCCAACCTCTAGGAACAAGATCTACAAAACTAGAAAAATAAATAAATAAACCAAGCAGGCTCTGCAATAAGATAAGCTCTATTCTAAAAGTACATGGTCTTTATCTAGCACCTGGATGGTAGCCATCTTTGTCAATCAGGGAATCCAAGTATTTATTAAGGGCCTAAGCTGTTCAGGCACTGTAAGCTAGAGCATTCTTTAAGGAGCTTACTGACATTCTACTACGTCCCAAGTCATCTCACTATTACAGTCTTTTAGCTATAACCACCTGGGTCCTGGAATGAATTGCAGAAGATTTCCTCCCCTGCGGTCCCCCCATACCACTCAAGGCAATGAGCTCCTCAGTTTTCCTGTGAGCACGGACAGGTGTGAGGTGCCACCTGGATAATCACTGGGGCTGCTGTGCCTGTGGGTTAGTCTTGCTCAAGGACAACTGGTGATTTCTAACTCAAGCCCTTTCCTTCCTCTCCCTTTTCACAATCATTCTAAATTAATCTGGTTTTACCCTCACATTCTTGCAAAATCTTGAACTCACACAATGAAATAGGAAAAATCTCCCTAACCAGAAATGAAATGGGCTGCCTCCACCTTCAAGCAAATCTTGGATGTTGTCAATGGGAACTAAGCTTGAGGTAAGGGCAAGAGAACTTGACCTCTATGATGCTATCTAACTCTGGGGATCAATGATCTAAGCTGAAGATACTATGATTATGACATGTAAATACATTACAATTAAATGGTCTGAGAACATATAAATGTTAATAGCTCTATCAAACTTACTTTGTTTTCCCCAGTCACAATGAAAATCTTTTATTACACAGTCATCTTAAATAGCATGAGAAATTTTCTTTACAATTTTCTAAACGTTTAGAGCTATGAGAATTCTGTGCGTCTACTCTAAATGAATAAAATGTGAATATTTTTATTTTGAAAATCCTCTACATCAATTAAAACATTTGTTAATTGAATCCTGACCTGGTTTTGTTATTGACTCTTTGCACTTTTTCACCCCATCTCAGCTGCCTTTTCATCTTAGAACATCCTTCACCCATTCTGGCCCCATTCCCTGATTGCTGAGTTCCTCTAGAAACTTCCACTTCGAGGTAGTAGCTAATCTAGCCATGCATACTCCTTCATTCCTATCTTGACTTCTCTCCCATCATCCACCGTGTTGGTATTTCTCCCCCATCTTCTGACCCAGAATGCCTGTATTTGTTTTTTGTAGTCTTTAGTACAGAGCCTGTCATGTAGTAAATGCTTAATAAATGTTTGTGACTTGGCAGTTTTTTTCTCAGTTTCAAGAAATGCCTTCATTATATTCACTCAGTTGACTAGCATTTAGTTAGCACCTACCAGTATATGTGGAAAGTTTTGTGCTATATGCTTGGGATGCAAAAACAAGAATGAAAAAGTCTTTTTTCTCAAGGAGCTCATAGTCTACAAGAGGAGAACAGTATGTGCACAGATAGAACATTACAAGAAATATACGAAGTAATTTCAGAGATCTGGGAGGGAAGCAACAGTTGGAAAGACAAGCAAAGTGTCCTCTAGGATTTAGCCCTTCTCTAAGAAGGGCATGAATTTCAGGCATGAGGCATAGCCTTTACAAAAGCATGGAGGATGGAGATGAAATGCTGCATCTGGAGAATAACTTTTAATACATTTCTCTCACATAATGTGTAAATCCTCCCCCAAGGCATTTGAACTTGGTAGGCCTTGGTTTCCTCATCAATAAATTTTGTATAATAATATTTGCAAAACCTACCTCAGGGTCCTATTATGAATACTGAACTTTGTAAACCTTACAATGCCCTATAAATGTGGACTGTTACTGTTAATGTTAGAAGTATATATTGAAGAAATTTATATAAGAGGTGACATAATTTTAAAGGCACCCAGGAATCCATTTAAGATATTTCTAAGAGGAATATATTCCAAGAGGGGGGAAAAGGATCATGGACAATATTATCACCAAAATAAAGCAACTGAGGAGATAACCTAAACCAGGGATCAGCACACTACAGTCCACACTAGGTGTTTTTGCATGGTCTATGAGCTAAAGTTTTATTGTCAGTACAAAAAGAGGAGGCCTCACTCTGTCTCCAGGTGTGCCTGCTGTAAATATAATACAACTTTATTTTAACCATTCCTAGCTCATTGCCTACACAAAAACAGCTGGTGTATATCAAAACAGCTGTAGTTTGCTGACTCCTGTCCTAAACTATTGACCTATATACAACTTCTTATCTCTTTAAAATTTTAATCAGTTTTATACAGATGCCCACATAGGATGTATTCTTCATTAAAATATAGGTAGGGAAGAGGTTGGCTTGTACATCTGATTTTCTATAATTGACTATATATTTATAGTTTCATAGACTGAGTGGGAGAAAAAACAAGATTTTTTCTGTGAAATGCTGATTACAAAAAAGGTCTTGACTGAGTAAAGTAAAACCTGTGCTTCAAGTGGTCTTTCCCCACAAAGTGTCTCCCAAAAGTATATTAAGATAAGAACAGATATTCCTTTACAGATACAAATACAGAGACACATTTGCTGAATAATCCTAGTAAGACCATTAAAGTTGGACGTAAAAGGCATATTTTGCCATTGTTACAAAAGATAAATAAACTAAATCCAAATAGAAAAGAAAAAAACATTCCTTATAGATAAAGCTCTTCAGGTGTGACTTATCTGATTGCATCTACCCTGAAACACCATGGAGCTGCCACGCAAACTGGAAAGAAATCATGCCAACAATATATTATGTCAAATCCATTGACAACATGTAGATTAAGAATACCTATTGCATGGATGATAAGTCATTGAATGAGCAGCCTGGTGATCAGACCCTCTCTAGTTTAGGCAAAGCAGTAAATAAACATTCTTTAAGTGCTTCCTATGTGCCAAGCATTGTGCTAAACACTGGAGGTACAAAGAAAAGCAAAAAACTTGGGCTTTGTCCTCAAGCCTGGAGGGAGAACAGTCCAGGAACAGGACAGCCAGTGAAAAGGCACAGAATTAGGGAAAGAGTGCCTTGTGGGGAGAACAGCATGGAGGCCAGTACCACTGGATCATAAAATATGGGAGTGGAGGCCAGGGCAGTAGTAAAGTATAAGAAGACTGGAGAGGTAAGAAGAGGCCACTTCAGATTTTCAGGTAAAGGGTTTTCAATGCCCAACAGAAGACTTTGTATTTGATTCCAGAGGTAATAGGGGGCCACTGGAGATTTTATTAAAGAGAGTGATAACATGGTTAGCCCTGTGCTTTAAGAAAAATCACTATGGCAGCTAGCTGAATGGAGGGCGGACTGGAGAGGAAGGAAGAGACTGAAACAAGCTTTTCTATGGCGACTACTATGCTCTCAGTACAAGGTACAGGATACTGTGCTCAGTGCTTTTTGCAAATATTATTTCACTTAATCCTTATACTGACCCTGCATGGTAGGGGCGATGATTATTCTCATTTTACAGATGAGGAAACTGAGGTAAGCAGAGGCAAAGTGACTGCTTAGGGTCACAAAAGTAGTATATGTCTGAGGCTTTATTTGAATTTAGGACTACCTGGCTCAAACCCCAGCGCTCTATCCACTGCACTACCAGATGCCTTTCTGTAACTTGAATAGGGATAAACAAATCTTTGGAAAGCTATGGAAATAGTCTAGGCAAGAGATGAGAGCCTGCACTGGGGAGGTGGCAGTATGACTGGAAAGAAGATGAGCCTACCAAAGATACTGTGAACTGAGAAATGACAAGGCTTGGCAGTGTGTGTGCAACATGAATGCTAACTCCGGCCCAGAGGAGAAATGGAGGAAGGGGATAATCGGTCATCTGCACTTTAGAAACGTGTTCGGACTTTAAATCATTCCAAGATGCTGCCTGTCCCTAAAGTTCCCCCCTCCCGTGCCTTTTTAAAACACTAATAGTGTCCTGACTATAGTAACATGAGTGTGAATCATGGCACACCATAACCTCAGAGAAATCAAAATTCCAGGTGACAAAAGGGCAGTGAAAGGATGCACAACAGGTATAGAAAAGAGAAAATGCAAAGCTAACATGACTGCTTTCTTTGAAAAAGGGAAGGCCATTCTGTCTGGAGCGGGGGTTAAATTGACTCTATCTGTAAAGAGTTGGTACCCATGGATAGGAGGTATAAAGAGACAATTTCAAATCTGAAGTTAATTAATGCATTTTCTAACAATAAAGCAGTCTCCTTTATGTGGCAGTAAGGTCCCTGATGCTGGAATCATTAAAATTAAATCTTGATGATAATCTGGAAAGGGATATGTATAAATGAGATTTTCTTGCACTGTGTGAGAGGTTGGATTACATCAGGTTATGATTCTGCTTTATCCTTCCCAGTGAAATGTGGGTGGATGGGGGTGAGGTATCTATCTACTTCGAGTAGGCAAATCAAAACATTATTAATAATGTCATTCTATATGGAACACTAAGTTTAAGTGTTCCTTCTCAGGGAGTCAGATTTTCTCAAGGCTTAAACAACTTTCTGAGAACAAAGGAAGCACCTTCGTAAATTGCAACAATTGCTACATTAAATTACCACTTTAGTAAAACTAAAAAAATAACAATACCTTACATTTAACTCTTCAAAACTGCTTAACATTTATTAATAAATGTTTGCTGAAATGTCTGTTTAATCTTATTTTAAGCTGGTCATCCATGACCCAGAAAAGTAGATGAATTATTCAAAAATACTTAGCATACTAGCAGAGAGTAGCTTAAGCACTGAGAAAATCTGGCTCAACGGTTCTTACGTGTGCTCAAGTCAAACACAAAACGTCCAAGCAGAGACTGCACTCTATGGAATAAGGTTCCCTTACCTAGTGCTCCAACACCTGCTTTTCATTGTATCCCAAATTACAAACTAGATGATATAAGTAATGTATTTTGTAATTTTAGAGCAGCACATGAATGACCATTAGTAGTGTAGTAACAGTCACATAATCAAAAATACCTTCAGGTATGTTAAAGAGCTAAAAAATGCAAAGAGATCAAATGATAGGATGGGCTGCAGCAAGGACCCCAGGGTACACAGGAGAGCCTATTGTGCAGGTTCTGAGATTTGCATTTCTAAAAGGGGTCAACAATCACTTTAATCAAGCACATATACCATTCACTTAGTTCAGGGGCAAAGTCAGCATCCTGAACTACAGAGAAACCAAAGATTAACCAACAGACAGGGCTTCCAACTGTCTGACTGTAAGCAGTACATACGTCACAGATCAACAGACAGATCCAACCGTCTGACTATACATACCGAGTTACCAGAGAGAGAAGCACCAAAGCATCTCGATTTTCAAAGCTGGCAGGCTCTTTAATGGCTGCCCAGAGTCTTGTCTGGCCAAACAAACGCTTCCAATGAGTAAGCCTCCAAGTAAAACCTCATCTCACAGTATTTGCACACTTTTCAGAGCCGGAGGGCATCACAACCCTTGAGAACCAGCCTCATGAGAAATTAAGAAAAGGTGTGGGTCTCCCCTAACCCAGCTTCCCTTAATGGGAAGGCCCATCAATGGTGGGAAGATCCTCCACTCTTAGCATTAAGCTACCTCTCTAGGTAGCTGATCAAAATGTAGGGTTTACTCTTATTGGTAGCTGATAGTTAGAAACACAGAACCTCAACATGACAAAATGCCCAAACCTCAAGGCTTAGGAGAAGAAGGAGTAGGAAAAGAAGATGGGACAAATGCTGTTTTGGTTTCGTTTTTGTTCTTAGGCAAGGAGAATGGAATGGAAAAGAACACACCAAAATAGCTGAGATGGCAGATTGCACAGGAGGTTGGAAGCTGGGAAAGGAAGAAAACTCAGTGACAGTCTATCGACCCACGCACAAGGAGAGAACCAAAACAGAAGAGCAGAGTGGTCTGGGGGCATTCAGTGAGAGGGTCCCATACGCCTTGATAGTTCCTCACACATTAACCAGCATGACAGAGCTAAATTTTAGGCATTTAGCAAAGTAGCAAGCTAAGTCTTATTTAAATAAGAGCCTCAGAGGACTTCACTACATTTCACAGAATGCAACGCTAAAGTCATGCTCACCACTATATCACAGCAGTCTTTGGCAACACTGGAAGGAGTGGGAAAGGAAAGGAATAAGCATTTATATTATAACCTACTATGTGCCAGGCACTGTGCTAAGCACTTTTAGCAAGTATCTTCTCATTTGATCCTAACACCAACTCTCTGAGGTAGGTGCTGTTCTTATTACCGCCATTTTACAGGTGTGGAAAAGGAGGTAGACACAGGGGCTAAGTGACTTACCCAGGCTACACAGTTAGTTAGTGTCCGAGACTGAAGGTGAACTCAGCTGCCTCTTTCCACTGAGTACAGCATACTGTAGAAAAGGAGGTATAATAATAAAGAGTGGCACATACAGAAAATAGGAATGATGTGGCTTTGATGATACAGATATCCATGTCTATTATAAGATACTGTTGCTCAGTCATGTTCAACTCTTCATGACCCCATGGACCAACTGTCTATGGGTTTTTCTTGGCAAAGCTACTCGAGTAGTTTACCATTGCCTTCTCCAGTTTTATTAAGGAAGGGATTCAGTTACTTGCTCAGGGATATATATGAGATACATGCAAGAAGAAAGAAGCACCTAATAACAAGTTCAAAGATCTGTATTCTTACTAAGAAAGACATTTTTCTTTGAGCCCTAACAACAGTTTCTAAGAATCAAGGATATCTAGAAAAAAGCACCACCCAATTTTTATAGCTTGAAACATCTAGTTTTTTTATCCTTTCTGCTACCTGGCTTATGCTTTCATAGCCAGATATGTTTTTCTCAATTGTATTTATTTTTAAAAAAATAACAGAATATTAGAACTGGGAGTATCCTCAGAAATCCTCTGTAGTTTATCCTGTACCTGAACCCACTCTGCAATATATTTGACAAATGGTCATCTAAATGTTTCTTGAAAACTCTTAGTACTTCTGAAAGGGAATATGAAGGAATATACATATTCTTTAACAACTCATCATAACTATAAAAATTGATCATCAAAGAAGACATGAAGAATCAAAAAACAAATGTAAAAAAGCCCTGTTTATCAATTTTAACACAATAAAATAAATGATGAATAAAGAAAATATGGGGAAAAGATACAAATATAAATGTAAACTAACTAACAACATATTTAATGATTGGGTCAAAGGACAAATAAAAAAATTATAAATAATGATGTTCAAATCAGAGAGGTTTATTAGTGAATTTTATCTAATCTATAAAATATATTCCTCAAAATACAGATATAATCCAGATACTCAAATCAGGGAGAAACAGAGGCCTTTAAATCAATGTCATAAATAAATTTTGATGCTTAAATTTTCAATTCAATCCTAAGAAGTGCTAAAAATATTTTACAAAGACAAAGTCGGATTTATACCTAGGATGCAGGAATAATTAGCAAAATTAATCATATAAACAATAAAAACAACATAATTGCATCAATAGATTTAGTAAAAGGGTTTGACAAAATTTAGCGTGCATTGAGGCTAAAAACTAAAAAAAGAAAGGTCTGGAAAAGCTCCTCTTTAATATCAAACCAAAACTTATATTTTACTTTCTAGTAAGAGGTAGAATTGATTTAAATGGAGAAACGGAAAATTTCCCAGTTAACAGGAGTAAAGCAAGAATGCTACCTATCCTTAGTCTTAAAAGACAGATTTCTAGAGGTATCCAATATGTCCCTAAAAGCATAAAATCAAAGGCATAAATGTCAACAAAACTATCCCTATTTACAGATAACCTGACAGTATACTTAGAAAGCTCAAAAAAATCAGCAAAGGAAATGAGATGATTAATAGCTAGAGTAAGGTTTCAGGTTGCAAAATCAATCTACAGCAACAATCAGCATTATATATATAATACCATAACCAGACTTCACACTATAGTATAAAACTGTAGTCATCAAAACTAGAGTAAATTTTTAAAAAACAGAAAATCAGATCAATGGAGTTGACTAAACGAACAAAAGATGAGAAGCATTACAAGACCATAGTCCAGTGTTTGATGAATGGGAGAACAGAGATTACTTAGGAATAAATTCCCTTTTGTCAATGAGTAGTGAGAAAAAATTTTTGAAAAAAAGTTTATACAAAATTATAATAAGACTAGTATCTTATACTACATAGTATAAGCTCAAAATAATATATGTAACTTGAATATAAAACTTGAAAACATTTTTTAAAAACCTCGAACAAGTTCTGGTAGCTTTAACAACTATGTCTGGGAGGAAAATTCTTAATGAAATAAAGAATGAAACTTATAAAAGATAAAATAGGCAATTTTAAGTACAAAAAATAAAAAGCTTCCACATTGTTAAAAGAAAATTTTGGTTTGGGCCTCATCCTGGTCAAAGACGGCAAACTCAGGAAATGAGACAGGAGTTTGTTGGCAATCCAAGGCAGCTTGGGTTGGAGCACAGCTGCACAGGAATTCAAAAAGCTTTCTGCTTTTATAAATAGGAGTAAACAACTTCCATATAAGGACAAAAGTATTTTGATGGATTATGAGGAGATGGGATTAGCCTCTCAGCTCCTCCCTAAGTATTTTGATTGGTAATTATGAGGAGATGGAATTAGTGTGCAGGTGCACTGCCAGCTCATGCAGTAGAGCTGCTGATGGGACTTCAGACTCTGGGAACTTCCTAGAATTCTCCTTTAATCTCCCCACTTAACCTGGCCTTTCATACCCAAATCTGTAGCCATTATCTTTTACCTCTAGCTGTTTCCAACACTTGACCCGTCCCCTAAACCCCCTCTTCCCATCACCCTAGACTACCAGATCACCCCCAGATCCCTCCTATAGTCTTTTCAGTATTTAAATTCCATCTTGCCTCCATGAAGGCGCTCAGATTCAATCGGGCTCAGACTGTCTAGCCGGGATTCTGTCTGGCCTGCTTGTGAATACAAGCATTACAAATGCTTAGGCTCCTTAAGAGCCAACCCAATTTGGCGAATCTTTCATAAGAAGGCTTGAATCGAATTCATTTGAGCAGGACCTGGACTGTCGGTATTTTGGGGACCCCAGCACCCCTCAACCTCATTACTGCCACATGCCCAAACCCTAAACAAGGTTTTCAAATGGAGTCCTTCTGATTCAGTACAAATAGCTGATGTTGCACAATGTGAATAGAATCACTGGAGAATAAATTGGAAATAGTATAAAGGGAAAAAATATTTGCATTGTACATGACTAATAAAACCTGCTGCCAAAACACAGCAGTAAGTGATACAATAATTAACACTGAAAGCTAGGTCCAGATAGACAAGTCAACAGAAGAGAAGACAATTCTGAAAGGACAGTGTGAAAACTGTAACCCACTACATGAAAATGTACTTCAAATTATTTTAGAAGATATGCAAATTAAACCTGTTTAATTAAAATGAACCTCAGAATGGAGGTGCAAGGAGGTAAAAAATAACAAAAGATGAAAATAAGTCTGCTGAGTTGTTTGGGGTTCAGACTCTGGGAACTTCCTTGAATTCTCCTTGATTCTCCCCACTTAACCTGGCTTTTCATGCTCAAATTGATTCTCCTTTAATCTTGCCAATTAATCTGGCTTTTCTTTCTCAAATCTAACCTTCCCACTGGTTCTGGCAGTCTCTGGAAGCCCATGGGCTTTTCATTAACACTATGCTCAGGTCTCTGTTGCCTTCCCCACCTTTGATCCCATCAAAACCCCATTCCCAGGCTGCTGACCACTCCCATCAGGATCCTCCCTGGGTTTGATCTATGGAGACCATCCCTGGGACCCCAGATGACCTGGCAACAACTCTTCTGTCCCAGGCCCTCCATTGTCTGTCTCATATCTCCTGATCGCTTCCAGCTGTTTCCATCACTTGACCAGTCACCCCCTCCTTGGACTTCTCCTCAAGACCCTCCCTAAACCCCTCCTCCCATCACCCTAGACTACCAGACCACCTGCAGATCCCTCCTACAGTCTTTCTGTATTTAAGGTCCATCTTGTCTCCTTGAAGACACTCAGATTCAATCCAGCTCAGACTCTGTTTAACTGGGATTCTATCTGGCCTGCTTGTGAATACAAGCATTACAAATGCTTAGGCTCCTTAAGAGTCAACCCAAGGTGGCTCATCTTTAATAAACTTTGTCTTTCTTTGACTTTAAGAAGGCTTGAGTCGAACTCATTCAAGCAGGACCTGAACTAACGGTATTTTGGAGTCCCAAGTAACCCCCAAACTCATCAGAGCTATCAATGAATTGCTATAACCATTCAGGATTTCAATTTACAGTAATTCAAGAGAAGTGACTAAAGTATCTATGCTTTTTGACCAAGTGATCCCACTGGGAATAATCTCAAGGAAAACAAACTCAGAAACAATGGTCCAAAATATTTATTGCAGCACACTTTGTGATTACAAAGAAATAAAAACAAAGTAGGTACCTGTGGAATAAACAAAATTAATTGTGTATGTATGTAATGGAGCATTCCTGTATAATTAAATATGATAAATATGAGGAACACAGAGAAGCCTAGGAGGATTTATGAAAAATGATGCCATTAGAACCAAGAGAATAATATACCCAAGGATTACAATAGAGGAAAATGTCATCTAAAGTAGAGGGGTCAAATCCTTGCAGCAACAATCCCCATCACAGCCAGAACCAAATTAAAATGTTACTGGGAAATAGTTAACAAAATAAATAAAAATACAACAGAACACAGATAATGTTCAAATGTGGTTTTCTAAGATGATATACAGCCACAGGGACCCTCAGGCACAGTTTAGTAGCCTCTGTTTCTATTTGAGTTTGATTCTAATGATCAAAAGGAAGGTAAATTCTAAATAAAGGGAAAACCAAAGAAAGTCCTGTAGAAGAAATAAAAAAAGTAGACTTCCTCCTTCACAGCAGAGGAATGAGAAACATCTAGAAAATAAAATTGGTTTATGTCATGGAAATTTATGCTTATTTTTTTTCCCCACAAAGAAAAGTTGAATCTGGGGAAATAGATGGGAAATTATTATTGATGTGGTTTGTGGATGCTGGAAATCCTGAAATGTCAGGATACAGGGCAGCGTCCACCTGGAAAGAATTCACACACTCAAATCTTCTTCCAGTCAAAGCAGCAAGGTTTCCAACAGAAGATGGAAAGGTTTTTTAGTGAAACTGCAGCTTAACGGGGATGAGACTGATACTTACATGTAAAAAAAGGACAAAGAAAGGATCTAGATGGGATTAACGAGAGGTAAGTAGTCTGGGAGTGGGTCAGGTACAGTAGTGAAAGGAATATCAAGTCTGCTAATGAGGTAATCTAGGTGGGCTGGCGTGGGCCAGTTGCCTTGAGTAGAGGCACCAGTGATCTGGGCTGCTGAAATATATGAGAAAATTCAGGGACTGAGTTGCTTTCAAAGACATGGTCTTTTCCTTTTAGGAGTCCAGCTCCCATCACCCCAGGATATAATGAACATCAATAAAACATTTTTTAAAGAAAATATCTAGAGAAGGGGAATGTACTACCATCTCTGGAATCACACCATTCCAATTTTGGATAACTCTGTATGAATTGTTAGAAAGATGTTTTTTGTTTGTTTTTGTTTCAACAAAGCACATTATCATCTTTGTAAATCATACCCAAAGTTTCCAGTTCTGCTTTTCATATGAATCCCCTTCAAGTGTTTCTAAGGTACTTATTACATTGTGCTAAGTGATAAGGATCCAAAAAAAGGTGAAAAACAACTCCTACACTCAAGAAGATAACAATCTAATGGGGGGAAATGCATAGGAAATGAAGACTTGCAAAACATTTTGTACCAAAAATCTATTTAGTCAATCAAGCATCTACTATATGTCACTGTGCGAAACTCTGGGTTTACAAAAAAAGGCAAAAGACAGTCATTGTCCTCCAGGAGCTCCCAATCTAATGGAAGAGAGAGCAAGCAAATACAAACGAGCTATATACATGCTAAAGCTTCTTGAAGCCAGAGGTGAGAGTTGAGTGCCGGGTGGACAAAAAGGTGGATGAGTGGCCCTGAAAAGGGCTTGGCAGTGTTCATGGCAGAAGCGCTAGTCCTCCTTGAACAATGGAGGAAGGTATAACACTAAAAAGGTGGAAGGGGTTGATGATGAAAGGTTTTGAACAACAAGCAGAAGATTTTAGATTTGATCCTTGAGACAACAGGGAACCATGTGTTTATTGAATAGAGAGGTGATAGGGTCAGACTTATGCTTTAGGAAAATCATTTAACTGGTTAATGAAGGATGGACTGGAATGGGGAGAGACTTCAGGTAAGGAGACCAAATGGCAGATTACTACTGTCCAAAGTACCGGCAGTAGGAGAGAAGAGAAAGGGCTACATTCAAGAGATGTTGCAAAAGTGAATTGACAGGCTAGAACACCTCTGTTATGTGATATAGAAATAATATTACTTTCAAAGTTATTGACAAGTTAAGGGATGTTATTAAGAGTAGTGAAGATAAACTTCTAAAGGGTGAGAAGATAGAAAAGATTTTTGGTTTTGATTCAATAATTATTTTTGCAAAAAAAGAGCCACTCTATACTACCTAGTAAGACATGACTTACACTCTTTTGGAAAAGATGCAAATGGCTAAAAAGGAGGTAGATTTATTTTCAAGAAATCAAAACCTATGGCTTTCCTGGTATTAGTATCTATTCAGTCCTATGTTCCATCCTGGTCATCTTTGTATGAATTATATCTGTATCTAAAACCAAAGTATAGTACAATTGATTTTCATAATGAAGACTGTGAGTCATCAGGAATGGATGTGTGTTTCAAGCAATCTGCAAACAGGGCCACTCTAAATTAGTGATGAAAACTGCACAATTTAGAAAACATATACTGAATTTATCTGCACATTAAATGAAAATATAAAAGATGTAGTAATACTTAGGCATTAAGTAACTAGTGTATAAAATTAGTCATAAAATTATAGAATGATTCTATACGATCCAAATTTACATTCAAATAATATCTGCTCTAATCACAAATCCTATCTAGAGCATCCCTAAGATTGTGTTCATCCTTTGTTGCCAAAGAAGACCATGCCATCAGAGAAATGATGACATGACTTGTGCTTGACTTTGTTTTGAGTGAGGGGAGGGCTCCCAGGTCACCAGCCTAACTTCTCCTCCAGAGCCATCTGAATCCAGTGACCAGATATTCATCAGGATGACTGGAGATGGACTGGGAGATACTGGGCCCCTTAGGTCAAGCTCTTTGCAAGTACTCACTTAGGGTGAGGCAACGCCCCTTCATTGAATAGGCCTGTTTAAGAAGGAGCCAGGGCATGGCCCCTTTAATTAGGTCAAGAAAAAGAAAGACATCAGGCTGGGAGGTAAACATCAACAGTTACTACTGATAATCACTCTAAAGCCAGGAGGGTCCAGAGCAGCCCTTAGGCAGGGCCCATTGGAGTCCCAGTTTCAGAATCCCCAAGAAATGGTAATCTAGTTGCCATTTGTGATGCCTTGAATAGAACATGATGCTTAAATATCTTCTTAACAAAGAAGAATACAAGAAAACTCTCTTCTATCAATATATCCTATTAATCATATAATAGTTATATCATATATAATTATACTAATCATATAATATCATATTAACAATTTTGTCTATCAAAAGCTAAAACTTGACTCATATTGAGCTTGAAATACACTAAAACCCTCAAAAGCTCCTCCTTTCCCCCACTTTTTTTTGAATTGCTTTCTAACCACATTTTCTTGATCCTGGAATTGTTCAAGTTTTACTTTATATACATCCCTACTAAATGTAATCCATAGAGCTTTATACTACTATTCCAATCTGTGTGTATATATATATATGATTGTGTGTGTATTCACCCAACATACTAAAAAAAAAAACCAAATTTGATAGACATGCCAACTATTCCTTCATCAAAGGAATAAATGTAGAAGCCCCATAGGCTCCATCTCTTACTCATGGAAAGGTTAGCTAAATGGAGTAGTGGAATGGAGCAGAGGGCCTGGAGTCAGGAAGATGTGAGTTCAAATGGACTCTCAGATGCTTATTAGCTGAGTGACCCTGGGCAAGTCACTTCACCCTGTTTGTCTTAGTTTTTTCATCTGTAAAATGAGATGGAGAAGGAAATGGCAATCCACTTTAGTATTTTTGTCAAGAAAACCCCAAATGGGGTTATGGAGAGTTGGACACAACTCCAACAAATAAACAAAAATAACAAGCTCCTTGAAGCCAGGGACCATTTCCATTTTTGTCCTTGTGTCCCTGGCATCTAGCACAATGGCAAGAATACAGCAACTGTTTAATAAATGCCTTTTGATTGGAAATATTTAAGAGGATATGCAGAGTTTTCAAAAGAATTGCAATCTAGCAACCACAATATGAAAGTATGCTCCAAATCACTAACAATAAAAGAAATGAATATCCAAGATGCCCTAAGATTTCAGCTCAACCTACCCCCCACCCCCACCCCTCCAGTCTCACCAAAGTGACGAAGATGGTTGAAAATAATTGAAATAGTCATGCTGAAGAGCTTGTGGGAAGATTCTAGACCTTTTATTCTAAGTGCTTCTTCCTGCTAAAAGTAGAGTAACTAATCCAAAGTGCTTTATTTAGCTGTGAAGTTCATCTAGAAGAAAGGCATGTTTAGCCTAGGCAGTTTTTGTGGTAGCAAAAACTCCAAAATGATTAAATGGATGGCCTGTTAATCGGGGACTGGATGAACAAACTGCTATATGCATAAAATGCAATAATATTGTGTAATAAGAAAGAAAAGGCATAAAGAATTCAGAGAAATATGGAAAGACTTGAACAAATACAGAGTAAAGCAATCTGAACAAGAAGAAAATATACTACGACAATAATGTAAGCAAAAATAAGACTGAAGGGCAAGTAAACTTTGAACTTGAAATGACTGATCTGGGGGCTAATAACAGAACCGATAATAAAATAATTCCCCCTCCTCTCAAATTAAGGTAGGGTACTACCATATGGTATCATAGAAATCCATTTTGTCAGGTTTAGCTTAATGGTTTGTGATTGTTGAAGTTTCAAAAGAAAGACTGTGAAACAGAAAGAAAACTGAACCATGAAACTTAAATACAGGGATAGGGAACAGACCTGTTATTTATTTGTACAGGGAACTCCGAGGGAGGAAACTTCTACCAGCGCCATTTGGTACCCTCTCTGCCACTCACAGTCCTAGAAAGCTGCCTAAAGAACTGAGAGGGTCAGTGGTTTGCCAGGATCATAGGCTATACGTGCTAGAGGCAGGACTTTAACTTAGATCTTTCTGGTATTGAGGCTCTACCTACTCTGCATATCCTTCCACATGATTTTTCAAAGAACAAAAAGAAAGAATCCTCTCAACGTCTACATCAACGAAGTCCTCTTTCACGGCTTTATCCTGACTTCATGCCATCCTTGTGATCTCTATCATCCAATCCCTTGGCTGGTGTTCTCACCACGCCCCTCCTGTGGGCCTCTTTCAGATGACCCATGCTGGCCTTAGGTTACTCAGCTTCATGGACTTCATCCCTACTTGATGTACAATGCTGCCCTGCTGCCTCTCTCAACAAGGTGTATCCTTCTACTGACAAATTGCAGTCATGAGGCATGTCATGCCAAGACTCAGCGATAATGGTGAAGTCATGTGTGCTTCCTCCCGGTAAGACCTAGCTTGTTTCTTTCCCCCCATTCCGTTAGCTGATGCAGAGGCTGCTCCTTCTTCTCCCTAGATCATTCCACCTACTCTTCTCTGGCTGCTGTCTCCTCCCTCCCCTTCCATTCTGGTTTGGGGTAGGTAAGGACAATGACCACAGTGGATGCCAAGGACAATACTGTTGACCAAAACTTAAGAAATCTTTAAGAGAAGCTGCTTTTGCGGAAAAGGAGACAAAGAGAGAGAATTTGATCATGAACATGTTGATCAGGTATTAGTGGGACATCCCAGTACCTTATAAAACATTTTAGAAAGATGTTCATCACAAGCCAATAAATTAAGATGGAGGAAACTTTCAGTTACTTCTAAATCGGGGTGGGGGAATGCTTTGTTCTCCAAAAATGCTGGATGACTCACGTGCAGGAATTATGTTAGAAAGGCTCTGGTAGCTTTCTTCATCTAATTTTAAAATGGTTATCCAAACTTAAATGAGACTAACCATGGTCAAAGTTTCAGAAATGATTTGATAAAATGAGGTTCAACAATGACCACCTCATCTCTGTCCTAACTCCTGTGTTTTCCACTTCATTTTCCTCACTTTCAGATCCTCCACAGGTTTCCTTTGGTTATTTTCCTGGTCGATTTCAAACCCTTGGGAGACTTGTTAGCAAATGATTTGGAAATAAAAAGTGACGCAAAAAGCCGTGTAAAGCCACATTAATCGTTAACTCACTCTACCTTCAAGCCACCTGCTGTACCTCTAAAAGTTGATTATGGGACAAAAGACGTCAGAAGGCCAATAAGAAGAGAAAGTGCGTTTCGTTCCGGATATGCAGTATGATGCATTATTTCAGGAAGCTCTGTTCAAATTGCCACTCAAGTTTAAAATGTGCCCTGGTTCTGACCTTATGGTTTGAGATGTGCGTCAAACTATACCAACTACCAAGAGACTGCCTTACAGCAGTTAAATATAGACAAAGCATTCCACGTGCCACCAAAAAAATGTATATTAATAAACTCCCTAACTTGAAAAGTCTATGAGTTAGTAGAAAGTACAGAAGAGTTAGAAAACCAGTATTTGGTAAATGGATTATAAAATATTTACTTTCAAGCAGTTTATACAAATAGATGTATCCAGGCAGACTTATTGTGTAATATATTACTTCTAATGACAATTAAGTTCCAGTGTGAAATGCTTCAATTTCATATCTAAATGAGTATTACATACATGTAGAATGATCAGTCCTCCTGGTTAAGACTGCTGATAAGATGATCAAAATATTAGGAAACAAAACATATATGTTAAGATTCAGGTGGGAGGTATTTTTGGGTTTTTTTTTAATTAATCCAATGGCATTAAAGGATGGAACTAATTAAACAATACATATTTTTTAGAGACACTGGTTTCAATGATATCTTAGTTTTTTTAAAAACATAGGGCTTATAAATCACAATTGATATCAATCATTTTAAAAGGTTTTTTTAAATTAAAAAGTTGTTTTTGATTTTTAAACAAAATAAGTAGGTTTTTGAAATTTCTGAGGAATGTTTAGTGTTATGCTCAAAAGCAACCTGTACTTTTATATAGTATTTAATCAGTCCCTGAAAATACAACTATTGTGCTACATTGAAGTCTGAAAAGGTAAAGAAATAACTCAAAATGATTTTTAAAAATAGAAAGTTTTGGGGACACCTAGGTGGCATAGTGAATGGAGTACCAGCTATGAAGTCAGGAGGACCTGAGTTCAAGTCCAGCCTCAGGCACTTGATGTTCACTAGCTGTGTGACCCTGGGCAAGTCACTTAACCCTCACTGCCTTGCAAAAAGAATAAAAGGTTTCCTGTCATGGTAATAAAAATTTGAATGTAGGAAAAATCCAAGAAAGACTTTAAGTGATTTATAAATTAAAATAGCAGGACATAATCATCCCTTTCTTCAGTGTTAGGAGTAATTTCATAGAAGTATTGAAATTATTTGTTATTATTCAATTAATAAAACTTGTTCAGTGCCTATGTGCTCGACACTGCGCTAAGCAATAGGGATAAGAAAAGAGTCAAAAATTAGTACCTATCCTCAAGAGTCTTACAATCTAATAAGGGAGAAAACATATATGAAAAAATATATGTTAATATGTACAAGTTAATATACACGTGTATGTTACATAACACAACTTCTTCTGTCATTTTCAAACTGATGGGCACTCCCTCAGTTTCCAAATCTTCGCCATCATAAAAAGACTTACTCTAAATATTTTCCAACAAGTAGGCTATTTTTCTCTTTGGGGTTTAAACCTAGCAATAGTATTGCTGGGTCAAAAGGAATGTACAGTTTAGTAGCTTTTGAGGAAACAATCTCAAATTGCTTTCCAGAATGACTAGACAAGGTCACAGCAACATTAATATATCTGTTTTCCCACAGACCCTTCAGCATTTGCATGAGATTGAATTGTTAAGCATATCGTTAGACTTATATGAGCTGTATAAATACATTCTTCTGCTTTTATGGAATTCTTAGGAATCCCTTTGTCATGTACTCCAACTAATTAACACTGATTAAGTGCCTAATACATTCCAAGTGCTATGCTAGGCACTAGAGATACAAAAGTTAAACAGCCTCTGTCCTCAAAGAGTTTAGCATTTGAGACAATGTGTACACATGTACATCCCTACAGAATGTGTGGAAAATAAAGAATATGTTAGGAGAGATGAAAGTCACAAACGTCCAGGAGCACAGGAGAGCCTGTTGTAGGAGGGGCTCATTTTCTTAGAGGTGGAAGTGAGGATGTGGGAGACAAAAGCCTGAACAAGCAGAAGGAGTTCTATGAGCCAGTTGTGGAGGTAGAATGAACAAGACTTGGCAACTTCTTTGCTATGTGGGCAAGAGTGAAGGAAGAGTCTGGAATGACTCTGAGGTTTGGAACCTGACCGATTAAACTTAAGCATTTCATGAGATGTAGTATATTTCAGTGCACAATTCTGAGATGAAGGGTTATTATTGCTAATTCTGCCCTAATATCTACTTCAAAGGAGGTACTTTTTGTCCCCCACAAAGTTGAGGAATTCAGTCTCAGAAACAATTATTTAAAATGAAATTGGAAAAGGTGAAAAAGCAGTTTTATTATTCAAAGGAAATAGGAATAGGAACCAGACTTGTGACCTACTGGTATAGACAACTCCTATGTAAGGAAACTTCTACCAATGCAGGTTGACACTGTTTTTGCAGCTTAGGGTACTGAGATGTTTACTGACATGCCTACGATGTAGACATAACTTGTACATGTCGATGGTGAGGCTTGAATCCAAGTCTTCCAGTCTTTGAAGCCCGTTCTCTATCCTTTATACTAAGCATTTCACTGGCTGTCCTCCATACCTGGAATCCTCTTCCTCCTAGCTTACCTAGCTTCCATTGAATCCCAATAAAATTCCATCTGCAAGAAGCTTCTCCCAATCTCCATTAAGGCTAGTGCCTTCCTTCTAAGATTATCTTAGTGCCTGGATCATGGTAAGTACTTAATAAACCCTTGTTTATTAACTGATGAATATCTGTGGTACTATGAAATTAGAAGGCCTCTAACACAATCTTGTAAATATCACTGGCCATGGATCAGCAATTACATCTATCAACTATTACATGGTCTGAAAGATAGATAGATATTAAGTGTTAATTATATGACAGGCACTGTGCTGAGAGCTAGAAATAAAGACATAAATAAGGAAGACAGTCCCAGCCATGAAGGAGCTTACTTACATTCAAATGGGGGAAATAAATCTATATGTCAGAAGAGCTGGAAAGGGAGGTGGGGAGAGGTAGGAATATGGCGTCATGGAGTCAGGTATGAATATGTTGGGGAGGTCTGTTAAATAGCCCTATGCAATTTCATTTTCTTCTATCCAATCCAGATCTATCAAAGTCAGTAGATGTAGGGATGGAGTCCAGGTGGGGAAGAGGTAAGAATGATGACTTGAGTAAAGAAGTCTGAGAATGGGACAGATTGAAAAATAGAATGAGTGACTTGAACTCATCAAGAATAATGAGGTGCTATTCTTGTGCCGGCCTCTTACTTATCGCAGTTTTATACTCCCTAGAAACCATTTTTTCTCTATCATTTAAGGTCCAAACATACTTTTTCTTATTTTTTTTCTTTCTTTTTTTTTTATTAACATTTTTTTTAATTTTAAATAAATTTATTTAACTTTTTACATTCATTTTCACAAGATTTTGGGGTCCAAAATTTTCTCCCCAGTTGTG
>CM053772.1:249865340-249909994 GCA_028658325.1 Potorous gilbertii | reverse complement strand
ATCTCCTTCACTGTGTTTCTGCGCAGCTTCCACTGTTCCAGAATTTGTCAGGAGTTCTTTTTAGAGGGAATCTATGGGCTGTGGGTTCGGACCTAGCATAGGTGAGTCTTTCTACTCCGCCATCTTGGCTCCGCCCCCCCATAGTTTTTCTTAGAAAAGAAAAGAGATAAAATAAGAAGTCCATCTAGGGAAGGATGTGTGACCCTGGACAAGTCACTTCACTTTCAAGTCATTTACCTCATCTGTGAAATGGAGATGATACTATCTCCTACCTCCCAGGGTTGTTGTGAGGATCAAATGAGATAATCATTGTAAAAATGTTATCGAGTCCATAAGAGGCTCTTAAAAATGTTTATTGACTGACTTAAAGACCCTGCACAGTCCCTGGCACACAGTCAAGAGTACAGTAGGAGTGATCATTGATAGGAATAATAGTAATTATGAAATCATTTACACTGTCTTTATGTCTTATCAGCCTCCTTTTTCCCTCCTTTAAAGCTACAAACAAACCAACCCCACTTTTGTCCCTAGCATTCATCCCAAGCCTCAGCTCGTTCTGAGCTCCAGCCCTCTTGGCATGGTTCTGACAATACAGTTTTGTGCACAGCCTCCATTATGGGTTATTCTTATCATCTGCTGTACCTGCCTTTTAAAAACCTAAGCTGGTTGATGTGTTCCCTGTATAAGCTCATTGGTCTTTTTCTGTCTGTCAGTCAACACACATCACAAACACAAAACACAAGACAGGTCTTGATCTCAAGGAATTCCCAATCTAATGGTGGAAGACAACACATGCTGAGGGAAGGGGCAGAAGGAAAAGGACCTATGAGGAGGGGGTAGAGATGATCATGAGAGAGTCCAGCCCAAAGGAGTGTGGCCATCTAGGGAAGAAAGAAGAAGAAGCCAGCCTGGAAACCCTCTTCTCACAGTGGCTTTGGAAAGAATTTGGTGTTGAACAAGAATTGTCTTTGTGGATGTATAAAATGTATTTATAGTTTAAATTCAGTAGCAAAATATAAAATCATGTGTTCTGATGAAGAAATTAAAATAATTGATAAAATAAATTAAAATAATGTGAACAAAAAGTTAAATAATATTATTAATTTTAACACAAGTCATTAAATCCTGATTAAAAAGATGACTCACTTACAAGGGATGAGTAATTTAACAAAAGATAACTAAAACAGTGATTAGGTCTGATACTGAATACAACTTTCTACATTTGTAGTCCCCCACCAACATACTAAAAGAAGGGAAGTATATTTCATTATCCATTTTCCAGGACTGAGATTGGTCATCACAGTTGTTTAGAGCCTGGCTTTCCCTTAATATTCTTTTCCTGTATACTACCATAGTCAATGAGAACATTGTTTTATTGATTCTGTTTACTTAACTGTGCATCACAGGTCATGGATTTTATTTTTTTTCCCTGAATATGGTGTTGATTTTATTGATGGTAGAGAAATTAGCACTAGGCTTGGCTCCCAGCTACAGAGATACCTTGGGTCAGGGTCTGGGTGCGGGGTATTAGATCCATAAGGCAAAGAAACTGATCTGGGATGTGGACTCCCCAGTGGTCAGTCTTCTTTCAGACAGGAATAAGATTCATGGTTTTCTACTTTACTCCTCTGAGGTCACGTAGACCATGAGTTCTACCATATGATTCTTATAATCATACTTATTGAAGTACCAAAAAATGAGCTTGACAAAATGGTCTTTAAGGGCAATGCCAGTGATGGAATCAAAAGTACAAATGGTTGTCATTATGCAAGTCACATCAAACAACCTGGCCTTTTGTAGAGTCTAAAGATGCCGTTCAAAGACTTCTCTAGTGCTTGTTTCACCTCTTTCTTTGGTATGGTATCATACTCAGCATCCAATATAGCCAAATCCATTGGCTATGACCTTTACCATCATGTCAACTGCAATTGCAGTTACTGGTACCAAGCTTACGAGAACAGCCGAGAGGCTATTAAAGCTGTCATGGACTTCAGAGGTCATCAAGTCCCACTAAGTCCTACCATGCTGTTGTTGTCTTTCTGGACTCATCTTCTTGTATAATAATATTCCATTACATTAGCATACCACAGTTGTCATGCTATTTCACAACTGATGGTCATCCTCTTAATTTCCAGTTCTTTGCTACCAGAAAAAGTGCTGTGAGTATTTTGGCATACATATGTCCTTTTAAAAATTTCATTTCCAGTAGTGGGATTACTTGGTGAAAGCTTAGTTAATTTTCTCTTATAAATACAAACTGTTTTCCAGAATAGTCAGACTACTGTAGAACCTGACCAAAGGGAAACTAGTATGTCCTTTCAACAATGACTATTTCTGGATTTTTTATTATCTTTAGCTGTTTGATAACTATAAGGTGAAACCTCAGAATTGTTTCAATTTTCAATTCTTTTCCTAGAAATTATTTCAAACATGCTTTTCCTTTGAATGTTGAAACTTTTGTAATCTTTCTGAAACTATTTGGATCCTTTAACATGTGTTTGTTTGCAGTCAGGGGAGTCTGTGAATTTTTTACTTGATCTTTTGTTAGATTTTTATCTCCTGTGAATTTCTGGCTATTTCTACTGCTATCATTCTTCCAACATTGGAATTACTCTCTATGACAGCAAACTTGATGAATATAGGCAGTTTTCATATACAGGCAGGTTTTTCCACTCTTGCTTTTTGGTCTCGAGTTCTTTGGATTAGATTTGAAGGACTCAAGGCAGATATGTTTTTAACAGCCCTCTTTAGCCACACTCCATCTTTGACTAGGAATCCATACCTCCTATCTTTTGACATAACTCTGGCTTTCATCCTTGGATAAGCGGCTGTTTATTTCCCAAAGCTGCCTTCTCGGCTCAAACCTGACATGCCTTTGTAATGGTAGAGTAATGGTATACTAGGGGTATTTCTAAGGTCTTCAGGATCTAGTCGAAGATTACAAAATCCTAATAGAAGTACAAATAAGGTTGTGCTACAAATGTGAACATAGAATTTGAACTTGAAGTCACCGTGCTAAAAGACTGAAGTTTCTGGAAGTGTGGTCTCCAGAAAAAATGGGCCTTGTCCTTCTTTTGAACTAAATCTACTAAAGAGAATGCAGAACTCAAGAGATTTCATTAGCAAATCACAAATTTATACACTGAACTTAGGAAGCAAGCGTCAGAGAATCACAAAAACTCAGAGCTAGAAAAAAAATGCAGAGATTATCTGGTCCAACTTCCGCAATTCAGAATGGATCTCCCCCACAGAATTACCAAGTGATGACACCACCCTGTTGGTGAAGGAAATCTTTTTCCCCAAAAGTCTTAAGATTCCTGAGGGATGGGGAGGAAAGTAAGAATGTAGCCTTTTACAAGAGATTTGAAGGCAGAATCCATGGTGCCAATGTGATATTCACAGTACCTATAGTGCCCATGAATATCCCGGCTTAATTCTGAATCATGAAATGCAACAGATTCTTCACATGGAAGACAGAATCAAAACATTTATTCAGATACCAGAAAGCCAAATCCATCATAGTCACAAAAATCTATACACAATAACAATGCAGAGGACAACACTATCCCCAAGCCTTCCCCCTGCTAGGCTTCCCACAAACTAGCTCCCCTGAACAACTCACAAGCAGGTTCTCCCACTCCCACTAGCCAGATGCCTGATTGTCTGTATCCTTCCTAGCTCTGACTGCTCTCATGACTAACTTCCTCTCAGCTCTGCTCTAGCTCCACCTCTTCCTATTACATCCTTCCTGCTCCACCCCTTCCTATTCCATGTGACTTAGACACATGGGCCTATTAATGAATGGGAAGATCTTCCCATTTAAATTACCATTACAGAGCCATAACTAGATCTTGAGACAGCTATATTTCCTGGCATCCTGTTATGGGGCACTGGCCAGTCAGAAGAGGGAGAAGTACATGACAGAAAGGGTGACGTGGATGCTGGCTTGGCACTCTCCCAGATTAAGGCTTTGAGATATACAAGTAACTGCTGGTAGAGGATGCCATTAAATAATATAGCACAACCTAAAATAACTCTAAAAGACTCATGATGGAAAATGCCATCCACATCCAGACAAAGAAATATGGAATCTGAATGCAGATCGAAGCATGGTATTTGGTCTCTTTTTTGTTTTGTTTTTTCTTTCTCATGATTCTTCCCATACAGTCTTAATTCTTCTATACAACATGACTAATGTGAAAATATGTTTAATTAGAATATATATGTAGAACCTATATTGGATTGCACACTGTCTTGGGGAGGGAAGAGGAGAGGTAGGCAGAGAAAATTTAAAACTTATTTAAGTTGAAAACTAAAAATAAATTAATTTATAAAAAAAAATAAAGAAATACAGGGAAAAAAATAATATAGCAGATCTAGTGTTGCCATTTTGTATGTATTTTAGCCTCTACTTTTGCTGTATACTATAGCTACAAGAATTCCCAATTGCATGTATTTTAACACTTTTCCAGAATCAAACTGATAGCTCAAGAGACAGACACTATCAGTTAAATAAAGAAAACATTAAGTTGAAAAGAGAAAGGTTGACACAGGCACTCGCCACTCATCTTTTGAGTTTTACCTCACTCAAGCAAGAACCTGAAAAGACCTTAGCCTCAAAGGGCCTGAGTCTCCCACTGCATCCTGGGCCATCTCCAGGCTTCCTGATGAAGATCAGGCCACTAGACCCAGATGGCTCTGGAGGGGAAAGCGAGGCTGGTGACCTTATACAGTCCTCCCTCACTCAAGTGATGTCATCATTCCCTGATGCCATGCATGGTCCTCTTTGAGAGTGAAGGACAAACACAGCAACAACAACAACAACACAAGCAGTGGTTCGTCCTCAGAAAACAACTCCATGTGCCAGCACACACCAGTGTGTATCGGTCTGGCTAAGTGGGGAGGGGCATTTCAGTCTCCTTAGTTGCTCCTTCCATAACAGAGAAAATACATTTACTTAACTGAGATGTGAATCTTTAAAAAGACGGTGTCTTTTTAGTGTGCTAAATGCAGCAAAGTAAAGCAAATCATGGCAGAGTTTCTGACCACAAGCAAATGATCACTTGTTAAGTGCCTACCATATCAAGAGGACTATGCTGTCACTCTCACTGTTTGCATTTTATGACATTTTAAAAATCTAATTACATCTTCTTAATGTCTTGAGCATTGCTAATACTTTAGCATTATAGTTAATGTTTTATTAAAATGTTAAGTGACACAGAGGAGAAAAAAGTTTAGAGAAGGCAGGAAGACCAGCGTTCAAATCCAGCCTTGGCAATGTTCTGGTTTTAAAGCATGGATAATAGTCTGTAGCCTCTCAGTTCCTTAGGAAACTGTCTAAAGCTATGAATTACAGAGAAATTGCTGATTTTCAGTGAGGAAAGTTTCCACACAGGGAATGTTCTATAGGGATGAAGTCACAGGAATGGATCACCAATAACAAATCATCATTTGCAAAGTTTAAAGACGACTATCTCTAAACAGACTTCTATTCTACTCATCTTTTGTTAGATTTCTATCTCCTGTGAATTTCTGATCATTTCTATGGTTACCATTCTTCCAACATTGGGACTCCTCTCTGCTAGCTAGCTTGATGCATACAAGGAGTTTTCATATATTAATTTGATCCTGGTTATCAAAGGTGGGATATAGGATTCACTTAGAAGAAGTCATTTGTTGCTTTCACAACAAGGTTCTCAGGAGCACTCATTATGTTATGTGGTCCACTAGGCAAGCAAGAGTCTTAAGAAGGATGGGCTTTCCTTTCTGAGCAAGGATTGGTCACTTATGTTTGATGCAACAAAGATAGCCAATCCAAGGACACTATAACTGTACTATTAGAGTTAAAAGCCAATATGAACATTATTTGATATTATATTTAAATAAAGTAAACCTGGTGGCTGAGAAGAATTTTTTAAAAAGTAAACCTGTTGGCTAAGAAGAATATTTAAAAAAATTTTTTTTAATTAAAAAAAGAACCTTGAAATTCCAAATCTCTATAAAGCTATAAACTCTTGTCACAAAACTCAAATAAAATATAAAAAAAGAAACCTCCAACATGTATATGAAAGACATTTTCCCACATATTTTACACTGCTTGTTTTATTTTGATCCCAAATTACGACCAACTATCATATCATATCAAATGCATAGGACTTGGCCATGGAGAAATAAGGCTTATTTTATATACTCTCCTTTCTCACCTTTCAACCTCAAGGTTGAAACATGCTCTTTTTTTTCCCTGTCTGATAATTTATCTGATGGATGTCAGCAAAAATTTGACATTATGGGTATTTAATAGCAGAAAATTAGGAAGGCCTGAGATAAAGTGCCTTATCCCATACAATACACAATGATGTGCTAATCATATGCAGCCATCTTTGTGTCTCTGCTATGTCAACTTCCTATGATCTGAAATTCAAGGGAACATCATTTTAAAATCTGAATTGTTATTAATATTCTTAAGAGCAATGTATGTAAGTTCCAAGTGTTCATTCCTATGGAACAGCTCAGATCATAGAGTATGATTTAAATCTCAAAAGATTTCATAGAACCTCAGAATTTGTATCTGTCAATTTGAACTCTTAATACTTTATAGAATCTAATTAATTGAAAGTGAGGCTAAGGTTATTTATGAGGGTTTTATGGATGGTAGAAAATTCAAATGGTGATACTTCTGCTTCCATATAATACAAAGTATATTCTCAGGTGACATCACTACAAAATAAATCTCTACTAAATTCTCTTTACCAATTCTATTCTGATTTCTAGATCAAAGGGCTCAAAGATAGTTATCCTGAGATCTGCAGTCTGCAAATTATGTAATGGACCTGCTAAATGGAACTGTAGACATGAACTGGAGGCAATTTATTAAAAAGGCCATAAGAAAATTCCTCTAAAAAGAACTGTAATGTTTCTATCGATTTCTTAATTTTCTCTCCCTGATGGATTTTCCTCTACTACAAAGTCTCAAATTCCCCAACTAGTACAACCTTTACTCAGTAAATCAAAGGAAAAATAATAAACTGTCAAAGGAATTATAAAATCAAATTATTAAATAATTATCTCCATAACAAGTCAACAGTAATTGATTACTTTGGGGGATCTGACAGCCTTGATATTTACCAAGTGCTTTCCTCCTAACAATGGTGAGAAACTGGTAGTGCAAGAAAAACCAATACCCATTTTACAGATAAGAATATGCATTGCACATGTTAAATCACTTGCCCTGAGCAGGGCTAAAGCACCACTGTCCAAGTCTTACCAGTTCCTAAAAAAACAGTTTCAATTGTGTCTGACAGTTGTCTTATTCTAATACTTAAGGCAGTTTAGATGAATGACTCAAAAACTTTTTCAGTTGCTGATACACAGAAATTCCCTCATCTCTACCCTCCATTCACCAGAGAAAACAGTCATCTCTCTTTCCATCTGTCCCATTATACACAAACATTGCAGCTATTTATGATCATCATAATGTGTATCACAATAGAGTATAAAAAACTGGCAACTGGAATGAAGAAATTTAAGAGGTTGCTGCACAACCATCACCTCATAAGGCAGCAGTGTCCCAAATCCATTCGTTGGGAAACAAGGATTTCATTATTACAGTTCTATGGCTAAACATAATCAAAACAGAGTAAAAGCTGAACTCCCAGATTTCTGGGGAAAATGAACCCTCTCCTCACTAAAATATAAGCTATTTAGATTTTGGCTCAATATACCCCCCCAAATCTCCCATGTTCAGCATAGTATCTGGCACATAGTAAGTACTTAATAAATGCCTGTTGAACTGAACTGAATTGAATCCACTGAAAATCTTATCAATAGAGAATCCTTATAATATTTGAACTTTGCATAGCACTGGCCTTTAAATGAACCTACTCCCTTGTTTTATTCACCATGTTTAATGGCATAAAACTCATCAAGGAAGTACCAAATATACAGCATTTCTGTGAAGGATTCTGAGTTCATTTCTCATGACAGTTGGTTTTAGGAAATGGAGATGCTTAGCCTGGAACCCAGAAGAAAAAGTAAAGACATGGTAGTAGATTCATCCTCAATGGAGATCATCCACAAGAGGCTGAACAACTGAGGTCAGGGATATCATAGACGGAATTCTTTTGGAGCATGGTTTAGACTAACTGGCCACTGAAGTCCCCTTCAGCTCTAAAATTTTGTAATTCTGGTTGCATTTGTCAAGAACTCTTGTATGACTTTATGTGTGAGAGAGACACCTCATTGGAGATAGTCTTTAAAGTGAGACAAAAGATGCAGTGTGCCTTTATTCCTTTACCACTCTGTTGGAATAATTCCTATTCAGAAGACTCCTAAGTTCCTTCATCATAGATTTTATCTGGAAACACTACCCTTTCAAATTACATCTTCCAAGAAACTTGATACATATCATTTTGACACAACAAGTAATTCCCAAGAAACCACCTAAACAAGTCCTCTTACCAGGAGACCCACATGCTAGCACTAGGCACAGGTAGCATATGGCAGCTCCTTCATCCACTGTCCAGTTTGGGGTTGCAGTTCCAAGGTGGGCAGGAGCAGCTGTAGTCACAGAGGAGGAGGAAGTCTACGTGGATAAGTACCAGAGCACAGAACAGGAGGACCATGACCAGATGAGCCCCTCCAGACCAGGCTGTGAAAGCAGCAGGACATAAAAGACTGAAGCTCTGATTGGTAATTCCTCTTTCACCCCTGTGACGTGAGCGGAGTCCAATGCTAACAAAATTCCAATGTCAAGAAACAGGCTGAAAAAATGAGCCAGGGGGTAGAGGAATGGGGAAAAGGATAAGGACAAGACTATGATGACAATGAAACCCAAGACAAAAACTCACAAGAAGACAATGTCTTAAAAATACCCGTAAGCAAAGGCTCAAAATAAAATGCAAACTGATACAAATGCAACAAGAATTCCTAGAAGAGCTAAAGACAGAGATTTAAAAAATTGAAATCAAAATGATAAAAGAAAAAGAGGGAAATTAAAATAATGCAAGAAAATTGTGGAATAAAGAATTAACAGCTCGTTAAAAGAGGCACAAAAATGCTAAAGAAAATAACTCCTTAAAAATCAGAATTGGCCAAATGGAAAAAGAGATACAAAAGCTCACTCAAGTAAATAACTCCTTAAAATTTAAATCAAGTGGGAAGTAACGATTCCATGACACATCAAGAAACAATAAACCAAAGTCAAATAACTGAAAAATGTAAGAAAACATTAAATAACTCATAGGAAAAACAAATGACCCAAAAACAGATTGAGAAAAGAAAATGTAAGAATTACAGAAATCATGGATATTAAGTAATTACAGAATCACAGAAAACCACAATCACAAAAGAAGTTAGACATTATATTTCAAGAAATTATAAAGGAAAACTGTCCAGATATCTTAGAGCCAGATGGCAAAGTAGAAACCCAAAGAATCTACTGGTCCTCTCCTGAAGGAAAACAAAATGAAAATTTCCCGGTATATTATACCCCAAATTCAGAACTCCCAGGTCAAGGAGAAAACACTGAAAGCAATCAGAAAGAAAGAATTCAAATCCTGTAGACTCACAGTCAAGCTTACACAATATTTAGCAGCTATCATCACAGAAAACCAGAAGTCTTGGAATATGTATGATTTTGTATTTTATTTTGACTTTGCTCTTTAGTTTAGATATGGTTTCACAGAAGTCTACATACTGATCATTTCTTATGGCTCAGAAAGAGTCTATTGCAGTATCATGTTAAATATTTCTCAGATGTTCTGAATCATCAGATATACTATGTTTTACAGATTTTTTTTGTTGTCCCAAATAATACTGGTAATTAACATTTTTATGTGTGCGTTTGTGTATATGCATGCACATATATATGGGCTTTTTTCAATTATTAATTGATTTGTTTTCAGTTTTCTACAATCACTTCCATAAGTCTTAGATTTTCTTCCCCTCCCTCTCCCCCCCTCCCTGAGACAGCATGCAATCTTATATGGGTTCTACACATACATTCTTATTAACCACATTTTCAAATTAGTCATGTTGCATAGAAGATTTACAATTAATAGGAGAAACCATGAGAAAAATAAAAACAAAACAAAACACAAGAAAAAATATTCTGCTTCATTCTACATTCCAATTCCATAGTTCTTTTCCTGGATGTGAATGGCATTTTGCCTCAAGTCCTTCGGGAATGTTTTAGGTCCTTGAATTGCTGTGATGGGCTAAGTCTACCAGAAAAATTCCTCATACACTGTAGTTTTTACTGTGTACAATGTTCTCCTGGTTCTGCTCCTTTCACTCAGCTTCAGTTCATAATAGGTCCTTCCAGGCTTCTCTGAAGTCTTCCTATTCATCATTTGTTATAGCACAACAGTATTCCATTACATTCATATACAACTTGTTCAGCCATTCCCCAACTGATGGGCATCCCCTCAATTTCCAGGTTTTGGCCACCACAAAGAGAACTGCTACAAATGTTTTTGTACATGTGGGACCCTTTCCCATTTTTGTGATCTCTTTGGGATACGATACTAGAAGTGATATTGCTGGGTCAAAGGGTATGCATATTTTTGTAGCCCTTTGGGCATCATTCTAAATTGTTCTCCAGAATGGTTGAGTTCTTTTTCTTATCAAAAACAGTTTAGTAAAACCTCCTGTGTATATATCCCCTTATTTTATATTTTTTGGACCTATTTTTATATCCTCATACAAATATAGGAGTAAAGGAGGCTGAATCTGGTGGTTTTAATAGCACTTAAGAAAATGTATAGCTACTGAAACATTAGCAGATCAGATATTTTCCATTTATTTTCTGTCCTCCCCATTTCATTAATAAATGATATTAGAATGATCTGGTTTATTTCAATTTCATAGCAAGCTCTCTGCGGGCTCAACGACCATCCCCTAAAACTCATTCTTCTATGAAGTCATAATTTTTTAGAATCTTGTGACATCTTTTATTCTACTTTGCAAAGGAGTTTATACTTAAGATAATAACATGGCTGTCGAATTATTATGGAATGAAGATAAATATTATTGCTTTTCCCTTATTCTATATCATCCTCATATGAGCAGATATGAAATGAACATATTGGGTGGAATGTGGAGGCTCAGAGTGGATTCACATTAAAAATTTCCAATGACATAGTTTAACTGTTAGATTTTAGTAACCTTTACATTCTACCTCTTTTTTTTTTATGGATGTTAACATGTTTATTTGTAATACATGTTGCTACTGACAAAATTTATCTTATTCTCTTGGAATCTCAGCAGAAATTCCCATGTTAGAGGTTTCCCCCAGAAAACCCATCAAAGGACTTCCACCTACATACTGAATATCTAAATAGGAATTGACCTATTTTTGCCTTATTAATGCACCAGTATACACAACATAAGGGGTGGTAATGGGGTGGGGATTAATGCTAGTCTGAGCTTTAAATAAAAAGAATTACCAAGTAAGGAAATGAAGGGGGAACTTTATTCTAACTAAATGACTATATTTTATTTCTGGTATATATTAAATGATAATCTAAAATTCTATCCTTAATCAAGGAATAGCATCTGTTTTCAAAAGCACAGTTTTGTTATTTAGTTTTTAAAAATTTGTATTCATAAGCATGAGAAGAAATGAATTTTAATGTTAAAAACAGAATGCATTATAAATCAGTCATACATCTTTCTTCCTGTGCCTTAGGGCAACTGAATATATTACTTCAGGGTTAAATATCTCAATATTAAGAACATAATAAAATGATTAAATGATGAATAAAGATACTACATGACTATAACATACCAGCACTGTACAGAAAATATTATAATTCATATTTATAAAAATGGTTTTTATTTTGTAACTGAACATATTCCAATATCATTTGCTTCCAAAAATATGAACCAATTAAAATAGGTTTTTCTTCTGTGACACTACAGAATCATGGCATTTTAGATTTTTGTGGGTCCTTAAAGGCATTATATTCCAAACTATATATGACTGAAAATTCATCCTTTCTGCAACATCTACAACAGAGCTTCACTTGCATACGTCTAATGAGGTTCTACTAACATTGCAAGGCAGCCCATTACTTTAACTCTAATGGTTTGTGTTTTTTTCCCCTTAAACTGAAGGAAATTTGCCCCTGTCACCTTCATTCATTGTGTTTTTTTTCCTATTTTTCCAAACAATATGTATTTGCTCCATCTTACCTTTCCCCTCCCACTTTCCCCTTTCTCCAAACCACTAAGAAAAACAAGAAGAAAAAAGGCTGGGGGCGGGCGGGAGGAGAAACTGTTCCCAATACACATAAGCAAGCAACACAAATTCCATTTCCAAAAAAGCCCCCATCTTTTAATCTGCATACTGAGTCTATCACCATTGAGGAAGACATTGGCAGCATGTTCCACCATGAGTCCTCTGGTGGCTGGTCATTGTGCTGATGATCAGAGTTTCCAAGTCTTCAAAATTGTTTATATTTCCTATAGTTTTGTTACTGTATACATTGTTCTCCTGGGTTGTAGAAGCCCACTTCATTCTGCATCAGGTCACATAACTCCTTCCAGGCTTCTCTGAAATTTTCCCTCTCATCATTTCCTATGGCACAAAGCATCCCCTCACCTTCATACACCATTCATTACTTGTTCAGTCAATCTTCAGTCAATGGACACTTCTTTCAGTCTCCAATTTTTTGTTGCCACAAAAAGAACTGACACAAATATCTTTGCACATCTGAGTCCTTTTCCTCTATCCCTGATGTCTTTGGGGTATGTATCTAACAACAGCATCGCTCAGTCCAAGGACATCCAAAGTTTAATTGCTTTTTGGGGACATAATTCTAAAATATTTTCTAGAATAGGTCCATTCACAGCTCCACCATCAGTGTATAAAGGTACCTGTTTGCCCACAGTCCCTCCAGTGTTTGTCATTCTCCTTTTTTTTGGTCAACCTTGCCAACGTGAGGAGTGTGGAGTGGAACACCAGAATTGCTTTAACATGAATTTCTCTATTAATGATTTAGAACATATTTTTTAATGTGGCTACTGATAGTTTGAAATTCTTGTGCTGAAAACTGCCTATTAATATCCTTTGACCACTTATCAATCAGGGAACGTGCCTCAATCTTATAAATCTGAATCAGGTCCTTACTTTCATTCGTGGTTTATGACTCTGATTTTTGGGGACAAACACAAGTCTAACCCTGTTTTCCACATGGCATCCCTTGCAAATATTTAAAGATTACCATTCCTCATGTCCAAGTCATCTTCAGGCTAAACAGCCCCAGTGCTAATCCTCCTACAGCATGACTCGGAGGTCCTTCACTATCTTAACCACCTGTCAATTTATCAATATGCTCTTAAATCCCATAAATAACACAGTACTCTAGATAGCCTCTGACCAGAGCAAAGTACAAAAGGACCTCTTCTATCTGAACACTTTCTCTTAATAGGGTATTATTCATAGTAGCCTTTTTTTAGGTTCTAAATTGAACTTATATTAAACTTGAAGTCATCTATACCTTTAACCCAACTGGAGATAAAAATGTTGAAAAGCATAGATCTCTAATGGTTTTCCCAGATACCTCTATCCTAGTTAACAATGGCCACAAATGATGATTCTTGGGCATGTCAATTAACGAGTTCTAAGTTCTAAATCCACCCCCCCCCCAACTAACCTATCATTTAGCATACACATCACTATCATTTTCACAAGAATAACAAATGAGACTGTTAAATGATTTGTTAAAATCTGGACATGTTATGTTTATGCCATTTTCCTGTTTTACTAATCTAGTAACTCTTTCAAAAAGAAAAATAAATGTACTCTAGCATGAATTAGTCTGGCAAGCCATCTCTTTGTGATTCTATTTCCTTGTCTGTATCTTCAAGAACAGGAAAATCCATATCACTTGTGATCTCAGATTAAGAATTCCTGGCTAGGAAAAGGCTCATCAGAAATGTGGACATTAGGGCATTACTAAGTTTATCTGAAAAGCAGTGCATGTGGCCAGATAGAGATTTTTATGCCTTTCTAACTCCAACCCACACTGATCTTCCCATCTGTGAAGTTCTATTGGCATTCTAGTCAGTACCGCAAAATTGAATACATTAATTTTCTTCTAGATACTATAGACCTGTCTCCCTACTTAGATTATAAATTCTTTAAGATCAAGAACCATGTCTTATATTTCTTTTATATTACCATGTTCCTACCTTTCCCTCTCTTAGAATATCTAGCACAGACATGAGCACACATGGTATGTTTTTAATAAAATTTTGGTGATTGATTATGCTGCATTCATCATAGGGCTAATGGCCAAAGTCTAGGATAGGAAGATGCTATATTTGGTCATTTCTAAAACTTGGAGCCTGTAACCAAAAGAGTAGAACAGGAATTAGCTTTCACTGACATTACTGTTTTTCTTCTCAAAGAGTTTAGTCTATGTTCTAGACCTTAATATATGGCAGGGATTTGGGTCAATTTATTTCCTACTTTAAAAAGCACCAATACCTGGGAAAAGAGGGTCTTACAAGCTGATTTTTAAAATCCTCTTAAATGGCACAGGTATGAGGTCCAATTTGCCTTATGAATCAAAAAGAATTAAAACATGTCCAAAGGGTTATATAAAAGAAATCTCATCAAAGTAGGTATCTTAATACTATTGCTTTCCAAATTTAGTACCTTTTAACAGGATAGTGGGGAGAAAATTCTTCCCTAGAAAAGGAACAAAATGTTTATTATATCAGCAATTTAACTGGTTTCCCTTCTCAAGTTAAATAATGCCTGATAGTCATTTGGTCCGGATGGTATTTAAGAATATTCAAATAGGAAAAATTATAATGTCACTTTTTATCATGATGCTAAAAAGGTAAAAGCGTGTTATCAACAGTTAAAATGACCCAGGTTATTTGTTTCTAATTTATCTCTCTCTTCTTTAAAATTTAGATAAAATTACAGAAATACATCCACTTTAATGTCACAGAGCAGAAATGACCCCCTATGGCTATGAAATTTACAGCAGCTGTGTACCTCACAGGGGAAAACTGTGAATATTTACCAGGAAATAGGAATTTTGAGGAAGAAGAAATGTTTGATATATTTTCTCAATACTACCCTACACTCTCTCTCTCTCTCTTTCTCTCTCTCTCTGTCTTTCAGCAGATAATTTAACAATAAAAAGTGGTGGGAGAGTATTAGGGAATTACTAGGATAAATTGCTTTCCATCTCCATCCCTACACTAAAGGTAAATTTGGAAACTAGCTGTTGAAAATGGAAGTGTATTTCCCCAACAAGTAAGATTCCTGACGTTTTTGGCAGAGTAGCTAAGCGTTGCTATCACTTATCTGAGAATTACAATTCCACTTAAAGGAAATAAGGTTATTCATGCCTCTTTGACTACTTCTAGCAAAGCTTAGACACAATTTAAAACAGCTTGTCAAGAGAAAAGTAAAGCAGACAGATGAAAAAAGTCCCATATTCCCTTGAATAATGAGGGAAATGGCAAGAGGAGGTAAAATCCATGAGTGATGCGAATATACAAAGATTTATGGCATACCTTTTAACTTTGTGTGGTAAAAGTTGGTTCATATCTCTCTCCAAAGCAGAGTTGTTGAAACAGGAAATACTCAAATTGGGGTATAACCAGAAAGCACTTACCAGTATTCCATGCTGTTAAAATGGAGATTAAATTGGATGTTCTGCAATAAAACACTTACTTCACCACCCCAAGGATCTGTAACAAGCCCATATGGACCCTCCCCTAAAGCCTCCCTAAAGCAGATCACAGCTCCTCTAGAAGAGAGTAAAGTGGTTTCTCAAGGTAGATGGGGGATGGGGGAGCAAAAAAATGCATCATCCTGCCTGATGAAGAACCTAGGGGAAGAAACCTGAAATTATCGAGTTTGTCCTCACACCCAGCTAGGCAGTGAATGCAGTGGATAGAGTGCTGGGCCTGGAGTCAGGAAGACCTGAGTTCAAATCCACACTCAAACACTTACTCGCTGTGTGACCCTGGGCAAGTCCCTTAACCCTGTGTGCCTCAGTTTTCTCATCTTTAAAATGAGCTAAAGAAGGAAAAGGCAAAACCACTCCTGTATCTTTTCAAGAAAACCCCAAAGGGGTCACATGGAGCCAGACATGACTAAACACCACACATGACACAAAGGGACTCACTGGGCCTGTGGTGGAGGCTCTTCCAGCCCAGGAGGACCTGCCTTGCCTTCCAAAATCAGGGAATGTTTCCACTCCAGGATGAATCGAAGAATAGGATGAAGCAATGAACATTTTCTGATGGAAATTTAAAAGAAATCCTTACGTCACATACATAAATAACACTTTTCTGAACTGCGGCATTTGGACCATCAACAATTTTACAATCCTCACCATTCCAATTTTTTCTTCATTGTGTGTACACTTTAATTTTAGGAGACCCAGGTCAATGCAATGGGGTATATGACAGATAAGGCAAAAGTAAGAAACAAGCGACTCAAGAAAATTAGAAGCAAATGCACGGCCCACACTTCGAGTCCATACGTGGTCCTTGCACACATGCCATTACATACTGCTACTTTATGCGGGTGGGGAAAGGGGGTTATAGAAGTCTCTTAGTTCTATTAATCCATTTTTACTTATGCAGAAGTTTAATTCAACTCTTTCTCTTTTATTATTTTTTTGAAATTAAATATTTTATTTTTCCTCAGTTACATGTAAAAACAACTTCAGCATCCTCTCCTTTCAAACTCTGGATTCCAAATTCTCTCCCTCTTTCTCTTCTATCCCTCACTGAGAAGGTGAGCAGTTTGATATTTTCCCCTTTATTATTTTATTATTAAAATTTATCATTAAATTTTTATTATTAAAAACCAACGTAATTCCATATTGTTCTAATTTATATTTTGTTTCCTCCCATCCCCAAAGGACAGTGACTATGTGGGTTTCTGACAAGATATGATTTGATAAGTTCTTGCCTACAATGTAAAGCATTTAGGCTTACCTATTAATTACTTAGGTTTTGTTAACATGGTTGGTTTATGATTGTCTGTGAAAGTCCAAAATGCTACCTTTTAGAGGAAAAATTATAAGTACTGTTTAAGAAACAAACAAAACTGAAGAAGCTTATGTGATATTTTCTCAAAGGATTTCATATCACTTACTTCTTTGATAAAATAATTACAAGAACCTCTATTTAAATCTCAATCCCTGGACTGGAGGAGAAATTAAAAGAAGGACCAATTTAAGTCTCTGGCAGGTCCAAGCTGGAAGGGCTTTGAATACGGATCTTGTGACAAACTGGACCTCTCGTTACATGACAGGCCTACATGAGCAAAGACGGAATGGCCACCAGAGATTTAGTTGCCACTTTTTGGTAATAGTGATGTACAATGATTGTTGATTAAAAGTGGGAAGAAGCTGAGCTCTCTGACAGTGAACCGAAACGGAAACAAAAATACTGAATTAATTGTAAGGTGAAAAGATATCATCTAACCCAGGAGAAAATTGATTGGTAAAGTTTTACTGACTGACAAGACCAATGTAAAGGAAATTATACTAGCTTGGAAGACAGAAGACTTTTCACTAATAAGGTGGGTGTCTTAATAGAAGGCACTTAAACTCTTGGGCCTGAGTTTTCTCACTTGCAAAATAAAGGGAGGGGGGCGGGGTGCGGAGAGAGAAAGTTGTAGACTGTTTTAGAGTGTCTCATGTCTCTTCCAGTTCTAATGACGTCCAGGTTCTGTGAGGTTTAAGCCCTAAGAGTGGTAAGAACAAAAGATAAGGTGGATCACAAGAAATGGGAAATAGCAGTCCAAAAGATAGGAGATAGGATGCATTTCATTGTTTCCATAAATAACTCTGAAGATGACTAGGAAAAAAAACGATGAAGCCAGAGAATTCGGAACACTGCAAGGAGGGAGGCATTCTAATTGCTTTTTTTAATAAACTTTAAAAAAAAAAATCACAAAATGTTCTTGAAAATGGAACAGTTAGCATGCTAGGTTAATAAGAGGAATTCCAGAAAGATTGAATTGCTTAAATTTATTTGTGAAAAATAGCAACTCCAACCGCAACTTCAAATTCCTAGGTCAAAGTATAGAAAGTCTCATATTGGAGCCCAGCATCTGTATCGGTGTGACTCCTGATACATAAAATGATTCACTGACTCAACAACCATTCATTCCATGTCCACTTTATTCATATAATTGGACCCTAGAAGGAAATTTGGAGGTCAACATTTCGTACAATTTATAAACCAGTCTAGTTCTAGACTATACCTAACATCTGGTATTCCAGCCTGACATTTCCCATCATGAAAACTAAACCCTCTTTCATAAAGCAGTCCATCCCATTGCTCAGCAGCTCCATCTTTAATCAAATCTTTCCTTCTATTGAGTTTCCATGTCATTTCTACCTATATGTTCTACTTTAGAGAAAAAGGTTACCATTTTTTATGCATAATAGCCAGCCCTTCAAATATGTGGAGACAAGATTAATTTCCTCAAGTCTCTTTTATTCTGTGCCAATGCTTTTAAAATAACTTTTAATTTTGATTTAATCTACTCCCATCAACATTTTTCCAAAGGAAAATGTTATCATCTCATTTTTATCAAGAACATAATTTTCCACAATTTCAACATGTGCTACTAAAATGGCATTGATTTAAGTTATTTATAGGAAAGTTGGTCTGAATGTCAGAAAAAAAATAACGATGAGCGGTGATATTACTCTGAGACATTTATAGTAGAAATGCAGTCTTGTGAATTTATGTAAATTTTCTTGTGCTTGTGTCTCTCCAGTAAATAGTATGGAGTTCTAGTACATTTCTGGAATCTTAAACCATTAATGTTCTTTCTTTTTTTAAGAGACAAGTTCATTTACCAAACTGCTTTTCATATACTAAACATGTGTGTTTTTCTGTATTTCTTTGATTTTGTGACCAGAACCAGTTATTGTATTTCCGTACCTATGATGGCAGTAAGAGGAAAAATAGAGCACAGCGAACATTATTTAAGTGATACCAATATTGCAGGTAATTGCATTCTTTACTGTGGGGAAGAGAAGGAGAGTATTTAATAGGAGAGAGAACAAAGTTGTCACTATTATGCAGGATAACAGAATTCAAACCAGAAGATTTCATAAGAATTTAAAGACTTAAACTACATAAAAGAAAGAGCACTATACTTACGGATACAATTTTGAAAGCTGCTGAGCTATGGCATAAGCTGTTGGATCTCTGTCTAGAACATATAAGGTAATATCCACTTCTTTCTGTAGTATGGCTCTTGAGTGGCCTCCTGAACCAAATGTCATATCAAGAATATTCTAGTGAACATACAAAAAAAAAACACAAATTATTTAAATGTGAATTTTAGTCTTCATTGTTTTCTCTTCCAAGTAGCTTGTCAATTTCTAAATATGTGTGATTTTTCCCCAATAAAAGTAATACATACTGATGAAGTTATATAATCAGGATCCAATTTGCTTTATGTGAATTCTGGCTCAGTTTTAGACAACTGTCTAATGTAGATTGAGCTCAAATTATTTAAGAGAAAATTAATCTTTCCTCCTGTCTCTATAGGATGCCAATATTTAAATCCAGAAAAGATTTGAAGAAATCATCAAGTCCAATGCATTCAGTTTTACAGATGAGGAAATTGAGACTTAAGTGACTGGTTGAGGCAGTCAGTAGAAAAGCTGGGGATCAGAACCCACACTCCCACTGTTTGTGAACAGCTTTCTGTGTGGGCCATTTTATCCCAATGTTCAAAAATGTTGCATACAAATGAGATAAATATTCAAGAACATGAAAATAACTCCATATTCCAGACTCATCCAATTTCTCCCTCACTTTTTTAAATAAAGGAAAACACAAAAACAATCAAGAAAATCTTATTGAGGTAGTATAAACTTAAAATGATAAGATGATTAAGATATTGAGCCTTGTCTATTTTTTATTGCTTAAACTACAAAGTCAACAATTCAACAAGCATTATGCACTTACTATGTACAAGGCAGTGTGTTAAAAAAAGGATCAGAGTTCTAGAGTTGAAAGAGCCCTTAGAAGTTATCGTTATCCATTCCAAAAGCCCTGTTTTACAAATAAGGAAACAAAGGCCCAGAGAGTGATGTGGCCAAGGTCATCAAGGCAGTAAAGGAAAAAGCAGGGATCTGAACTCAGATCCCTTAACCTCAAATCCTTCAGTGTACCCCAAGGTCAACACCATAGTACCTCCCATGGGAGACCACAGTTGGATAGTGAATTCAATTATATTTGCTTCCTGGGTAACCTAGGGCAAGTCACTATCTAGCGTGTGGAAGGGTACACTAGATGACCTCTGAGGTTCTTTACAGCTCAAATCCCACGTGTAAATAAATGATTTGTTGGACAAAAAACTCCCTAGACCTCTTCTAGGTAATCGCTAACAGTGAGGGTATGATTCAAAAGTCATTTGGGGTCTATATATATGCTACAAGATAAAATGCTTCATAGTAGAATATCGGAAATATTCTTGGTGTTTCTTCTACCTTAAAAAGGGAGAACTTCACTTTTCCCCATGAAAAAATAAAAAATAATTCTTATTGCACAAGTAGTACAGGGGACTATGGGAGGTTCATTCTTATTTCTGAACCTATTAAAAGGTAAGAAAACTGCTGTAGAGGTGCCTGGCCATTCCACGATCCTTTAAATCTATAGCAGCATTAACACCTAAGAATTTCCTTTCTTGAACTGAAATACTAAAATCTTTGTTAAATTCCTTTCCCCTCTCCATTTTTAAGACTGCAAAGAGTTTAGTTAAACTAAGGAAACATTAACCCTGGATGATGTTAGAAAACTATTTTCTTTTGAATACTAACTATAAACTTAACCATTGGACTTAAACATGGCACATATTTTTAAAAAATACATTTCTCTGAGATTACTTGTTACATCTTCCAAGTTAGAGCAATCCTAATCTTCTTCATTTAATCCTAAATTCTTCATTAAGATTTTTACAGGGAAATAGGAGATTATAATTTACATGATTATTTTTATTATATCATGATTATGCCCTTGGAGATGTGTTGATAACCAAGTAAGTTTCCAAAGGGGAAAAAAGATCTAGCACTGCAAGTCAACGGTAGTACATCAATCCCAAAGAGGAGAGAAGAAGCATTTATCAGAGGCAAAGTGGAGACCACCACCCAAGGTCTGGGATTATCCAGAGAACAAATTCATCTCCATTTTCAATTCTTGTTTAGTTTGTTTTTCACATTTAACAATGCCATCCAGGTTATAAAAGGAAAACTAAGATGTGAGTGGAAATAGAAGGCGGGAAAACTTTCATCTAGTTATCTAAAATACTGTATTTCCAAATGGTGACCAAAAAGGAATAAATTATTTGACAATTAATTTCAACAAACATTATTACATACCAACCTAGGTGGAGGAACTGTATGAGGTGGCAGACAAAGATAAACATAAAACTATAAGAATGGTCCTCTTCAAAACAATCATAACAAAAAGATATGCAGTAATGTAAGTAATGGGTACAGTCTTCAAATGATGTTGGAAACTGTAGACAATGGCCTTTGAAGTCAGGTAATATGTAAGTGCATAAGAAAACCATTCTCATTACTAGTTATTTGTACCAATCAAGGATCCAAATGACTTTTGCATCAGTATAAAACAGACCCTCAAATAACCTGTAGTCACTGGTTATTCAAAGGAAGGTAATAGAAGTTTTGAAGGCAATTTACAAAGATTAACTCCAATCCTCATCAGATCTTGCTCTAACAGACAGAAGCATCAGTGCAAAATATCTCAAGTCGAATAGGTAGGCAATATGGTGCAGTAGAAAGAACCCAGAGTGCCTGGATTTAAATTCCAGTTCTATTACCTACCACACCTGTGTGATGTCAAGCAACTTACATTACTTTTCTCACTCTCATACGTCATATTAGAAGTTTGAACTAGATGACCTCTAAGGTCTTTTTCAGTTCTAAATCTCTGATGAGAATTCAATTCTTATGCTCTTTTGGGTACAACATTCATTTTGGATATACAAAGGTGTGAATTCAAAGTCTGTGTCATTAACTTATAATCACAACTGAATGATGTGTGTGTGTGTATGAAATTCTGTAAAAAGGATGCTCAGCTACCGAGTGCAACCTACATAAATTCAGTAATTTGACTAAATATTACATGTTAACTTATTCCTAATGATAAATATGCCCTTCTTGATGAACAAACCTTTTTGGAATATTACCCATGAGTTGAAATTAATTATAATATGTTACAATTTCAACAGCAGAGTATTTTATTCACTGTTCAAGTTTTCTCCACATTTCAAATGAAAAACTAGATATTTCTGCCACTAAGGTCCCCTTAGCTTTATATTTAAGATCATATGATACCTCTTTTCTCCTATTCCTTAAATTTTTGTGATTTTTTACACAGATATACATATATATTTATATAAATGATACTTTGTTCTTATGGTTTTATAACTACAATAAAATAATTATACCTATTCTTCTGAGGTTTTGACAGAAGTTATGCCTGCTTATCGTAAAATTGTAATATTATTTAAGAATACAAGTCTCCTCAGAGATCTCTTACAACCTCCTCATTTTTATGATTAGAGTCCCAGAAAGATGAAATGATTATTGATGATTGATTGAAATGATCATTGATGGGTAATGAAATGAATCACTGACAGAACCAAGACTTAAAATTATAAGTTCCAACTCCAAGGCTCATACCATTGTATCTACACTGCCTTGCTTCTCATGTAATACACTGTCATACTGTAGATGCACAGCATTATGACTACAAGAAATATTACTGAAATCTGGTTTTATTTATGCAGATGAAGGAAAGGAGGATCAAAGGGGAAAAGTGAATTGTGTAAGGCAACACCCTAAATTCATAGCAAATTTGAGCCTCCAATTCATGTACTCTGACTTCCAGTTTGGTCTCTTGCTATAACACTGGACGATATTCCCCTAAGGGAATCTTACACAGAGACAAAAGGGAAAACTGGGGGAGAATCAGGATCACCAACCTTCAGTTCTTCCCATAATGTTCAGCTACAGAATATGTTCAGTTGATTCTTAAAACTGTTACAGTTACTAGTAGGGAACCTCCACTTTACCTTCTCAGGACTAGATATATGTAATCATAAAATAAATAAGAAAGAAGTTAAGGAAGTGACTAGAGTTTTTGAAAAGTTAGATATGATAGATCACTGAAGAAAACTGAATGGGAATAGAAAGGAATACACATTTTTATCAGCTGTACATGGCATCTTCACAAAAATTTATCATGTATTAGGGCACTAAAAACTCAAAACAAATGCAAAAAGCAGAAATATTAAATTTATCCTTTCAGATCATAATGCAGTAAAAAGTTCTATTGCATAAAGGTCCTTGGAAACACAGATTAAAAATTAATTGGAAACTAAATAATTTAATTCTAAAGAATGAGTAGGTCAAAGAATAAATCATAGAAACAGTCAATATTTCATTAAAGATAATGCAAAAATGGCATAACAAAACAAAATTTGTGGGATACAGCTAAAGCACTACTTAGGGAAATTTTTTATCTTTAAATGTTTATATCAATAAAAAAGAGAAAGAAGAGATCAATGAACTGGACTTGTAATTTAAAAAAAACAGGAAAAGTACAAATTAACAATCCCCAATTAAACATCAAATTGGAACTCCTAAAAATGAAAGAAGAGATTAATAAAACTGAAAGTAACCAAAAATTGAACTGATAAAACTAGGAGTTGGTTTTATGAAAGAAAAAACAATTAATAAAATATATAAACTATTGGTTAATTTGGATTAAAAAAAAGATGAAAATCAAATTACCAGTATCAAAACTAAAAAGAGTGAATAAACTACAAGTGAAGATGAAATTTAAGCAGTTTTTAAGAGCCATTTTGCCCAACTCCATGCCAATAAATCTAACAGTTTAAGTGAAAGGGGTGAATAATTACAAAAATACAAATTGCCCAGGTTACAGAAGAAGACATAGAATACTTAAGTAATCCTGTCTTAGAAAAACAAATGCAAAAAGTCATAGTGAAATTGTTTAAAAAAAAAAAAAAAAAAACAAACCAAACAAACAAACCCAGGACCAGAAGAATTCTAGCAAAATGAATTCTACAAGTGACTTCTACCAAACACAAAGAAAATTAATTCTAATAACATTAGAAAAATAGGTAGAGTCCTATGAAATTCCTTATATGACACAAATGTGGTTTTGATACTTAAACCAAGAAGAACAAAACCAGAGAAAGAAAATTACAGACCAATTTCCCTAATGAATATTAATGTAAAATTTTAAATAAAATAACTAGCAAGGAGATTACAGCAATATATCACAGGGGTGCAGGAATTTATACCAGGAATGAAAGACTAGTTTATTATTGGGAAAGCTATTAGTATAACTGATCATATTAATAACAAAAAAACCCAAAATAATATGATTATATCAACAACTGGGAAAATAATAATTGCTCATGGGAAGACTGAGCCAATATAATAAAAATGACAATTTTACCTAAGTTAATCTACCTGTTCAGTGCATACCAAGCAAACTACCAGAGAATTATTTTACAGAGCAAGAAAAAGTAGTAACAAAATTCATTTAGAAGAACAAAAGGTTGAGATTATCAAGGGAATCAATAAAAAAAATATATTACGAAAAGTGGCCAGATTTCAAATTGTATTACAAAGTAGTAATCATCAAAACAATTGAAACTGGTTAAGAAACAGAGTGGTAGATGAATGGAATAGGTAGGTACAACCTACATAGTAGTAAATGACCACAGTGATCTAGTGTTTGATAAATTCAAAGATCTAAACTTTTGGGGTAAGAACTTAACGTTTGACAAAAATTGCTGGGAAAACTCAAGAGCAGTTTAGAAGAAAGTAGACACAGACCAATACCTCATACCACATACCAAGACAAAGTCAAAATGGTATAAGATTTAGAAATAAAGGGTAATATAACAACTTAGGAGATGATGGACAATTTTACCTATCAGATCAAAGAATCAGGGAAGAATTTATGACCAGACATGAGAGAAAGGATGACAGGGAGTTATATGCATAATTTGTTTAATGGATATATTAAATTAAATTTAACAGATATATTAAATTGAAAAGGTTTTCACAAAAAAAATTAATGTACCTAACATTTGAAGGAAAGCAAGAAATTGGGGAAAGAAAACATTTTACACTAAGTTTCTCTGTTAAAGGCCTCATTTCTCAAATATATTAATATCTGAGTCAGATTTATACTATGAGTCATTCCCTAGTTGATAAACGGTCAATGCATATGAATAAGCTATTTTCAAAAGAAGAAATCAAAACTATCAAAAGTAATATGAAAAAATGTTCTAAATCACTACTGATTAAAGAAGTGTAAATTAAAATAACTCTGAGGTACCACCACATATCTAACAAACTAGCTAACATGGTAGAAATGGAAAATCACAAATGCCCAAGGGATGTGGAAAAATTGGCCCTGCAGATGGAGCTGAGCACTGGTCCAACCATTCTGGAGAACAATTTGGAACTATGCCCTTTGACCCATCAATACCACCACTAGATATGTACCAAAAAAAAAAAATCAAAGAGAAAGGAAAAGGACTTACATGTACAAAAATATTTATAGCAGCTCCTTTTGTGTTGGCAAGTAAGTGGAAATTGAGGAAATGCTCATCAGTTGGGGAACAGATGAGCAAGTTATGATATTATGATTGTGATGGAATACTATTGTGCCATAAGAAACAAGCAGAATGGTTTTAGAACATCCAAGAAGACTTACAAGATCTGATACAGAGCAAAGTGAGCAGAACCAGAAGAAAACTGTATATATTAACAGTAATATTGCAAAGACGATCAACTGTGAAAGATTCAGCTACTCCAATCAAGACGTTGATCTAAAAGAATTCCAAAGTACTCATGATGAAAAATGCTATCCACCTCCATTTTGTCAATTTGTTTTTTTGCTTTTTTGGCAACATGGCTAATATGGAAATATGTTTTGAATAATTTCACATGTATAATTGATACAGATAATGTGCTTTCTCAATGGACTGAGGAAAGAATATGAGGAAGGAGAGAATTTGGAACTCAGTTTTTTTTCCTAATAATATATTCTAAAAATAATTCTAAATTTGGAACAATTTTTTCTAATAATATATTCTAAAAATAATAAATTTATTTTTAAAGAACTATTACAGTTTTTATAATATCACTACCTAGCTCTGCATTTTAATGTGTATAGACTAAATTGATTAATTAAACTGTAGAGAAACTTATATAATGTACTCTACCCTAATACAGTAGCATAGAAACTAGAATATCATGTTTCATTTGAGAGTCACAATATATCACTGACATACTGGAAGGTGGACAGAGGATGGTGACTATGAAGCTGAGGGGACTAGCAAGGTCAGAATATAAAAGTAAGTTGAAGAAATGACTGATGTCTAGCCTATAAAAGAGAATGTAGAGTAGAGATATGATCACTTATCTCCAAATATTTTAAGAACTACCACAAGGAAGACAGAATAGAATTGTTCTGATTGGGCAAAATTGGATGAAGGGGTCAAAGTTTCAGAAAGGCACAGTTTGTTTCAGTGTACAGAAAAACTCAGAAATAATGGGGAAAAAAGTACATTAAATTAATGGGTTACTCTTTCCTGGAATTCCTTCCAAAAATGCTGGATGATGACCACTTAGAAGAAGCATTGGGGGCATTCCTATTCAAGCGCAGTTTTAACTAGATTGACCTTTGAGGGCACTTCCAGCTTTGAGAGCCTGTGCTATTATTGAATTCTAAATCTTCATACTGAAGATATAATTGATAAGTACTTATGAATTTGAATCAAATATAGTGCAACCAACATTATTTACCTACAATAAGACAGGTATTTATTTCCACAATGATACATATTATCTAACATCTTAAGTTACAAAACATTTTTTACATAGTAAATGACAAAATACTTCTTCTTTTCAGTCCAGTAGTTAAAACACAATTGCTGGTGACATGCTAGAAAATATTGTTAAAATTGGACATGGAACCATTTTTAGACATGAGCAACACCAGTACAGATTTTCCCTTTTTATTTCCCTAATGTTGATTAGTCATTTCCAATCTGTGCAAGATTTTTAATTAGTAAGTCCTCCTCCCATTTTGGAAACAATATGGCCTTATTTCGCTTTAAGTTTTCCTCCTATGAACATATTTTACTTTTTTTTGCTAATTACTAATTCCTAGTGTTATAAAATAAAGTGTTTAACCTTTTTTTCCCTTTTGATTTACATATTTGCAACCTTGGACTTATTTCTGGCAAAATTCAATAAGTATAACCTTAAATGAAAGGCTGCATATCTGAAAGATCTTTAAGTAAAGCCAATAAGAACATCATTTATTAAAAGATTTCAATATTTATTTAATAAACTTATCTCACAACTTCAGCTTTTCTAAAATTTAAGTACATGATTAATTTTTTTAACTTTAAAAAAAATTTGTCGGCAAAAATCTACTATCTCACCCTCTCAGCCAACTCCATCCACACAAAAGTACAAAAGAAAAACAAAATCCCCATTACCAACATGCAAAACATGTCAAAAACATGTCAAGCAAAACAAATTTTTACATTGTTTATGTCCGAAAACATCCTCACATCTCTACAATGAAGCGATGGCGCGTTAATCTTCTGGAATTATAATAAAATCATTACGCTCATCAAAGTTCTGAATCTTTCATAATTGTCTTTACCAAATTACTGTCGTTCTTCTTAGTTATTCGCCTGGTTCTGTTTACTTCAATCTGTCCCACTTCATGCAAGTCTTCTTGGGATTTTCTGAAGCCAACTCCTTCATCATTTCTTATAGCACAAGAGTATTCCATCACATTTCTCTACCACGACTTGTTCAGCCATTCCTAAACTGAATCTTTAGATTTCCATTTTTTCACCTCAAAAAGAGCTATAAATATTCTTGTACATCCTTAAAGTATGTTGTACTTAAGATTAATCCTTCCCTTAGTATACCCTCCTTCTATTTCTCTTGCCCCTTCTCTCTTTTCTCTATTTCCCTGATAAGTAAAATAAAAATTGATTTATTTACCTGTGTATCCATGTTCATTTTCTTCTCTTTTTTGATCAGCACAGATGAGAGTGATGTTGAAATGTCAGCTATTCATCCAATCTCCTCCTGCTTGTTTGTATAGATGTCTATTTGCCTACCTTGTTTATATGAGATAATTTCCTCTAATCTTCATTTCCTTTCTTCACTCTCCCAAAACTCTAACCTTTCCATGAGTTGTAGTATTTTTATCTTCTTATTTGATTCTTTTAAGATGACCAAAACATAACAGAAACACTCCCTCACTTGTAGACTAAGATTGCACTCCAATGGCCCCTAATGATGATACAGTTCAGAAGGGACACATAAACTATCTTCTCATATTGTAAGCAGTTTGTCCTCAGATAAAGGACTAACCTTTATCATTTTTCATTTGTGTTTGCTTTTTTTCTGTTTCTATTAAGTTCTGAGTTTGAATTTCAAACTCAGATTCCAAATAGGTCTGATCTTTTTATCAGGAATATCTATAAGTGTTCTATTTCATTAAAAGTCAGTTATATCATTATACTGTTTGGCTGGGACAGTTATTCTTGAATATCAGGATATATTCTGTGCTGTGAGGCTGCTAAATTATGTGTAATTCTGACTGTGAATATGAATTCCTTCTTTCTGGATATTGATAGCATTTTTAACTTGGAAACTCTGGATTTTAATTGTTAGGTTTTAAGATATTTTCATGGGAGGTCACAAACAATCAAATGATGAAAGATTTCATGTGGAAAGGTAAGTGATGGTAGGGGTCTTGAGCATTCAAGGAAGTTATACCTATATTCTATGAGAGAGAGAGAAGTAGACACTTCATTGCATAGAGGTAGAGACAGAATGTCACATGTCAGGAAGGTCAAATAACCTAGATTCACTAGATTGTAGTGTGATGAAACAATGGTATTCTTGAAAGAAATAGGGAAGTTTGGAAGAGGGGTTAGATTATGAAGTATATGTCCATCACGTTGTGAAATATTTAAGTATTCTCTACTTGGAAATGAATAATAAACAATTAATGAGTAAAACCCTGATGTTTACATCCAATTCAATAAAAATGTAGAAAGCCCCACTATGTGCTTGTTACAGCCTGGTTATTCAGTACCTTAACATCAGAGATTTCACCCACATAGATAATATTGCCAACAATGCAAAATGCCACACCTCTATGTATTAGAAGACCCTGGCCAATCCTCTGGAAGTGAGCAACTCCAAATACAGATAGACTGATCTTTAGAGACAAGACATATTATCCGTGGCAGGGCATATATCTTAAAATCATCATTTTTATTATATTGGCTTGGTCTACTCATGAGAAATTAAAGTTTTTCCACTTACACAGATTTGCCTTTATTTGTGTGAAGTGTTTTATTGATGTCTTCGTATACTTAATAATTATGACAACAATGGTGATGAGAAGGAAGAGGACAGTTAGCACTTACGTAACGTCTATTTTATGTTAGGAATTGTGCCAACCACTTCAAAATATTATCTCATTTGGCCCTCACAACAACTCTGGGAAACAGGCACTGCTGTTATCCCCATTTTGTAGTTCATTAAACTGAGGAAAAAGGAAGTCAAAGGACTTGCCCGGGGTCACACAGTAGTAAGTGCCTGATGATGGACCTAAACTCTTGTCTCCCTGACGTCAGGATCATCTCTCTATCACCTCCACCTATGATTACTGGAAGTTCTGCCTTACAACTATTTGGGGGCGTGTAATTATTTCAAACAGGATTTCTCTGTCTCTTCTGACGGACTCTGATGCTAAAATACGAAATAATGATTTATGTGGCATTATTTTAGACCCTCAACTTTGCTGAAGCTGTAAATCAAATCAATTAGCTTTAGAATGACCAATTTTCAAAATAAGCCACCATATCTGCAAAAGGCAACTGCCTTGTTTCTGTTTTACTTGTGCTCATTTTCTATAGCTTGTGTTATAAAATAAAGTGTTCCATCTTATTTGTGCTTTTAATTTACATATTTGCAACCTCGGACGCATTTCTGGCAAAATTCACTAAGGATATCCTTAAATGAAACTGAATAATAATGGTGATGATGGACATCTGTGTTTTACCCCTGGGAGAGGTCTCCAATCACAGATGCTGGCTGTGCTTTTAGACAGATATTACTTAACATATTAAGGAAAGCTCTGTTTATTCCTATGCATTCTAGTGTTGTTGTTTTTTAAGGAAAAGGTCTATCTTGTGAAAATCTTTTTCTGCAAATATTGATGTAATTATGATGTTTACTTGTTATTAATATGGTTAATTATGTTTAAAGTATTCTAATATTAAAACTGCCAATGAATTCCTAGTATAAATCCAACCTGGTCAAAGAATATAATCTTTTTGATAAACTTCTGTCTTCTTGATAACACACTATTTTTAAAATTTTCAATCAAATTCATTATAAATACTGTCCTTTTTTCTGTTTTGACTTTCATTGGTATAGACATCAATATCGTATTTATATTGCAGAAAGAATGTAGCAGGACTCCATTTCCTGTTATTTTTTTAAAATAGGTCATGTAACTTTGAAATTTTTTTTAAATATTTGAAAGAATTCACTTAGAAATCTATCTAGTCCTGGGCCATCCTCTACCCATCCCTCATATACTTTGGGAGCACATTTATGACCTATTCAATTTCTTTTTTCACAAGTTGCTTAAGGATTCTATGTCTTCAATTAATCTGTGTATTTTATATTGTCAGAAATATTGGGGGTGGGGGCAGAGCCAAGGTGGAGGAGTAGAAAGATGGACCTATAGAAGCTCCCCCCATAGCCCATAAAATACCTGTAAAAAAATCAAACAAATTCTAGAGAAACAGAAGCCACAAAATGACAGCCCAAGACAGCCTGGAAGGCCAACAGGAAAGGTCTGTTGCACCAGGCGCAGAGCACAGCCCAGTGCAGGCCATGTGGCATGGAAGGGACAGGACCCAGAACAGGCTTCAGGGGATGGAATCCCCAGCAGCAGCAGTTCCCAGATTGCTCAACCCACAAATGCCAAAGACAGCTTCAAAGGTCAGTGAGAAATCTCTTTCACTTGAATGAGAAGGGAACGTGGTCTGGACTACCTGCAGCAGCCACTGCAGAGGCAGCATCAATTTTTGGAGCCCTCCACCAAAAGCCCCTGGGGGAACTGAGCAGCTGATCTCAGTGACCTGAGTGGTTGCCCTGGGAGCCCTCTGCCTAAAGCCCCTGGGGGAATTGAGCTGCTAATCTGAATCTCAGCCCTGAGCAAGGCCCTGGGAGTGGAGCAAGGCTGGCGTAGTGGAGCTGGAGGAAGTTGTAGAGAGGGAATTCTACTCGCAGTTCCTGGGCAGAAAAGTTTTTGGTTGCTCCCAGACCAGTGTGCAGGCCAGGAGAGAAGTAAACTCCTCTCCCTTGATTGTGCCACCTTGGAGGAACTGAGAACTTACAGACCCCAGAGCATACCCTCCTATGGACAGAGGAGTCAAAAGTCAAGTAATTAGCTGGGAAAATGCCCCAAAAGGGGGGAAAAAATAAGACTATAGAAGGCTAATTTCTTGGTGAACAGGTATTTTCTTCCATCCTTTTGGATAAGGAAGAACAATGCATACCATTAGAGGAAGTCAAGGCTTCCGCATTCAAAACCTACAAAATAAATATGCAGTAGTCTAAGGTTATGGAAGAGCTCAAAAAGGATTTTGAAAATCAAATAAGAGAGGTGGAGGAAAAAATTGGGAAGTGAAAAGCGAGTCAACAGCTTGCTAAAGGAGACCCCAAAAGTGCTGAAGAAAATAACACTTTTAAAAATAGGTTAACTCAACTGGCAAAAGAGGTCCAAAAAAACCAATGAAGAGAAGAATGTTTTAAAATGAAGAATTAGCCAAATGGAAAAGGAGGTTCAAAAGCTTACTGAAGAATATAGTTCTTTAAAAATTAGAATGGAACAGATGGGGGCTAATGACTTTATGAAAAACCAAGAAATTACAAAACAAAATCAAAAGAATGAAAAAATAGAAGATAATGTGAAATATCTCACTGGAAGAACAACTGACCTGGAAAATACATCAAGGAGAGACAATTTAAAAATTATGGGATTACCTGAAAGCCATGATCAAAAAAGAGACTAGACATCATCTTTCATGAAATTATCAATGAAAACTGCCCTGATATTCTAGAACCAAAGGGTGAAATAAATATGGAAAGAATCCACCAATTGCTTCCTGAAAGAGATTCAAAAAGAAAAACTGCTAGGAATATTGTAGCCAAATTCCAGAGTTCCCAGGTCAAGAAGAAAATATTGCAAGCATATAGAAAGAAACAATTTGAGTATTGTGGAAATACAATTAGGATAACACAGGATCTAGCAGCTTCTACATTAAGGGATTGAAGGGCCTGGAATATGATATTCCAGAAGCCAAAGGAACCAGGATTAAAATCATCCACCCAGCAAAACTGAGTATAATACTTCAGGGGAAAAAATGGTCGTTGAATGAAATAGAGGACTTTCAAACATTCTTGATGAAAAGACAAGAGCTGAATAGAAAATCTGTCTTTCAAGCACAAGAATCAAGAGAAACATGAAAAAGTAAACAGGAAAAATCATAAGGGACTTACCAAAACTGAACTCTTTACATTCCTACATGGAAAGACAATATTTGTAACTTGAAATTTTTCTCAGTATTTGGGTAGTTGGAGGGATTACACACACACACACACACACACACACACACACACACACACACACACACACACACACATATATAGACGGAGAGCACAGGGTGAGTTGAATAGGAAGGGATGATATCTAAAAAAATCAAATTAAGGGGTGAGAGAGAAGTATATTGGGCGGAGAAAGGGACAAATGGAATGGGGCAAATGATCTCATAAAAGAGGCAAGAAAAAGCTTTTTTAATGGAAGAGAAAAGCAGGGAGGTGAGGGAAAAAATGATGCTTACTCTCATCACATTTGTCTTGAGGGACTAACATGCTCATTAAATTCAGTAGGAAAATCTATCTTACGCTACAGGAGAAAGTAGGGGAGAAGAGGATAAGTGAGGTAGGAGGGATGATAAAAGGGACAGTAAATGGAAGGAGGCAGTAATAAGAAGTAAACACTTTTGGGGAGGAACAAGGTCGAAAGACAGAATAGAATAAATGGGGCATAGGATAGGATGGAAGGAAATATAGTTAGTCTTACACAATATGATTATTATGGAAGTCTTTTGCAAAACTACACACATATAGCCTATATTGAGTTGCTTGCCTTCTCAGTGGGGATGGGTAGGGAGGGAAGAAGGGAGAGAAGTTGGAACTCAAAGTTTTAGGAATGAATGTTGAGAACTGCTTTTGCATACAACTGGGATATAAGAAATATAAGTAATGGGGTATAGAAATCTATCTTGCCCTACAAGAAAAGAGAGAACATACGGATAAGGGAGGGGTGTGTAAACAGAATGCACAGTATTTTGGGGTGGGGGGGGAGGAAAGAGATGGGGAGAAAATTTGGAACTCAAAATGTTGTGGAAATGAATGTTGATAACTAAAAGCAAATAAATAAAAATAAAAAAGAAATATTGGCCCATTTAATTTAGATTGTAAGTTTTACTGGCACATAATTGGGTGAAATAGTTCCTAATAATTTTTTATTGGTTATGAATTAATATTTTTCATTTTTGATACTAATAATTTGATTTTCTTCTTTCTTTTCTAAAAATTAAGTTAGTTAATAGTTTTATTTTTTCCTTCTAAAATAGCTCCTGATTTTACTTACTAATTCAATATTGTTGTTTTATGGTTTTCAATTTTTCATATCTTCATTGATTTTTAGGATTTCAACTTTGGTGCTTAATTGAAGGCTTTTAATGTTTTGGTTTTCAAGTGTGTGTGTTTGTGTGTGTTTAATTTTTTTAGTTCCATGACTAATCCATTGGTCTGCAGTTTTAACTTTTATTGATGAAAATTGTTTATAAATTTTCTTCTAAGAGCCACTTGAACTGAACCACAAAAGTTCTGGTGTATTGTCTCATTGTTCTTGTTTTTAATAAAATTATTCATTTTTTTCTCTGAATTATTCTTTGACACCCTTATCCTTTAGGATTAAATTTCATTTAGTCACAAATTAGTTTTTTAATAATTTTTTCTGTATCCCTTTATTGTATGGAGATAATTTCTATTTTATTGTGGTTCACAAAAGACATGTTTGATATTTCTACTTTTCTACATTTATTTGTGAGGTTTGTAGACTCTAATAGATGTAATTTTTGTAAAGGTGCTATCTACATCTGAAAAATATGTACATTCCTTTCTATCCTCATTCAATAATATTCAGAGGTCAAGCACATCTAACTTTTCTCAAATTCTATTAAGAATTCTTCATTCTTTATTTTTTGATTAGATTTATCTAGGTCTGAAAGAAGCAAATTGAAGCCTTCCACTATTTCAGCTTTACTGTCTATTTTCCCATCTAACTCAATTTAACTTTCCCTTTAAATATTTCAATTTTCTGAGAATCCTGGGGTCAGTATCATGCAACTATTTTTTTCTTCTGAACTTGTTCGTTGCTTAGTAGACAGTCTTAGAACCAGGTCTTCTTCTCAGTCCATCTTGTATCTGTGAACTGGAGCTGGGTAGAGAACAACAGAGTTTCCAACTGGCACCTGTTCCTGCCTTCTGCAGAATTTTTGGGCTCTCCTTTTTGGAACTAAGGCCTCTTCTTCTAGTGCTACAAATCCTTAGTCTTTTCTCAGTTCTAAAGTGCTAGAATGCTGTTCGTAAGGCATTGCTACCTAGATTCTGTTCCCCATCTCTCTAGATGGCTTTCTTTATCGATCTGAGTTGGAAATATGACTTGCTGAGGTGTTTTTCTTTAATTTTTCAACCAGAACTTCATTGGTATGTTTTCTAGATCTTTATGGAAGAGCTATGTTGGGCAGCATGGTTCTGTTTCTTCCTGTTCTTCCATCCACTACCATGCATTTCTTCATTGTCCTTCAGGTCATGTTCAATTTCAGTTCTTTGGAGACTGGAGGTTTCATGACTCGTAGCCATACAGTAATACCAGAATGATGTGGAGAAGACTGGAATCTTTAAAAGAACCATGCAATTTCCCAAAGACAATTAAGTCTTCTTTATTTCTGTTCAATACAGGGTAGAACTTGTTGTCCAGATATACTTTATATTTATAATTTTCTCTGTACACGTTATTCCCCCAACAGAATATTAGCTCTTTGAGGCCATCGGTTTTGCTTTGGTCTTTATATTTCCAGGGCCTAACACACAGAGGTCCTTAACAAATGATTATTGAATTTTAGTTGAAATTTGTAGTACCTACACTGACAGATGAAATCTGGTGATCATTCAGACATCATCATCTAGACATTGGGCCTTGTTCACTGAATGAATATTTCCTGTACATAAAAGCCAAACTGGCTAAAGTGATTAATGGATTTCATTTAGGAGGCTCTACATAGAATTTTAGAGCTGAATTGCATCAATATAACATGATCTGTAAAAAAGAGCATCAAATTGTTCTCTGAGCTAGGGCTCCTTCACAACAGTTGCAAGCATTTTTTAGTAAACATATGCCTTGAAATTTTTGCCTGTCTTGATATTAATAATCAGATGGTCACTGGATAATCTAATCTATGTTGTTATCTATTTCAAGAAATCATCAATATATCTGGCCCATGCACGGGAATCATGTTGTTATATAAGGAAAGTTTTAAGGAGGCATCTGACTTTACTGAATTAAAAGCTTTTTTATCATCATCAATCAATAAGCAGAGCAGGATCTTCATCCTCTCTATCTTTAAGCCAACTGTGCCATGTTAAAGATATGGCTTACTAAAGAAAATCCCTTCTGAAAGTCTAGCTCCTCTTAATCCCATTATCAAGAAAGCCCTACCTATGTATATAGATTATTCTCAACATAATCTCACACAGATGAGAAGTAGGCATGGATGTTGGTAGTTCTAGACATTCTCCTACTTGTCTTCTTGGGGAAATCATGATATCCGAGCTTTTCTCCTCACTTTGGTAATTTTTGAATACCATATGCTTTCCCTGTTCTCAAAATTATGTCACAAAACAATCCACCTCTATGTGTATTTGGTCTTATCAGACTGATTTTATTATCTATATTTTCTACCTCTCTAGAAACAATCCAGGACTGTGTTAAGAGTCCAAATGTGATGGCTCCAATGTCCTCAATGGTTAAAAGTTTTTGCTTATAAAAATCTTTGTATCCCTTTGCCGCCTTCTATTTATTATTCTCTTCCTAGTGTCTTCTTTCAATTATACCAGAGTATTTTGCTTACATTTCTCTTTTAGTAAGTTTTCTTTTAAGTGTCTTTTCTTGTCATAGCTTTTTGTGTTCTTTATAAGAAAATGCAGCTTATGAACTTTCTCAGTAATATTTGAAAAACTAAGTTAATATTCTAAATCGATGTTGCTCTTGGCTGTCATTGCTGTCTAGTTGGCAGGTAAGTCAAAGGGCTGTTGGCGAAGGAGCTTTTTAAGCTATGTTTAGTCTTGTGGTTACGGCAAAATGATTTATACCAGTCAAAATTCTATGTGAAATTATAGCTCCTATATACTTTCATAATCAGGTTCTTATTTTTCCACATCAATAGTTCACTTAAATAGGTCAAGATGGAGTTATTTTAATTACATGCCTTAACTTTTTCTCATTTTTATTTTTTCTTCTAGTTTTGTATTAATTGTGATCTTTGCTCCAATAAGTCAGTGATCTGAATGCACACAGACATCTGGTTCATGAATGACTCGTCCATCAGTAATGAATCATTTCCTGCTAGTTAGTATCAATTTCAGGGTGTTTTTTGTGATGTTATTTGGTACTCATCATGTCTAGGGCTTTCTGCGTATTTTTTTTTCAAAGAAAGTATTCATAAAACCTTTCAGTAGTTCACAAGTCTTTGACCTCTCCCATTTCCTCCTCCTGAACGATATATTTCAACATAATTTTGCCATCTTTGTTTATTTTCACCTTTATATTAAAGTAAACAAAAACAAAGTATGTGTTCAGATGCATGTATGTATGCCTAATTTATATATAAACATAAATCACCATGTATGTGTATATTGATTTAATTTGTATGGCCTTACTGAGTTTATTATAGATTTCCTTTACCTCTTCATCCTGTGCAACAGATTAAGCTACAATTATTTTGATGGTGGATTTTTTGCCAATAATTATGAGCCCTGTAATTCAAGATGACCAAATGCCCCATAAAAATGATGCTGATTTTGTATACATGATAAAACCAATTCTTACCTCCTCTTTCATTTGCCTCCCCAAGGAGAAGTTGTTAGCAATGAATAATCCTATTTAACTCCAACTTCCTTCTACCTTCATTTACGGTTAAAATACCACAACAGATACAATTCAGCCCTTCCCATAGCACCTTTATTTATTCTTCCTATGAAAAGGATAACAGATTTAGTTTACCAACAGTTAGGTTAACGTTTATATGATTTGTCACTGTAGAGGTATAAAGGCTAGATATGACTGAGGGTCCTTTAAATTTTTTGAATTTTTCGTTACTTTATAGGTTTCCGTAGTCAAAGAATTAGTCAAGTGGCCAGCCTAGTGATGATGTATTCTGAAATTTGCTAGGCTGGTCACTGAAATGAAAAGGTAGTTTTTGCCTGGGACATACTCAAAGCCTTTTCAGCATAGTAGAATCTGCCAGAGATTGCACTTCACTGAGAGAGCCTTCAAGAACTCAGGATCACCTTCCAGAACAAACTGAATTAATCAGAGTAGGACTTTGTCAAGACAAGTTCCACAAGAAAAAATTAAAAACGATCTCTTCTGCAGATGAGAACAAATATCTAGTGGACAGAGAACCAGGTCCATCGTCAGGAAGAGCTACGTTCAAATCCAACCTCAGACACTACTAGCTGTGTGACCTTGGGTAAGTCATTTAACTTCGGTTTGCCTCAACTGTCTCTTCTGTTAAACGGTGATAACAATGGCACTTACCTCCCATGACTGTTGCCAGGATCAAATAATGATTGTAAAGTGCTTAACATAGAGCCTGGCACGTGGTAAACACTACATAAATGGTAACTATTATTACTATGAGAAACTGAGGTTAAATCAAATTCAAGTACTTATGTCAGGTCACACGAGTGCCCTGCAGTTACCATGGTCAAAGAAGTAGCCACATGGTAGAACTGGTATATGAACCAAAGGTTCAAAGATCGGTGCTTCTTTCCGCTATCCCACACCCCCTTCTATAAGTAATTGGTTCTATGCCTATTACGCAAAGATTAAGACCCAACATTGAAGATAATACATGGAAGGAATCAGAAGCTCAGAACAGGAAAGAACCTTAATAGCCATAAAGTCAAAACTTTAAAGAATCCCCTTTAAAATGGGCAGTATGAACTTGGGAGTTAAGGGAAACCTAGATTTAAATTCTGCCTCACATACTTGGGAGGCATCATGATATAGTGGCTATAGACCTAGCCTTAAAGAAAGGAGGAAGAATTCAAGTACTGCCTTTAGGGCAGCTGGATTGTACCATGGTAGATGGAGCCCTGAGCCTGGAGTCAGGAAGACCTGAGTTCAAATCCAGCCTCAGACACTTACTGTGTGACCTTGGGCAAGTCACTCTTTTTACCTCAGACTCCTTATGTATAAAACAGGGATAGTAACAGCAACTACTTCTCAGAGTTGTGAGGATCAAATGAAATAATAATGACAGAGCCTTAGCACAGTGCCGGGCACTGCACTCACACAGTCACATTACAATGTTAGCTACTGTATAGCTCTAATTGACTGGAGTCATGGGCAGATCCCTCATTTATTCAATATTCTGTATTCTACTCTCAGTAGTCTAGAAAACTGCCTAAGAACATAAATGGCAGAGAGGTGCCAGTCTGCGCTGATAAAGGGAATTTCCTCTGGGGAGCTCCCTACATCAATGAAGTTAAGTATGTAGTCTCTCTATTCCTTCCTAACGGTGTGACCATGGGCGGATCTCTTAGATCGTCAGTTTATTAATCTAAAAAAGAAAGATAATTATAAATTGTAGACATGGTTCCAACCTACGCTGAGGGGGTCCCTAAAAAAGTGATGTTATAGGTTCAGTCCCTATTCCTATCCCACTCCAACTACTTACTAGTTGTGTCACCATGGGCAAATGACTTCATTCCTTAGAGCCTCCGTTTATTAATCTGTAAAATGAGGGTAACAGACTACGCATTACCGACCTCACGTGATTGTGAAAGTGCTCTATAAATGGAAATTCCTATTACTGTTAGCTTGCTGTCATGCCCATTCTAATAAAGTTTAGATTGAAGCAATCCGAGGGAAGGTCATTAGTCTATTACTCTTTTGTGTCCAATAGTCTGTAGACTATTATGCCACTGGATAAAGTAAATGTTTTTGTAACTGATCAGAAGTGTTGTTTTGAAACTTTGTATTGTGGAGGCTCACTAAAAGCATCTTTGAGACTACTCCAGGTGCAGATAGGAGGATGGGAATGCTATGTATATACTTTAGCCACTTTCCACATAGTACTGATTTATTCCTCTAGGTCTCTATTTTGAAATGTTTTGATTTCATGTAGCTTGGAAATTGTAAGCATTTACATGGCAACATCTGTCTTAAAACATTGTTCTTACATCTGAATAGATCACTAGTAGATCCAATTAGGTGAGAACAACAAATTTACCTAGAATAATGCTCCTGTATAATTTATATTGAATTCTCAAGGACATTTTGTTTGAATTCTCAGGGGATTTGCCATCTATGTATCATAGTTATTGTTATTTCTATTGTCTCCCACAAGGGATTACCATCCATTCTTTACTTGAAGGTCATAAGGAAGGGGGAATGAACCACTCCCCCCCAAGGACAGCTATAACCATACAGCTATAACTATACAGAATTTTCCCTAACATTATCTAAGTTGGTGTTTTAGAAATTTCTCCTTACTGCTTCTGGTTTTGCTATCTGATGTCAAGCACAACCCCTCTTCTGTGTGATGACCCTACAAATGATAGCTATCATAGGCCTCTATCACTTCTTCATAACCACAAGTAAGTTTAGCTTTGAACTTAGGCAAACTTGGTATGAATTGAAACTATGGCCCTTCACCAGAAAATCATATAGGATGAAAAGGCATGGGTGAATTATAGTGGTCACACTGAAATGAGTACCCAAATCTATCAAATCATAGATCTATAAACTAAGAAGAAAAAGTTCAGAATTGACTAGATTAAAATTAAATACAAATGACTAGCCTAAAAATCAGTAATTAGGTAATATGCTACTATGGCAAAACCCATATAAATTTATATCTGATTGTGTTTTCTGTTAATAAATGTAATACTATTTTTCCACTGAACATGAGATACTAAAACACTATTAATAATTTAAAGACCAAATTTAAAGATTCTCTATGTTCAGACAGCAATAATCAAAGTATTAAAGAACTTAAAAACAATTAGCTCTCTTTGAAGAGTTGCTTTTAGAACATAGAAGCAGATATACAAATCAGTTAAATTTTGTTACTAAATTCATACACTAAAATTTAAATTCAGCCATCTATTCAATTCACAAAATAAAAATGCATATTGTGTAGAAGGCCCTATATACATTGGTTAATGACTTTTTTTAAGGCTTTCAAGCAGCTTATAATATACTGGCTAGAGTTTTACACCATTTTCATTAATTCTCAATTTTCATTATATTAAACATTTATGTTTAGTTTATTCTGAATTTTAAAAGTTAATTTTATCTTAATCCTGGACTCATATATTGACATGTCAATATCTAAGAGAAATGGCTTTTAACACCATTATATTGTGCAATCACACACTGAATCAGTCAGAAATAGTTCACTGCCTTCTCTCAGGTTTTACCTATGTTTCTGGCCTATTACACTGACAAGTAAACATTTGTCACTCTGATTCATTTCTATACTTGAAATGATTTACAGCATGTATCTGTAAACACAGAAGGTCAACTCAATAGACTCAACACTGTGAACCAACAATTTTGCCATCCAAGCACTTGATTTATTATTGCACTGCTAAGCTTGTCTGGGTAGCTGTCTGCTAAACACTTATTTTGTTTTATTTGCAACTATTACATTAGCTTATGTTGTGGGCAGGGGTGACCACAACCATCAAAGAACATAAAAGTTATATCATAAACAAAAAAAAAATTCAATACATTGCCCTACACTGATCATTTTTTTCCATTTTATTAACAGTATTTGGGTTACTATAAGACTCATCCTGCCAGTCTTGCTGTCACTCTTATCCACAAAGAAATTGTCATTTTTCACAACTTATTTTTTCTACTCAATTTTTTAAACAAAAGCTCTAAGACATTAAAATGTCATGGAAGAGACAAGCTATCTTATGACTTGTAGCTGGGATGACTCCTTGGTTGTAATTGATAAATAGTGTGCTGTTTGATCTAGAGTATATCATCATCCTTTCTCCAATGCTTTTTGATAATCTTACAGGCGTAAGAATCCACAAATGGCCAGAAGTGTTGTTCAGTGAACATCTGTCAGGGGAACCTCCTTGCTTATATGACTAATCCGTCAGGTCATTTCTATAAATAAAGTTCAATCTGTAAATTCCCTCATCTTTAAATGAGGAGGTTAGACCATGTATTCCGGATCTCCACCCCCACCCCACCAACTCTACGTAACTTTCTTCTCCCTTGATCTCATAGCACCTCATCTTGTCATACAGTAACCTGGATCACACGTACATAGCACATGCTTTGGTGCTGCTATCCCAAACCTGGATTCTCTGACTCTCACTAACAAGCTGGGTCCACAGAGGTTCATCATTACTTCCTCCCTCAGTCCTAAAGGACTCTGTTTCTCCTACTGGATAATCAGCCGACATCGATTATTTAGATATAGTCTTTTCTACTAAGATAACAGGTAACATACAGGATAAAAATTAAGTTAAAAGTCTAGGTTCATTGGTAATACAATGACTTGTTTTGGAAGTTGGGGAAGAGAAAGTGTCTACCAAATTACAAATTATAATATTACCTTTTCACAGAACTTATTTTTAAAAGTCTTCAAATTATTATTTAATTTTTAAAATGATGATCCTTCAAAGTTAGTATAATACGGCTGAAATTTATTTTGAAATTGTATTGGTAACATGACTTTCTCCTCCAATCTTGCTTACATGTGAATGTTCTATACCATATGATATCAGTGAAACAGTACTAGGTAAACTGGTATGAATCTACTCCCATTCTACCATTGAATTGTTGCATAATTTTGGTTGAACAAGGCAATTCCTTTATCTGAGCTTCAGCTAGACTAGAGGCCTTGGTGGCTGCTTCCAACTGTAAATCTGTGACCCTCGTTTATATAATGATGAGATTGTGCTCAAAAATATCTTAGATTTTTTCCCCTAGAATCTAACATTCTATCATTTCAGATTTTTTACAGTCAATTACCCTCTAAGACGTTTAACTGTACACACTAACACATAGGTAAATGCCTTGGTGCCTAATACTTTGTAGTATACCCAATAGTTTTGTTTTTGTTCTGAACATATATTGCTGAAGACAGTGTCTAATTCCATCTAAACTATCATTAGAAAAAGTTAGGGGGAACATTATTGTTGATGTATACAACAAAGGTAAAGTAAATATTTTTTATTTAATTAAGAAATATTTGTAGTGGATCAAAAAATTAGGGGTATTATCTTTTGAATATTAGGAGTCAAGAAGGCCTGGGCTCTATTTCTGTCTTTGCAAATAATTAAGGGTGCTTCTTTTTGAAAGAAAGTTACTTGGTTCCTGTACATTTTCTTACCAACCAACCCTACTTGTCAGTTATATTTAAAAAAGAAAAAAAAAGAAGGAACTGCCTGAAACAATTCAAGTTCTTTAGATATGAAAAATTATATAAATTCAAGGTTATCACTGTTGGTGGTTTAGGCTTTAAGAAAATTCACAGCTACATGTATACTATAATACTGCTGGTTTTAAAAAGATCACTTTTCTTTCTACAAATAAAGTTTTCAAGATAAAATACAAGTTATATTTTGCAAAGACATTCTAAGCTTCCATAAAGTAAAAGGAAGGCACATGAGCTCCTCTAGCTTATTTTTGATTCCTTCTATGTTTAAAAAGTGTTTCTTTTGAGAATTTCTATTCAGCAGATAAAACCAAAACACTATTTTCCTGAATGTAACATTTCATTTTCCATCCTAAAACAAGTATATAGAAACCGTATCTTGAAGACGTTATTTATTCATCAGCAAGTCAAATTAAAATGATTTGTAATTTTTCTAATAACTGCCTTTTGTTCCACCACCCATACATGCTTTATTTTTTAAGTCTTTGTGCTACAAGTCCCAATGACAAACTATATTGGTGAAATATGATTTGCTGTTTTAAGAAATGTCATTAGAACACTTTCATATAGCTTAAAAAAAAAACCTACCATTGAAATCTTTTATCCATGACATCTGAGTCAACATTTAAGATCATCAATTTTTTAAATATAATTTGATGTTTTAAGCACAATTATTTAGTTCATTAATTTTAAAAGCTATTCAATTTTCACTTTTTCACTTTAAAAACTGCACAGAAATCAAACTCCCTACCTGAAATGGCACCACACTCAGCACCAGAGACCCTGCTTTCCTTTTTGAGTAGCTGCTGTTCCATTTTTTGGAACAAAGCCGTAGAGGTAAGCTGAGCTGCCAAGTAGGTGGGTGCAAACTCTCCTATGGAACTACATCTAGCAGACTGACCAGCACGCTTGACTTACCTGCACCCTACACACCTTGGAACAGCTTCACACTCTCTCTGCGACTCCCCTCTGCTGGGCTTCTAACTTACTGTTCTGGGAGAAATAATTAAATCAATACTACCGGTTTCTGGAAAGAGCATCCATCCCAACTGGTCACCCCTGGTTCTATTCACTATTTCTTGAGTCTTACTAAAACAATAAAAAGAAGCCTCCAGACTCCCTTCCTCAGACAATACCACTCTATGTTCAAAGACCCTTGAGGGAAGGGACTTTTTCCCTTTTATATTTTTAACTCCAGTACTCAACACAGTACCTGGCACACACCCAGACCTTAATAACAACATCTCTTCATTCATTGGGATAATATCTGGAAAATTCCTCTGAACCTGAATCTTGGGAAGGGCAAACAAGACAACCTCTGGAAGAAAAGAAAATCCTTATATTCTGGATAACCCCTCCCCAGGTCTATGAGGGTCATTATACGCACTGTGCTTGCCAACCTCTATGCTTTCCTCCCTTCAGAAGGGCATGCCGGTGCTAAAGCGCAATCAAGTACAAGAAAGATGGGATACACGATGGGACTCTAAAAGGGTGTGTGTTAGATAGTTCATGATGATATTTTTCAAAATTGTTCGATAAGGGGCGGAGCCAAGATGGCGGAGTAAAAAGACTCACCTATGCTAGGTCCGAACCCACAGCCCATAGATTTCCTGTAAAAAGAACTCCTGACAAATTCTGGAACAGTGGAAGCCGCGCAGCAACACAGTGAAGGAGATTTCCGTTGCAG
>CM053772.1:249847375-249864840 GCA_028658325.1 Potorous gilbertii | reverse complement strand
ACAAATCGGGAGAAAATTTTGGAACCCAAAATCTTGTGAAAATGAATGTAAAAAGTTAAATAAATTTATTTAAATAAAAAAAATTGTTCGATAAGATGATTTTTAGTACTTGGCCCTGTCTAGCTAAGATCACAGTTATGACAGTAACAGCTCAGTTCTCCAGAGATAACCAGATGCATAACCAAGGGTGTCAGAGAATTTACAAGACAAGGAGGAAAGCCTCTTTTCTTCATATGCTGCCCTGTACTTTGGAACCGGTGCAACAATTATGCCCCAGAGATTCTAAATAAGGACTCTGAAAATTAGGAGTTTACACAGTACCTTTGCAAGCTTACAATCTGAATCACTGACAGGATGAAAACCCTTATGGTTCTTATTTCAATCCTTTAGAAGACACAGGATTTCTCTAGTATGGGTAAATGTTCCACTAATAAAAACAATTCACATTTCTATCATGCTTCAGAATTCACGAGGCACTCTCTCCCTGACAACTCTGTGAGTTGGGTAATACAAGCATCATTATCATTTGCAGATGAGAAAATTAGGAATTAGAAAGATTTTCTCACAGCATTTTTAGTGGCTAAAGCTCAAACCCACCTCTTCTGATGCCAAATCTAGGGTTCTTTCCATTATGTCCCACTGCAGATAACAAAAGGCATAGTCCTCCAAGATTTAGTAAATGGTTTTGTTAAGTATAGCTTTAAAAAAATTAATGGAAAAGTTTTTAAAGTAATTATTATTTGACTTACTACTGTAGCACTAAGAACTAAAAATACAAATACAAAAATCACAGCAGTCCTTGTTCTCAAGAAACTTCTACTCTAATACAGGGAAACAAGAGATAGAAGGCAGTAGAGGCCAGGAAGTCTGAAAATGACCACAGTGCAGCTGACGGACACATGCTTTTGCAGGAAGGGATGTGTTGACTTGATTACTATTCTCAGAATAAGAAGAGGAAATGGCTGTGGCGGGGGAGGGTGTGTAAGGAAGTAAGTAGGTGTTGGAAGAAGGTGCCTCCAGAGCAGCACAGTAGTTCTCAGTTGGTTTAAATATGACAATGGCAATAAGCAAAGGGGTGGTAGGAGCACTTATTTCCCCTGTTTTAGTCTAAACTATCTGAGTACCAAAAGAACTCTTTGATTTCATTGCTGAATCATCATCACTTTATTTTTGAGGCAAGAGAGTGAAAGGAAGATGTGCCTTCCTTTAGTCTTAGAAATATGTAAATATTATTCTGATTTTCAAAAAAGTAGAAGTGATACACCTCATATTAAATGCTGATAAAATGATATAGCAAATTATTAAAAATATGTTAGTACAAAGAAAGGGAAGAGATCATTAACACGAGCCAATCTGAGTTCCTTAGCAATCATATTAGGCTATCCTCATATACTTTCCCCCCCTTAGAGCTTACTAGACTAGTAGATCAGAGAGATACAATACATAGATTATACATACTTTGATTTTGTCAAGGCATCTGATAAATTTTCTTATGCTATTCCTATGTTCTAGACAGAAATCTATGGACTCGATGATAGCTGGTGGTTAAACTGGCAGGACCCAAAGTATTAACAAATGAATCCACATCAATTTGAAAAGAGTAACATGTCATTCTCTTGTTGAGAGCAGGTTTTGCTTAACATTGTTATCAACTTGGATGGCAGCACAGGCTATAAACTTCTCAGATTTCTTGACTACACCAATGATAGCATAACCAGGATTTAATACAACCCTGAGAGGTTAAAATAGTGGGCTAAAGCTTGAAAAAAATGAAATTTACCTGGAATGTGTGATGTCCTGCATTTGAGATTTAAAAATTAAACTCTAATCAGTACAAGATGAGGTAAAAAACACTTTATAGGAAAAATACTTATGGATCTATGAGCTCCATAAGTAAGCAGTGCTGCGACAGTCAAAAAAACTGATGCACTCATAAATTGGCTTTGTGGAAGTACAGCAGAGAGGTGAACGTCTACTGGGCTCTATTTTGGCCAGGCTACAACATGATCGTTGTGTCCAGCTCTGGGCACCACTTCTTAGGGGAGAGAGCAATAAGCTGCAGTTCATCATGGGATGGTATCAAGACCTTGAGAGGATGTAAAATCACAATACAGGTGAATAATTTACAGAAATTGGAGAAGGAAAAAAATCAGAAAGGACAGGATTATCCTCTTCAATTATGTGAAAATACGTTGCGTTGTGTAAACTCATTCCAGTGGCTTTGCACAAAATAAAAATAAATCTTTGGGAGGCAGAAAGAAGAAATACTGTTTGGTAAAAGAAATGATAGCTTAATAATTAAAATAGGATGCCTCAGAAAGTAATGAGTTCTTACATTGAAAAGTCCTCAAGGAGAGATTGCAGTCTTTTGTCAAAAGGTCACAAATGGGATTCATGCTTTCAGCAGGTGTTCTATCCCTTTCAACCTAAAAATCCTGCTATTTGAGGTTTTAGGATCCAGCATTTATCATTAGGCAAACAAAAATTTGCAAATATAAAAGAGTGCCACTTTCTATATATTAAAAGATTTCCATATCATTGGTATTAATGGTCCTAAAATACAAGACAAAAAAATAGCTGCTCAGTTTCATATCTCTTAAAAATGTACCTAGTCGTGCAAAGTCAACATGCCTTCCTATTTCAATTCCCTAGTTCCTTCTTCTACAATGATAACTGGACTGGCAGAAAATGTCTAGACCAACATTTCACACCATGTAACTAATAATAATCTCCAAATGGACACATGATCAAGATAGAAAAGTCAAATTATAATTAGGAGTTGACATAGTTTCACAACTACGGATAAAGAACTGTTGAACAGAGGATTAAAAGGATTACAGGAGACAAAATGAATAATTTTCATTACATAAAAATGAAAAGGTTTTGTGTGAATAAAAGGAATGCAGCTAAAATTAGAAGGCAAAGAATTAACTGGGGAAAAAAATCTTTGCAGCAAATTTATCTCATAAAGGTTATATATCCTGGATATACAGGGAAACAATGCAATCATCTAAGAAGAAGATAAATACAATTTATTAATTTTATTAAATTTAATTCATTAAATAGATTTTAATGTCCAAAATGAATTGTTTAATTTTATGAAGTTATTATGACCCTTCAACTTTATTTAATTTACTTGATTGATTTTACAAAATAAAGTAAATAATTTTTACTGCACAGAATTGGAAAGGTGTTGCATGAACAAAATCATGATAGTCAAAAATAAATGGCAAATTTTGCAACAAATTTATCTGATAAAGATCAGCTATCCAAGACATATACGGAATAAATATGAATATATAAGAACAAGAGCCATTCCCCAAGAGACAAATTGCTAAAGATTCAAAAGGAGAAATGCGAGCTACCAACACTGATTTAATCATTGGAACGCTGAATTTTTCAAGCAGGAACCAGTTAACCGTCCATTGCATATTTTATGGGGGCGTGAGTCCAACAACACAAAAGTGGATTCTATACAAACACAATGACTTAACTTTTGCAAAGTAACATATACTCATATTTAATGAAACGCTGAGTTGTTTCTTCTTCTAAATAAAATACTGAGAAACCCTACCCTTAACCAGTTAATCATTATAGAGTTCTTCAAGAACATAAACAATTTTAACCTGAATTTCAGATACATGGGACACGGATTCGATTCTCATAAACCTATTAAAACTGATCCCTATGCAATAATTTTCTTGTCCTTTCTGGATGCCAAAAGGGAAAAGTCAGGCCAATTATTTATTAGACAGAGACTATCATTTCTTAGAACAAGTATCCTAATAGTAGATTTATTTTCTGTTAATTAGTTAAGGGGTTTCAGTCTTAGAAAAGAATGCATAGCTATTTTCTACCTGTTAACTTTTAATGAGATACTAAAAATAAATCAATTTTGTCTTATGTAAGTTAATTTCTAACATATAATTGTTACTTCTTTACATATTTATGTGCCAAGAAGATGCTTCCATAATATAGTACCACAGCTTGTTCATATTTGAGATTCATAATTAAACACGACAACATCTCCCACAAAACCTGTGATATGACAGAGGATTTTGTCCATATACTATCTTCGCAAAATGGAATGGGATTTTAAGAGGCTACTCCTATTTACAAAGAATTAAACCTAACAAATTGCTTAAGAAGAGATCATAATTCTAGAAAGGTATATTCTCCTAAGTTTAAATAATTAAGAATTTATACAATTAGAAACAAGTTTCAGATTTCATCCCCTATTGAAACCTTTATTCCACATTTTCAATTCATTTTATAATTTCTATATGATAATTTTAATCTGTTTTATGTGTAAATATAGACACATACATGCTATATGCATATATATGTGTATGCAAGATCTTTTCATCTGACAAAACTCCAGAACACAAAGATAAAGGAAGAGCAATTTGTCCATCCCCAATATTTATGAGTCTAGTATTTATACAGAACAATTTTTACTTTGAAATCTCAGAAACAAATTTCAATTAAGAAAAAATAATGTCAATTAATGAAAGGAAAAGCCCTGCCGCTTCTCTGGTGCTTCCACAGCTAATACTGAAAGGAGTAATTTACGCAGGCTCAGTTACACTTGGCAATCTGAAATGTCAGGGTTGACTCTGGAATACCTTACTATGGTAACAACCAATCCATTAAAAAGTGCTAGTGGAAGCAGGATCACTTTTCTTCCGTAAAACATATGGAGTCTCTTTTCTGTCAACTGAAGTTCATTGTCGGACTCGGTTTACAAAACACCCTGGCCCTTAGGATGACTCTCATTACTGTACACTGTACGTGGTTGTCTCTGCACAAGCCGCAACAAATAACACAAGAGCAGAGCAAACGTTCATCCTGTCTTACTCTATGATCATCCATCAGGAAAAAAAAGTCACCAAAGCTTAGGACTGAACCACAGAAATGTGACCTTACATAAACCTCACCAAATGTAGTCTTAGAGATCTAGGATTGGAAGGGACTAGGAGGTCCCCTACTGTGATGCTCTTGTTTTACAGATGGCTTTAAACAAAGGCCAAATGAAAATGTGCTGCCCTGCCTCAAAGGGCCCTTCTAGTTACAGATATGTGTAAATCTGAAAGTATTCCACAAAAGTGACCGACTGTTATGAACATCGAGCAGTTAATACACAAATGAAACTGCAGCAAAAGAGGTTTGCTCATCATCTACAAAATTGCTTCTCTTTTCACCCACAAACTAACTAAACGGCCATGAAAATACTTAATTAGTATTTAAATTTGACTGCAGCAGAATCTGAATATCAAATCTGATCCCTGCCCCTCAAAAAGAGATCAAAATCATTTCCTAAAATGGTAGCAAAATTTACCATACTTTTTTCCTTAATAATATTTTATTTTTTCAATTACATGTAATGATAGTTTTCAACATTCATTTTTATAAAATTTTGAGTATCAAATTTTTCTCCCTCCCACCCTCCTCCTCCCCTTCCTCAAGACAGGAAGCAATCTGATATAGGTTATACATGTACAATCATATGCAAACATATTTCCACATTAGTTGTATTGTAAAAGAATCAGAAAAGAAACAAAAGGGGAAAATCATGAGAAAGAAAAAACAAAAAAACCATAAAATATAAAAATAGTCTGCTTCAATCTGCATTTAGACTCCATATCTATTCCTCTAGATGTGGTGGCATTTTCCATCACGTGTATTTTAGAATTGTCTTAGATCGTCATGTTGCTGAGAAAAACTAAGTCTATCATGGTTAATTATTGCACAATGTGGCTGTTGCTGAGTAATGTTCTCCTGGTTCTGCTCACTTCACTCAGCATCAGTTCATGTGAGTCTTCCCCAGGCTTTTCTGAGAGCTCCTCATTTCTTATATCACAATAGTATTCTATCACATTTATGAACCACAACTTGTTCTGCCATTCCTCAATTGATGGGCATTCCCTCAATTTCCAATTCTTTGCCACCACAAAGAACTGCTATATATATTTTTGTACATTTGGGTCTTCTTCCCTTTTTTATGATCTCTTTGGGATACAGGCCTAGTAGTGGTATTGCTGGATCAAAGGGTATGTACAGTTTGGTTGCCCTTTGGTCATAGTCACAAATAGCTCTCCAGAATGACTAGGAAAATTTACCATCCCCAAAAGAATCTGTAGCTCCTTTTATGGCACCAGTAGTGTTGGTCAGATGAAAACAGTCAATGACTCCATGGAAAATACCTAAGTGCAGGAATAAAGGCAGTTAAAGTAGTTCGAAATTCTAAGGGGTTTTCAAAACCAAAGATCAGCAAATTAGGGTGAGGAATAGAAGCTATCAAATCCTTCATGAAAACTGTCAGTTTTAAGCTATATTTTATTTTAAATTACTGACCAATAAAAATTAAATCAGTAATAAAAAAAAAATATATATATATATATATATCTAGGAGGAGATCAATTTTATCATTTCAAACCCTAGGGGACAATTGAGAAGATTCTGAAGAAAAACGTTCATGTTTCCCTAAAAGGACAATTTTTATCAATCACTACAACTACAAATTTATAGGAAATTCATTACAAAGGGCTTCACCATCATGGTTTCCTAAGTAGAAGACATGTGGGAATGCTGGCCAGAGCACTGAACCTGAAGTCAATAGCCCTGAATTTCAATACCTGTTTACACCTGCTTAGCTCTGCGACTACTGGCAGGTGTCTCCCCTACTCTGGTTATGAAGCATGACACCAAACTAGAAGATGGGTTCTGAGGTGTGTATTCAAAGAGAGGAGGCAAGGCCAGTGGTAACAGTGAGGGGAAAAGCATCCCAGGAAGAGAAAAAGGCATAGACTTGGGAGCGAGAATATGTTATGTGAGGAACAGCCAGGATGCCAGGGGAACTATCATAGAACATGTGGAAAGAAGTCAGGTATAACAAGCCTAAAAAGGGAGGACAGACCTGAATTGTAAAATGCTCTAAATACCAAAAAGGATCTTTTATCTGAACCTGAAGATCATAGAAAGATATTGGAGATCACTAAGCTTGTGTGCGTGTGTGTGTATGTGTATGTGTGTGTGTGTGTGTGTGTGTGTGTGTGTGTGTGTGAGAGAGAGAGAGAGAGAGAGAGAGAGATTAAGTGTAATAGGGTCAGATATTACAAACCTACTCTTTAAAGGATGAATTAGAGTAGTTAGCAACGAGGCAGGAAGAGCAACCAGAAGGCTATGGCAATAACAGTCCAGGGCAGGAGGTGATGAAGGCCTGCACTACAGTGATGGTCACATGAGTGGAGAGATGTTGTGACAGTGCAAACAAAAAGACCCGGCAACAACCTGGCTATGTGGAGTATGTGTGAGTAAGGAGTTGAGGTGACAGAGAGATTGGGAGACTGGGAGAATGGTGGGACTCACCCCAGAACAGGGGAAAGTAGAGGAAAAAAGAGAAAAGATTTTGTGTGGCATATGTTCAAGATGCCTACAGGACATCAAGTTTGAGATGTCAAAATGATAGTTGGTAATGTGGCCCTAGACCTCAGGAGAGAGACTAAGGCTGGATGTATACTTTCATGAATCATCTAAATGGAAATGAACAAGGAATCCATGGAAGCTGAAGTGAAATGGTACAGTGGAAGGACAGAAGAGGGCCTAGAAGAGACTTGGGGAACCCAGAGAGTAGATATGACCTAGATGAAGATCCAGCGAAAGAAGACTGAAAAACAACAGAAAGGTTAACGTGGCGAGCTCTGGCAAATCAGGAGAGACCAGCATCACCAAAACTTAGAGAGGACTGGAGAAAGGTCAAGAAAGAATTAGTATTAGTAAAAAATCATTAGATTGGGCAATGAAGAGATCACTGGCAACTTAGGAGACAGACATTTCAGCTGAATGGGGAGTTTATTCAACTATAATGAAACAACTGATTTCAAACATAAATCGTATGTTTATAATCACAGCACACTACCAATTCTATCAGGGGTGGGAACTTGCAGCCCTTTGACTAAATCCAAACTTCACAGAACAAATCCCCTTAGTAAAAGGATTTGTTCTGTCTAACTTGGACTCAGCCAAAAGGCTGCATCCAAGGAGCCATAAGGTCACATGTGGCCTTGGAGCTACAGGTTCCCCACCACTGCTCTAGATCTTTGTCTTGGCAGAAGACATGCTTATCTTATTGGAAATTCACTTGACAAACAGTACATAATATGCTTAGGGGTCTTCAATCAAACAGAAGAGAACTTAACGTATATAAGTAGTTTGATGGAAATCGAAGATACTAAGTTATATTCCCTTCTATTTCTGAATGACATTCTATAACTTGCTTTGCTAGAAATTAATATGATGTACATGTATATGTATGTAGACACCTACAAATTGTATTTTTAAAAATTAAAATGAAGGAATACAAAGTTAGACAGACTGATTAGAAGCAGGATAAAAGAAAGCTACCCCATTACGGTTTCCTTCTCTACACTCGTCACCAACATCTCCACTGAAGTCCTACTCTGATGTCTCATCTGGGCGTGACCATCTCATCACATGACCCTGGTTTTTAGGAGACTGGGATGGCAGAAGAAAATTCCTACAGATTTCAATGAATGCCAGTTTCTCTTCTGTAACATAAGGAGGTGATCATAGATGATCTCCAAGGTCTCTTCGACTCGACTTTATGAATCTAATTCAAACTGTGGTAGTTCCATAGGTCTAGAAAGTCTTTGCATACTGGCTTGGTGAAAAACTGTCTGACTACAAGTCCCAGGAAGAATCTGGCATTTATCTAAAATGGAAACCATTACCATTACCTTTTCCTTTCCTTTCCTGTGGATATAAAACTTAAGCTATAAAAAGAAGAAAAACAGTACGAGTGTCAATGTGCTAACATTTTAAATTTTATGGCTTAAATTACTGCACAAATCCCATATTCCAATACTTCAGAATAGTAGGCAAAGGCAAGAAAGGAAAGAAAAATTGAAATTATGAATTGATACTAAATCACATCAAGTTTCTTGTGGGATTTACAGGCAAAAGAATATACAACAAAATGCACTTACTACAATAGTATTTCACCCAGTTTATAATTTTACCTGTAAAGCTACATTTGATTCTGAGCTCAACAATGCTCTCAGAAATCAAAATGATAAAGCATACCATATAGCTCAGCTATAGCATAAGAAGTAAATGATACTGCGTAAATGTTAATATTAAAAGGAACAGAAAATACAATAAATCACTAAGAAATTATTTATGTACTTAATATGAGTAAGAGTTTTACTTCAGAACATCACATCATTTCCTTTAAAAATTCAAAGTCTTAGTCATTATTTTACAATGGGAGAAGAGGAGCTGGAATGAACTCTCTGGAAGCAAACTGCTCACATTTCCCTCTATTCTGGATGTATTTGGAATGTCTACAAGGCATGAAGTTGGAGATATCCAAAAGATTTGGTAATGTGGCACTGGTGCGCAGGGAGGAAACTAAGGCTGGATATATAAATCTGTATAAAGATGATAAAAGAACATAACACAACAGCAGGTGCAAGTTGTTGCAGTTTGTTTAAGTTATGGCAGAGCCACAATGAGAATATGGAATGTGTAATAACACTTTGTAGCTAAACAGCAGAGTGAAAATTCAGGTAAGTTGTAAGAGTAAATCTGTCTTTAACATTCTGGTTAGTCTTAAAAGTGTTAGATGTTCTTAGAGAACTTTCATTTACTCCAACTCACTGAGTATGGACTGCTAGGGAGTTTTGTGATTTGTTCTTCTGAGTCCAATTTTAAGTCCTATATCATTATATTCTTACTTCAAAGTAGGAATATAAAAGTTATAAAACAAAGTTCATCCTGTCTTTTTTCATAAATCTGAACAAAAGAATCCAATCCAGGCAGAAGGCACAATGAAAGAGAAGCAGTGTGGTTGGTGCGAAGGGGAGGGCAGTGAGCCATAAGCCTGGGGGTCTAGTGCCAGCCCTGCCACAAACCTGGTGTGTGACATAAGAACATGATAACTTCTCTAGGCTTCCAATGCTTCTTCAATAAAGAGAGTCATTTAGTTCTTTCCAGCTTTAACAGTCTCTGTGCCTCAGGTACCAAGGGTCACTCATTCTATAAGGTTCAGTTATATAAGAAAACAGACCACAATAAATAAAAAACACAAACAGTGAACATGAAACAGACATTAAAACCTCTATATACCAGGTTGTATGCTAAGTGCTAGATTTTATTTGTATAGTTTAGAAGGCACAAGGTTATGTTTCCATTAAGTCATTTGAAAATATTTTCAAATAAGCCAAACTAAGTGATTCATATCTTACGCTGTTTTGTTTACCACATAATAGCCACAGTGGAACTGAACCCACTAAGATGTCTTCCATAGTGATGGGAAATTCAGAAAATTTTAAATAATCAGGTGAAATTCAACAATATAAACATTAATTATATTTAAAATTACATCAAGATTAGTATAACAGTGGTAAGCCTACAGCTCTGTTGCTCTGAACCAGGAATGTTTGCCAACCAGCTGAGAGATGGTAGAGCCAACAGCTGACCACTGGAGCTCCAACCAGGGGAAAATCTGTAGTTGTGTTTCCCAGATCCAAACTAATATCAGGAGCCCCCCAAAGTTGGTACCAGAAGAATAACCATCAGATGATACCTTAGAGTAGACCGCTTATGGACCACGGAAATCTTAGGTCTAGCTGCCTCGGAAACCCTAGAAGAGCAAAGCGCTGAATACTTAGGGAAAGCAGAGCAACACGTTGGATAATACGGATCAGAACCATGCAAGTTCTCAACATTCCCTCCACAAGTACACAAAGGTTAGACCTAATGAAAAAAATTCTAATTTAGGAAGAATGAGAAAACATAAAAGGTATCACCGGTAACCAGGGACACCCAAGACACAAACACCAAAAAAAGAGAATAACTCCATAAAACTTAGCAAAAAGACCTTAAAAACAAAAACAGGGGGAAAAGAGGAAATGGGAAGGAGAAAGGAAGGGAATGAGAATGGCAAGGGGAAGGGGAAGAGGAGGGAAGGACCAAGAGTCAGGAAAATCATAGAAAATCAAGATAGCTTTTAAGGTTACATGAAAAATGTATTCTATACTTTAAAAAGAAGTTGTATATAGTAGAAATTCAGTTTTCAAGTAAAATTCTCTATTTGGTGGTTAAATTCAGAATGGAAAGCAATCAAAGAGAGAACAAAAATTATCAAGACAGCTCTTTTAGGAATTGGGCTGTTAAAAGGAGGTGAGAGGATAGCTTGAGGAGATGGCAAGGTTAATTAAAGTTAAAGGAGATAGAGAAGAAGAGAAGAGAGAGACTGAGGGACTGAGAGAAGGAAGGAGGGGGGAAGAGAGAGAGACAATGAAGGAAGGAAGGAAGGAAGGAAGAAACTGTGAAACCAGGTTCCAGAAGAAAAGAGAAGTAATGAGATCAAGGGCACCATCATTTTATAATACCAAATGTCAGATGAACCAACATTTTTATTTGTAAAATACACTAAAGGTCTATTTGAGCGAATAGATAACATTAGATCCAATACAATAACATCCCCTGTAAATAGCACTGTTTAAAAGGGATCTTTCAACCTACCAGAACAACAATGAAACCCAAAGGCAAAACAGGAATCCTGGTATAATTCTAGATAGTAATGAGAGCAAAAGAGAAGAAGCAGCGAGTGACCTGAGCACTAATCAAAGTGAACACCAATTAGCAGCATAAATTGGGATCAATTGAACTTATCAGTGTCCTCTGAAAAATGTAGATGCTGAACTTGATGATCTTTTTTTAGTTAATTAATTTTATTTTCAGTGTTCTAAAATAACTACCATACAACTTAGATTATTATTTTCCCCTCCCTCCCTGAGATGGCAGACAATTTTGAGTAGGTTCTACACGTATATTCCTATTAAACACATCTTCACTATAGTCATGCTGTGTTGAAGAATTAAAATGAGTGGGAGAAATCATCTAACAAACCAAAACGCAACACACACACCCACCCACCCACCCACACACACACATATGATCTGCTACATTCTGAGATTGAGTTCCATAGTTCTTTCTCTGGATGTGGAAGGCATTTTGCCTTAGAAGAGCACTGGAAATTTTTTTTTTAAAGTCCTTGCATTGCAATGAAGTTCCAAGACTATGAGAAAAAACTGTTACACACTGTGGTCATTGCTGTGCACCAAGTTCTGGTTCTGCTCCTTTCACTCAGCATCAGTTCATATAAGTCTTTCCAGGCTTCTCTGAAGTCTTCCATCATTGATTCCATCATCTTCTTCATCATTTCTTATAGCACAATAGTACTCCATTACATTCATATACCATAATTTATTCAGCCATTCCCCAATTGATGGGCATCCCTTTGATTTCCAGTTCTTGGCCACCACAAAGAGAGTTGCTATAAATATTTTTGTACATGTGGGACCCTTTCTCATTTTTATGATCTCTTTGGGATACAGTCCTAGAAGCACTATTGCTGGGTCAAAGGGTATGCACATTTTTGTAGCCCTTTGGGCATATGAACTTGATGATCTTAATAGACTCCATTCTGCTTTAACATCATGAATCTATTTGGGCCTAAAGTTGAAGATCACATTCCAAAATCTTTTCAGCTTCTAATCCAACGAAGAGAACTTGAGGAAAACAGATTTATATACCCATCATCATGACCTGTCATTACTATCTGCCTCACTTTTCTGAATTACTTTTAACATCTTACATATTCTCTACCAAACTTTATTTCTACAAAAACTATAATTTTTTTCAAGGACTTTGGAAACTTTGGGATTTCTTAAGAAGTTCTGAGGAAACAGTTTTGTGTATTTTCAATTTATTCTAACATCACTAGACAATGACTTTTTGATTTCTCTCAAAGATGATTGATACTATAGTTCATAGGCCTAGTAACCAAAGATCCGATTAGTAAAGTGCCTTATTGAGAGAGAGATATGAATGAAGACAATTATTCACAATTAACTATATATATATTCAAAAAAAGGAAACTCCTTCCCTGAGCAGTTTTCATAGTATGACAATTCACTCTCAGCTAATCAAGACACCTTTTCCTCCAACCATGCCAAGTAACCAATGTGTCACTATGTATTTATGAGTAAAGTTTGTACTTTAAGGCCATCAAGGCCAACACACTTTATTTTGTGATTCTATAGAACAATCCAACCTAACTAAATATCTACGTACTGGAAGGGCTTAATGACCTTGACTACACTGTAACTTAAGATACTCATATTCTCATCTGGCAAACAAGTACAATACACTAATACATAATTAAAGAACAAGCAGTTACGGTGATTTATATTTATGTGAGTTCAGCTTTACAAAGCAACATGTTTTAGACTCAGGGGGCAATTAAACTAAAATTAACTTCTTACCACAAATATGAAGTTCAAATTGCTAACAATATCAGTAAACACTAATCATGAAGATAAGAATTGCTAAAAAATAAAAAGAATAAATGTCTCAAATAAATATGAATCAGAAAACTTGATTTTGCTCTGTCCATTTCAAAAGGCTCATGAAGTACTTAAAAAACTACAGGAAATCAACACAATTGATTCTTTATTTTCTTTTTCAATTGTCCATTAAAATAAAATTTAAGTCAGTTCTTTAAGTCAGATCAAAGAAAAAGCGATATTAATTTAAGGGAACTATTACCTCCAGAAAAATACCATAAATGGGCAACAAGCTGAACATCATTAAAGCAGGGGCTCATAACTCATGATGTGGCTGGGGAAAGCTTACAACACGATAGCTGGTTTTAACCTTCATTTTTATGAGTATCTTTTCTGCTATATCACTACAGTTTCTTAATTTGCCTCCGCAGAGTCCTAATACTTACCAAGAACATAAAGAATTAGAAGAACAAAAACAGAAAGTGGTTCAGCAAAACCATCCATACATCGGTTGAGTCCAACATTCGAGGCAGTGTCCACGGCCAGTGCCTCCCACCATGTGAATGCTCAGAACTAGGAATACTTTCTTGTCTTCTTTAAGACCAGTCTGTATATTGTAATTACCCCTGTGCTCAGTGGCTTTCACTGTTGTACTTTCCATTTACATTTCCGTGGTGAATGAATCGGCTCTGCTTATTTCATACTATCAGTTAATCTAAGTCTTCCATGAGTCTCTGAATTCTTCATACTCATCACTTCTTAGGTGGTTGTAGTATTCCATTTCCTCCATTTATGGTAAATTGCTTTAAATTCCTCAATCAATGGGCATCTTTTTGCTAGTTTTTTTATCTTCCCTACCACAAGAAGTGTTGCTACAGATATTTTGGTGGGACATTCCTTTCTGTCTTTGGCCACCATAGGAACTCTGGGTCAAAATATATGGACATTTTAGTTACTTTTTTAGCATCCAAAAATGGTTAGAACCAATTCACAGCTCTGCTAACAGTGTGGTACTATGCCTTCAGCTTGAGACTGATAATTGATTTGACAGATTAAATTTATAAAGTACCAGAAACTCTGTTCCTCCGCAAAAATTTCAACAATATATTTTGTTTATTTTAACTTTCATGAACTTCATGATGACTAAAGCTTATACAGATGTTAATGGTCATCCCATATCCCTAAAATGTCTTCCTTTTTTACCTCAACCTCATAGAACCTTTCTCTTCTTTGACACAGTCGTAGTACCATTTTTTGAATAAAACTTTCTCTGAAGGGAAACTAAATGGTAATGTGGATAGAGCACTCTCCCTGAAACAGCAAGTGTGGGAGCTCAGACACCAGCAGGAGGAGCCTGGTACCTGATCCCTGTCCAAGTGCTGGTGGCCTCCCTCCCAGACTACCTTGTGCTTACCTGCTTGTGTTACTTTTGCATTTAGCCACTTTATATTTATTCATCTATTTATATATGGACTGGCAGAGACACTCCCTTAGCCTGGATCCTCCTTGCAAGTGCGGCCTGTTTTATTCTTAGTTATTCTTTTTATTTTATCATTAGTCTTGTATTCTTTTTTAACCCATGCCTGACATGTGGTAGGTGCTAAATATACGTTCACTAATTGAATGGGTCCATAAACAAATGTTGGTACTATGATGCTACTATACAAGGTTCGATTATCTAACAAATTGCCTCCTGACAATATTCATTTTTGCAAAATAAGTAATTGTTCAGAACTTGAATTTTGAAATAGAGTGACTCAGAAGTCCAGCATTTTTCCAGGTGTATAGTTGATTCTATATATGAGATGTGGCACTGTTCTAAGAAGTCCTTGTAGAATAAATATCAACATGGATTCACAGGTTCAGGACTTAGGAAGTTAGGATGTTCAAGCAACCCATAACATGGATACTGAAATTTCTTAAACTCAAAGCAGAAGTTGGGATTAAAAATTTTTTACATGTTATTTGATGCTTGTCACTGCAATTTTTTAAATAATGTTTTTAATGATCCCAGTGACTACAACTTCTTTTATAAATGTAATGTAAATAAGCCAAAATTATGCATAATCTACACATCTATGGCCTCTCTTGATTCTTTCTGAATCATGCTTTCCTACATACTTCTCCCCAGTCTCCATTTTTCTACTTTTACAGTGATTGATTCACCAAATGTTAGACTGCATGCCAGTTTAAGCTTGGTGGGATCCTACCAAGGTTCACTGTTTATTTTCTGTTTTCAAATTCAGTCACTGATATTATTACCTAATCCCTAATCATTGTCATGATGACCTCTTTGCAAATACTTATCATTCCTACTGCAATACGTGCCAAGAAAATAACACATGAATGTTTCTTGTTCTAAGTAGGACAACCAAATGTATTCATTCCAATTCTTTTCACTGTCTCTTCAAGGAGTACTTGTGAACTGTCTTTCCATTTAGCTACAATTTCCTTCTTTACTCCTGTTTAGTTTATAGAAAGAATGTCAAGATTGATACGGTTCATAATGGGGTAGGAAACGTGCAGCCTCAAGGCCACAGATGGCCTGACTGAGTTCAAGTTTTACAGAACAAATCCTTTTATTAAGGAGATTTTTTCTGTGAAGCTAGGATTCAGTGAAAAGGCCACACTTGAGGACCTAGAAGGCTCCATGTGGTGTAGAGGCTGCGTGTTTCTTATCTCTGGTTTCTTATCTTCCAGCTGAAAACAATAGCCTCTCAAAATCAGAACAAGAATTAGCTATTAGAAGTGTTGGGAAAATAGTACATATTTCCCACACTTAGTGAATGGAAGCACTAGTAGAAACACTGGGGAACCACAGAACTAACTAAAGATGAGATGTTTAATATGCAGAATAGAAAAATAAAAATATGAATACTGCTATTCACAAAATCATCATTTCTTAAACTTTCTTATTTGTTTTCCTCCCTCTCCTCAATCCATGTACTACTTATCTTCACTACCTGTCCCTCTCCTATCATGAAGATAGCACACCAGGCTCACAGCAGCTCCCCACACAGGCTTCTAGAACAGCTTCTTGACCTTTATCTCTTGCTGTTGAATCATTCACGCAGCACTAAATTTCTGCCCTTCAAAAACATCTGAGAGGAAAACCATAGATAGCATTTTAGAGGAAATGGACTTCGGGAACCACTAAGAGAAAAAGTCCTGTTGCAGGCCTGGCATTGCTTTGCAGCTAACAGCTGCCATCTTTCACATCACTGCCTCAAAAGTGTATTTTCTAATGAAAACGTTCTTTCTCATGACATCCTCTATGACCATATTTCTTATTGTTTTGACTATCTAATAGGAATTCTGCAAACTAATGCATGACTCTAAGAAGCACCTAGGGTTTTTTAATGTAAAAATATGCAATTTTTTTTTAATGGTTAAATCTCCATGGGGATAAAAAACACACAACTGACCAAACCTCTGTATATATCTGTTCACTACTGGGCAAAACTATATATGTGCATATGCATACATATACATATAGATAATCTGCCTGAATATTGCCTCCCACTTTAAACTAGTAATTGTGTTGTTAAGAGAGACATCCATAAAGTAAAATAAGTTTATTTTTTTTTCAGGACCAGAAAAGTTCAATGTAAATGAGGAGTTTACCATTTGATTGGGTCAAAGAAAAGAAAGAGAATAAGTGAATTCTTCTTCCCTAGGAATAAAATAGTGCTTAAATCCCAAATATGAACTCTAATACCAGAACAAATCTTAATAAAATAATATACTATCTTCCAAATACTGAGAAAATATTTTTTTGCTCCTTTGTTTCTAAACTCAAAGGGAAGCACTACTTCAGGCTGACCTTTCATTCCAAACCCCTCACCCCTCTTCAAGAACTGGACTGAATTGAAAATAGTTACTGTATTTTTGCAAATAGAAGTGAGAATGTTGACGATATAAGTGAAGGGGGTCGCAGACAACAACCAAAATGTATGCCATTTACAACAAAAACATGGGGTGCTGTGATTGCTTTTTCTTCTCAGTTAAAGATTTTTTTAAATATATTTATTTATTTAACTTTTTACATTCATTTTCACAAGGTTTTGGGTTCCAAAATTTTCTCCCCATTTG